>OZ024682.1:4054226-4375859 GCA_964016965.1 Diacarnus erythraeanus
CGACTTAGATTTCCAGCCTTACGATACATCTTTGTTGTAGGAAGAGCTTTCTTCTCCTCTTCCATTTTCATTTTCTCTTTCTTTTTCTTTGCTTTTGCTTTCAATCTCTCTGGAAAACTCATACCATCACCCTTAGTAATACCATATGCACTTCCCTCACCCATCATAGCCTTTGCTAATTTCTTTTCTGCTTTTGCATCTTGTTGTGCTTCTTTTCTAATCATGGTATTTACTTTCCTTTGTTTCATCTTCTTATCAAGAGTTTCTCTCGTACTCATCTCTGTAACAACTTCTTCACCCAAAAGTTTTTGTTTTGCCATTGACTTGACAGCCGCTGGTGCTGGTGATGAACCAAGTATTGATAAGAATAATTTTCTCAACTCCTCTTTACTTGCACCAGGCTTTGCCTTTCCTCTCGCTTTATATCTGACATCAGACGCTAACTGAGATGCTTGTTTCTCAATATCAGAAGCACCAGCAGCATGACCTCTCTTCTCTTCGTAGACTTTTTGATACGCACTCATCAAGTCATCTTGTATTTTTTGACTAAGCATTACTCTTTGCACGATTCTTTCTAGATTTACACCCTGAAATGAGGACACCTCTGTTTACAATGGAACTCCTCTATTCCAACCCCCTGAAATGAGGACACCTCTGTATACAGTGGAACTCCTCTATTCCAACCCCCTGAAATGAGGACACCTCTGCGTACAGTGGAACTCCTCTATTCCAACCCCCTGAAATGAGGACACCTCTGCGTACAGTGGAACTCCTCTATTCCAACCCCCTGAAATGAGGACACCTCTGCGTACAGTGGAACTCCTCTATTCCAACCCCCTGAAATGAGGACACCTCTGCGTACAGTGGAACTCCTCTATTCCAACACCCTGAAATGAGGACACCTCTGTTTACAATGGAACTCCTCTATTCCAACCCCCTGAAATGAGGACACCTCTGTATACAGTGGAACTCCTCTATTCCAACCCCCTGAAATGAGGACACCTCTGCGTACAGTGGAACTCCTCTATTCCAACCCCCTGAAATGAGGACACCTCTGCGTACAGTGGAACTCCTCTATTCCAACCCCCTGAAATGAGGACATCTCTGCGTACAGTGGAACTCCTCTATTCCAACCCCCTGAAATGAGGACATCTCTGTTTACAATGGAACTCCTCTATTCCAACCCCCTGAAATGAGGACACCTCTGTATACAGTGGAACTCCTCTATTCCAACCCCCTGAAATGAGGACACCTCTGTATACAGTGGAACTCCTCTATTCCAACCCCCTGAAATGAGGACACCTCTGCGTACAGTGGAACTCCTCTATTCCAACACCCTGAAATGAGGACACCTCTGCGTACAGTGGAACTCCTCTATTCCAACCCCCTGAAATGAGGACATCTCTGTTTACAATGGAACTCCTCTATTCCAACCCCCTGAAATGAGGACACCTCTGTATACAGTGGAACTCCTCTATTCCAACCCCCTGAAATGAGGACACCTCTGCGTACAGTGGAACTCCTCTATTCCAACCCCCTGAAATGAGGACACCTCTGCGTACAGTGGAACTCCTCTATTCCAACCCCCCTGAAATGAGGACATCTCTGCGTACAGTGGAACTCCTCTATTCCAACCCCCTGAAATGAGGACATCTCTGTTTACAATGGAACTCCTCTATTCCAACCCCCTGAAATGAGGACATCTCTGTATACAGTGAAACTCCTCTATTCCATACCCCTGAAATGAGGTCACTCCTCACTTTAAATCTTCAGAGGTGTCTAGAAGGGAGAGGTTTCAGCTATTATACTGTAGATAATGTACTAACAAGTTCTGTTTGTTGATTTCGGTTAGGTTCAGTGCCTGGTTGCTTTCAGAAGAAATCATTCAAGCTGGAGATGTCCTCACTGTAAGTTTATTTTGCAAAAATTCCTGACTGTATTCAAATTACAGATAATCTTATTGTATTACAGTATTTACAGATATAGAAGCAGCATAAAGTGTCTGTTTTAAACATGAGTCTAAATTCCTGATACATGAGAGAGTAGCAATATTTTATAACTTCTTTATACTGAATTTTCTATAACTAGCTAATTAAACCTCAACTCTGGACGCTGTGGGGCCTTGATTAGAGGGTTCTTCTCATTTCAGGGAGTGAAGGTCTATTAATGTTAATACACAAGCTGAGATATATCTAAGTGTGACCTCTGTATACAGTGGTACAACCCCCTGAAATGAGGACACCTCTATATACAGTGGAACTCCTCTATTCCAACACCCTGAAATGAGGACACATCTGTATACAGTGGTACTCCTCTATTCCAACACCCTGAAATGAGGACACCTCTATATACAGTGGAACTCCTCTATTCCAACAGCCTGAAATGAAGACACCTCTATATATAGAATTTCTCACCCTGAAATGAGGACACCTCTGTGTTAAAGGTCCTCTTTTCAGGGTGTTGGAGTAGATGAGTTCTACTGTATACGAAGTGTCCTTAGTTCAGGGAGTTGGAATAGAGGAGTTCTACTGTATACAGAAGTGTCCTTAGTTCAGGGAGTTGGAGTAGAGGAGTTCTACTGTATACAGAAGTGTCCTTAGTTCAGGGAGTTGGAATAGAGGAGTTCTGCTATATTGAATGAGCATCTGTTAGTAATAATAATAAGTAGTCTCATGAGATATAATACCAATCATCTCAACAGATGCTAGTCTTGAAGTTTAGTATAATCAACATTCCACCTGAACTTCTCCAAGAATTTTGACATAACCAACTACAGCCTGGTTCACTGACCAGAGACCAGACATGGTACCAACTACTGCCTGTTCACTGGTACCAGATATTGTGAAGTGATTTGTAAAAAAATGTCTGATGACTAGAATTAATCAGCTAAAGGGAGTGTTTGGGGTGGGGGGTGGGGGGTTGGGGGGGGGGGGGGTGGAGTTAGAGCCGCTCTCATATATTGAAAAAGTGGGGTTCAGCAAATGTTTACTTAATTTACTGAATGTAAAAAGGTCTAATTTAATTTATAAGTGGAAGGCAATTTGACATATTTGTTGGTTCTATTGACTCTCCATCTGTTTTAATTTTAATCGGTTTGCAAGTATTGTACTTAAACATTGAATTATCTAGGGATATATTTACCTGGTCCTGTCAGCTAATTGTGGTAGATGATTAAAGAGTTCTCAAGTTACATTTTAAATATCGTGTTAAACATGATTCCTCCATTATTGGTCCATGTCCTTCCTAATCCTCCCATGTCCTCCATAATCCTCCCATGTCCTCCCTAATCCTTCCATGTCCTCCCTAATCCTCCCATGTCCTCCATATCCTCCCATGTCCTCCCTAATCCTTCCATGTCCTCCCTAATCCTCCCATGTCCTCCATAATCCTCCCATGTCCTCCCTAATCCTCCCATGTCCTCCATATCCTCCCATGTCCTCCCTAATCCTTCCATGTCCTCCCTAATCCTCCCATGTCCTCCCTAATCCTCCCATGTCCTCCCTAGTCCTCCCTAGTCCTCCCATGTCCTCCCTAATCCTCCTGGTTAGGGGTAGTTATAGCTGAGCCCTTCCAGAATTAAATCAGCAGTATCTATTAAGTGGTTACTGAAGATACTTTCTTCTCACACTTTCTGACACTTTGGGGGGATGGTTAGAGGGTTGGATTCATTTTAGGGAGTGAAATTTTTAATGTGGTTGCCGTATATCCAAGTGTCCTTTAATACAGTGGGTGTCCTCATTTGGAGTGTGGGAGGGATGGATTGGAATAGAAGTGTATGAAGGTGTCCTCATTTCAGGGGGTTGGAATAGAGGAGTTCCACTGTATACAGAGGTGTCCTCATTTCAGGGAGTTAGAATAGAGGAGTTCCACTGTATACAGAGGTGTCCTCATTTCAGGGAATTAGAATAGAGGAGTTCCACTGCATACAAAGGTGTCGTCACACTATGCCTACAATTTTGTCCTTCCTATCTCACTACTTTCTACTCAGATTTTTCTTGTGGTATAACTTTACCTCTATTCACTATCAAATGACCTGTTAGCTCTCCCAAGAGAATAGTGTAATCAATTTAGCCTTATCTTCTTCTTCTTTTTTTAGAATTATGTGTGTATGTGTCCCTCCCACTAACTCCTCCAACATTGTCCTCATTTTTCCCCCCTTTTTAGGTATTTTTCGCAGTTTTGATTGGAATATTCTCTCTTGGCCAGGCAGTGCCTAATCTTGAGAAGTTAGTGTCAGCTGCTGGATCTTCAGTGGCAGTGTATGACATAATACAGCAGGTAACTATAGTTACAGTGGTGAAGGGAGATGTTTGGGGGACGGTGACCATATCTATTAATGGAACTTTTAACTTATACACATTGTCCCCTGTGTTTCCAGCTATTTGTCCTCCTCTGAATCATGTATATAGTACTAGAACTCCTACTACAGACCCCTAACCATGTAATAAACCCTTTACCATATCATCAACCCTTTACCATATCAGCGACCTTTTACCAGATGATAGCTATTGAGGAAATGTGAGTGTTCATTACTTCATGACTAGCTGTCTAACCTCAACACTGTTGAACCTGGCCTGTAGTATCTCTGTATGGGAAAGGACCTCTTAATCTGATTCCATCTAGTTTTGTGTCTTCATAGAGATAGAGATGTATCAATCAAGCATAATAGAATCCTTTGAACCTTGAACTCACATAAACATGTCAATCTAATAAATAATAATAATAATAATTAATAAATAATAATAATAATAATAATAATTAATAAATAATAATAATAATAATAATAATTAATAAATAATAGTAATAATAATAATAATTATTATTATTATTATTATTATTATTATTTATTTATTTATTTATTTATTTATTATTTATTATTATTAGTAGTAATAATAGTATTAATATATAGTAAACACAGAGTTGATAGTGTTTTATAGCTACTAGCCAATGAAGTTGTGGAATGGGGGTAAGGGGTGGGGGGAGGGGCAAGAGGGGTAGCTACCTCCCTATTATTTGCATTCCTAATATGAAACTATATAGTTGCTTCAAAAGTGAGACTGTTACATTCTTGTTTTTCATTCTCTATTTTACTCCCTAGCAATCATGAAAAGCATGTTTAGTCTGTTCCCATTATCCTCCCCCCTCTCTTGCCACTCCCCCTGCCACTCCCCCTTCCTACCCCATTGTCAACAGTCAAAGTTGGTTATCAACATGCTTATAGGCGTAGTAGTATTTTCTGCCTTGATACAGCGATATAGAGTTGTGGATTAGCTCTGGCAAGACCCTCTCTTTCTGTGCTAATCGGTGTGTATTTTTATAAGCTGTAATAGATTATTTGTTATGTTCTCAGAAACCTGCATCTAGAGACGGGTCAGGTGACCACAAGCCCGAACGTTTGGATGGTTACATTGAGTTTGTGGACATAGACTTTGCTTATCCAACACGTCCCGATACTAAAGTAAGTAATCCTACAGCCCTTCCCACCTCTCATTTCTTCTACCTTCACCCACTTCACCCTTTCCCACCTCTCATCCCTCACACCTCTCATCCCTAACCCACTTCATCCCTAACTCACTTCATATCTCATACTTCTCATCCCCTCACACCCTCACACCTCTCCTTTCATCTTTCCCACTTCTCACCTTGTACATCTCTTCCCTTCTCTATGAACTTTGCTTTCGTTGTTGTTTTTAGGTATTATGTAATTTTACCCTCAAAGTGGAGAGGGGCAAGACATTGGCACTAGTGGGACCTAGTGGGTGTGGCAAGTCAACAGTTATTCAATTGCTACTGAGATTTTATGAAATCTCTAAAGGACAGGTATTATTATAATAAATAGCAGCTTTGAAAGCTATCGACCCTTTACCAATTACTGTCTATTAGACGACCCTTTACCATGTACAGGTACATGATTCTCTGTAATAATTATCTGTACATACCTGTCATCAGATATTCACTGTGTGTAGCTAGAAGTTGGTATAGTGGAACCCCTCTATTAGGATTCTAACTGAGGACATCTCTGTATTGAGGACACTTGCCCTACTCACAGCACAGGAAAGGGAGATCTTGTTTTCAAATGTCACAATGCAATCAGTCCTGTTTGGTCTAGCCATTACTCTTGTTAGAGGACACATTATTAACTGAATTAAACATGATGTGTCTGAGCTTAAGGAGGTTAATTCAAACCTTAGTTCTTAACCCAGTGGAGTGAGACTTGTACCTTAACCCAGTGGATATCTTGTACAGGTGCTATTTGGTGGGCAAGACATTGCTTCTTCTTGTTGTTATTTTTGTTTGTTATTGTTGTTGTGGCTGCTGTTGTTTGACAAATTAAATAAATATCTGTAGTCTGACTGAATCTATACAGTTTTTGTTGATAAAGCTACTTCTAACTCTGCTACTCAGTGGACAGGACGTTGTTGTTGTTGTTGTTGTTGTTGTTGTTGTTGTTAGATGAATTAAATATCTATGGTCTAATTGATAAAGCAACTTCCGACTTCTTCCTTCAGGTGCTACTGGGTGGACACAATATTCGTTCTCTTGATGTGAAGTGGCTGCGTAGTCGGTTTGGTTTTGTCGGACAAGAACCTGTTCTATTTGATGCATCAGTGGCAGAGAATATTGGTATGGGGAAAGAAGGAGCTACATATGAAGAGATTGTGTCTGCTGCTAAAGATGCCAATGCACATGAATTTAGTGAAGGCTTGCCTGATGGGTATAATACCAGTGTAGGTGGGTTGTGATACCAGTGTAGGTGGGTTGTAACATGTGTAGGTGAGGTATAATACCAGTGTAATAGGGGTGTAAATGGGCTATGATATTGGGTAATGGACTGTAATGTTGTGTAGTGGTCTGAAATATGGGCTATGATATTGGATAGTGGGCTGTAATATAGATATAATACTGTGTAGTGGGCTGTAATATGGGTGTAGGTGGGCTGTAATATGGATGTAGGTGGGCTGTAATATTGGTTTAGGTGGGCTGTAATATGGGCGTAGGTGGGCTGTAATATGGGCGTAGGTGGGCTGTAATATGGGTGTAGGTGGGCTGTAATATGGGTGTAGGTGGGCTATAATAAGGGTATAGGGGTGTAGGCAGTTGTAATAAAATAAGACTTTCAATTTTCTGACAAAAAATCCTTCAAGTAACAAGATGGCAGTGTATTCATTTCCAATGTTGATTGTTGTTATTGTTGTTTACAACTGTTTAGGTAAACAAGGAACCCAAATGAGTGGAGGACAGAAGCAGCGAATAGCAATAGCCAGAGCACTTATACGAGATCCGGAAATCTTGCTCTTGGATGATGCTACGTCTGCCCTTGATTCAGAAAGTGAACAGATGGTTCAGAAGACTCTAGATCAAGCCAGAGCCGGCAGGACTACTATCCTTGTTTCTCACAGAATGTCTACTATTATGAGTGCTGATATCATTGCCTTTATGGAAGATGGGACCATCACTGGTGTGGGAACCCACGAGGAGCTGATGAGAAGGAATGGAGCTTACGCTAATCTGGTTGTGACTGAGGTAAGTTAACAATAACAGGACAGTTCTTTGTACATACAGTGGAATCTCTCTATTCCAGACGCCTTGGGACACATTTTTCAGAAGTTAAAGAGTTAATACACAAACTATCGGGACATATCTAAGTGTTTTTAATACTTAGATGTCCTCATTTCAAGGTGTTGGGATGGATTTTAGGGAGTTGGAATAGAGGAATTTACAGAAGTGTCCTCATAGGGTTACCACAAATTTCTATGCGTTTTAAACACTCCTTCATTGTCCTTCACAGTAGCTCATGTACTCCTGCCACATGTTTAAGTTAGTTATTTAACTGGAGTAGAACCACACCTCTATTCCAACTCCTTGAAATATGGACACTCCTACATGTACCAAGATAGAGAAAATTCAACTGTAGCTAAACTGGCTTTGTCAGTAGATTTGACAAAGTAAAATAAAATAGAGAGATGAATGAAAATGCAAAAAATCTCTTATTTATTAGTAGCCTCTGGTAAAGGGTAACACCTGGTAAAGGGTGACATCTAGTAAATAGTAGCTTCTTGGTAAAGGGTAACTTCAGATAAAGGGTAATCTCTGGTAAGGTAACCTCTGACATCTCATTAAGAGGTATATAGCATTTAGTGAAGGCAACCTCTTATAAAGTTATCTGGTAAAGAATAGTATTTGGTAAAGGATGACCTTATCTGGTAAAGAGTAGTATTTGGTAAAGGATGACCTTATCTGGTAAAGAGTAGTATTTGGTAAAGGATGACCTTATCTGGTAAAGAGTAGTATTTGGTAAAGGGTGAGCTTTTGTAAAAGGTAACATTTTGGTAAAGGATACTGAAATAAGGACAATTTTCCTATAAAGGACACTCGTCCTAATACTATTATTACCTCTGGACAACTTCTATAAAGGACAACTTCTATAAAGGACAGTTTCCAAGATCCTAATGTGTGAGGTTCCACTGTACTATAATTCCTAATGTCATGAGGTGTCCTTTATATAGTGATTCCACTCTCTCTATAGTTGGCATCTGAGAGTACAGCAAGAATAACTCATAGTGACGATGTGGAGGATTTTGAAGTGGAAGATTGTGCGATTGATGTTAACAGCGAAAGGTCCTCTGCTGAAATGATTGAAATGGAAAAGATTAGCAAAGATCTCACTGATGACGATAAAAAGTATGTATGAATACAGTGTAACCTGTCAATAGTGACCACCCTCTGGATAATGTATGTGACAGGAATATTAATCAGTAAATCAATCAAAAAAGCAATGATGGCACAAGCACTGTCAGGACATGACCAAGTGTCCATACAGCAGAGAAGTGGTCTTATTAAGGGGTGGTCTGATTAGACAGGTTTCACTGTAGTGGCCTATATAGAGAGGTGGTCTGATTAGATAGGTTTCACTGTAGTGGTCTACATATAGAGAGGTGGTCTTATTAAGGGGTGGTCTGATTAGACAGGTTTCACTGTAGTGGTCTATATAGAGAAGTGGTCTTATTGGATGTAGGTAACCTTTTCAATATTTTGCTATAGTCTTGTTAGTGTTAAAAGAAAAGATGGCAGTGGTGTTTCATGGATGCGAGTGTGGCAATTGAACTTTCCGGAATTGTGGCTGATTGTTCTGGGAATTGTGGGCTCAGCTGTTCAAGGAGCCATTTACCCTGCATTTGCCTATTTCTTCGGCCAAGTGTTACGAGTCTACACCTTACCATTCAATCAAGTGCTGGACAATATACACAAATGGGCCGTGTGGTTTTTGGTACTAGGCGTGTTATCGGGGCTATCCACTTTCATTAAGGTATAAAATATTATATGCTTTTAGCTACAGGGAACTTATTAGAGCGTCCTTATTAGAGGGGCAGTCTCATTTCTGTTCTGTTAGATGTGTCTAATAATAATAACAGTTTGTGCATTAATTTTAAGTGTTCTTAATACAGAGGTGTCCTCATTTCAAGGTGTTGGATTAGAGGAGTTCCATTGTATACAGAGGTGTCTTCATTCCAGGGTGTTGGAATAGAGAGATTCCACTGTATGCAGAGGTGTCCTCATTTCAGGGAGTTGGAATAGAGGGGTTTCACTGTATACAGAGGTGTCCTCCTTTCAGGGTGTTGGAATAGAGGAGTTCCACTGTATACAGAGGTGTCCTCATTTCACGGAGTTGGAATAGAGGAGTTCCACTTTACACAGAGGTATCCTCATTGGGTTCTTGTAGGAAGGCTGTCCTTATCTCAGAGGTTAATTTACAAACCAGAGGTACATTTTTGGTCGTTCTTTATATAATCCTTATTTCAGAGGGTTCTTTACCAGAGTTCTATTGTACTGTTATAGAATATATGCTTCTTTGTATCTGGAAGTCGACTCATTCTTCGTCTTAGATCTTCCACTTTTGCTTCCATTCTTCGTCAGGAAATGGCATGGTTTGATAAGAAAGAAAATTCTCCATCTGTTTTAACATCACGTCTGTCTAATGATGCTGCACAAGTGCAAGGAGTAAGCTACACAGTTATTTAGGCATCAGTCTATCAGCAAGTTACAGTAGAATCTCTCTATTCCAGACACATTAGGATAAATTAAAATGTCTTGTTAAAGTGCCTGGCTGGAATGGAGGAGTTCCACTGTATACAGAGGTGTCCTCATTTCAGGGTGTTGGAATAGAGGAGTTCCACTGTATACGTACAGAGGTGTCCTCATTTCAGGGTGTTGGAATAGAGGAGTTCCACTGTATACAGAGGTGTCCTCATTTCAGGGTGTTGGAATAGAGGAGTTCCACTGTATACAGAGGTGTCCTCATTTCAGGGTGTTGGAATAGAGAGGTTCTGTTCTATGTGAGTTATCTGTGCTATTATTATTGTAGGCCACTGGAATAGAGTTTGGAACACTCATTGAGACGGTCATTAGCATGTTAGTGGCCATCATAATCTCAGTGATTGTTGACTGGCTGCTTTCCTTGGTAATACTAGGATTCCTGCCATTCCTGATCATACCTGGTCTCCTTCAGCTCTACATCGTCAGCTTCTATACCTCTCGTTACAAAAAATGGAATGACGAGGCTGAAAAGGTAGAGTTTAAAAGACTTCAGTTATCCAGCTGTTCCAATTAAAGGCAACAAATTGATGAATATTCATTGCCAATTTGCTATGTGTTATAATAGAACAGAAGACTGCCTCCTTTATAACTGTATGCTATTAGAACACGAGTTACATTTTACCAAAACCAACTTTACGGGTATAGGTTTTCATCTAGCCTGAAATGTATACAGTGGAACTCCTCTATTCTAACCACCTGAAATGAGGACACCTCTTTATACAGTGGAACCTCTCTATTCCAACCCCCTGAAATGAGGGTACTTCTGTATACAGTGAACTTCTCTATTCCAACCCCCTGAAAGGAGGACACCTCTGTATACAGTGGAAACCCTCTATACTAACCCCCTGAAATGAGGACACCTCTGTATACAGTGGAAACCCTCTATACTAACCCCCTGAAATGAGGACACCTCTGTATACAGTGGAAACCCTCTATACTAACCCCCTGAAATGAGGACACCTCTGTATACAGTGGAAACCCTCTATACTAACCCCCTGAAATGAGGACACCTCTGTATACAGTGGAAACCCTCTATACTAACCCCGGTACAATGTACAATTAAGTCTCAAGGTGTCCAGAATAGAGTGGCCCCACTGTAGTAGACCAGATTCATCTGCTGTTACTAATATATAGATTGCAGTAGATTCCATTAACAACCATCAAACAGTCCGTGCTTTGTCTTTGGAGAAGAGATTTATCCAATCTTACCGTGGTCAACTTTTTACCACATACAGGTGAGTGCTACATGATGTACTAGCTAATATGAATACGGTTCCTTTGTGTGTTCCATCAGGAGGCTGACTCAGAAGGGTGGGATAGAACTCCTTTGGGGAAGGGGTGGTAATATTTAGAGATGGGGTCTCTGAAATCACTTAACAATTGTTTGATCATTCCTGACGTGAGGATCACAGGTGTGTGTGATTTTGTTGAAATAACTAAAGAGTATGTTATGGTAAATAATGAAAAGGTGGAAGTTCTTTGTTGGTAATGATTGTTGTTGTTGTTGTTGTTGTTGCGTTAAACATGGTATGTAATCCTAAGGTACTAGGCTAATTCTATTACTGCAAATTGTTGTTTGGGACATATCCAACTTTCCTTAATACAGAGGTGTCCTTATTTCAGGGGGTTGGAATAGAGGGGCTCTGCTGTATACAGAGGTGTCCTCATTTCAGGGTGTTGGAATAGAGGGGTTCCACTGTATACAGAGGTGTCCTCACTTCAGGGTGTTAGAATAGAGGAGTTCTACTGTATACAGAGGTGTCTTCATTTCATTTCTCATACTACTGAGAATATAACAGCCTTGGAGGAAAAAGAAAAAAAAACAGATCTGCAGCTTTGTTGAACTTAGATCATCTGGTTTTAACTATTTTCGTGTGTATTTATTCTCCAGATACTCTCCTCTAGCGGCAATGGGGTATGGATTAACATATGCTTTTTCTCAAGCTGTCATCTTCATCGGCTATGCCGTCACCTTCAGATTCGGTGCCTACCAAAGTGTCCAGCCTATAAACGATCCCTTCTTTGCAAGATTTGAACACATTTATACTGTATTTATGGCACTGATATTTGGTTCTCTGGCTCTAGGCCAGGCTAGTGGGTTTGCTCCCAACTATAGCAAGGCAAAACTTGCTGCCAAGCGAGTGTTTGAGCTGCTGGACCGAAGGTCTAAAATTGATAGCTCTTCCAAAGAAGGATATGAATTAGTAAGAGATATCAAGGGATAGTGGTGGGGTGTGGTTTCAGACTACATCAAAGGATTAAGTTCCACCCACATTTACATCAAAGGGAAATGATATAGTGATCCACAATGCCTTGTCCCAACTCGACTTTATTTTAATCCCTAAAATGTGGTCACCCTTCTAATCAGGACACTTCAATCTGTCCCATGGTATCCAGAATAGAGGGACTCCACTGTAAACCATCACATCTCAATGCTCATGTCAGTTAATCTACTGAGTGATGTTATTTGTCTATTTGCCTAGGATAAATCTACTGGAGAGATCTTCCTGAATAATGTATGTTTCAGCTACCCTAGTCGTCCTGGAGTGGCTGTGATGTCTCACATGACACTATCTGCACCAGCCAACAAGACCACAGCTATTGTTGGGCCCAGTGGTTATGGCAAGAGCACTGTAATGTCTCTCATTCAGAGGTTTTATGACCCACTAGCTGGTCTCATCACTTTTGATGGGAAAGATATTGCAACTGTAAGAGAATATTACAAAACAACAAGCAAAAAACAAAACAAAACAACAACAACAACAACAACAACAACAACAACAACAACAACAACAACAACAACAACAACAGAGCCAGTTTTAGATAGCTAGCTAATAGAAAGAAGCTTATTACTTGTTAAAATACCTTATAGCCCTTTATCTTGGAGGAGCTCAACTTTTGCTAATAGGTCATCCTGAAGCTTATCATAAAACAACTTTCACGAGGCCAGGTAAATAGAAAAGAAATCTTCAAGAGCAAAAATTTGATGGATCTTTCTTAATTCATGAAAAATTTGAAAGTTGAGCTCCTCCAAAATTGAGTGCTTATACAGTAACACCAGGCACTAAATATTTGGGTGTGGCCAGACTGAGAGTTGTTGTCACCATGTTGTTGTTGATGTTGTTGTTATTGTTGTTTATGTTATTAATATCATTGTGATCTCAGTGTTGCTGTCCTTATAGATAAACATTTCATGCTTAAGATCACAAATTGGTATTGTGTTCCAAGAACCCGTTCTATTTGACCGAACCATAGCCGATAACATCAAATATGGAGCTAACTTTCGAGATGTATCTCTAGAGGAAATAATCCAAGCTGCCAAAGATGCCAAGATTCATGATTTCATTGTGAATCAGCTTCCAATGGTAAGTTGTTGTCAAATCTCTAGATTTTGAAGTGTGCATGGTTAGGTAGCACGTGAGGCATTGTTGGACAGGAGCTGTAACTGAATGTTAGAAAGTACTTCTATAATATATTTATACATACACTACCTTATAGCAGGAAATTTTTGAGGGGAAATATCTTTATGGTTTAATTGAGACGGCACTGAGCTGTACCCTATTAACCCCTGGATAGTGTAGGAGTAACCCAAACTGTGTGGAGTTTCTTTATATCAATATTTACCGATCATTCATTCATCTACCAATTTTAATTGTTTTTACAATGAAACCTCTCTATTTAAACCTTGGAAATTGTCTTTTATATAGAGGTTGTCCTTAATTCAAAGGTAATGCACAGTGGAACCTCTATTTATATAGCCTATAAAATAAGCTATCCTTTATTGTAGAGGTCGTCTAATTCAGAATTTATGTGTTAGAGACTGGACAGGTGTCCTTTGTATGGAGGTTGTCATTATTTCAGAGTGTCCTCCCATTGTTCAGGGGTACGAGACTATAGCTGGTGAAAAGGGAACACTACTGAGCCGTGGACAGAAGCAGCGTATCGCTATAGCTCGTGCACTCCTACGTAATCCAAAACTGCTTCTCCTGGATGAGGCTACATCTGCACTCGATCCTGAGAGCGAGAAAGAAGTACAGAAGATTTTGGACGAAGCTCTGAAGGATCGAACCAGCATTGTTATAGCTCACAGGCTCTCCACAGTGTGCAATGCTGACAAGATAGCAGTGGTTAGTGAAGGAAGGGTTTCTGAAGAAGGGACCCATGCACAACTGATGGAAAAGAAAGATGGACTATATCACAAGATGTATCAATATCAAACTGCACACACATCAACAAGGAATTGTCTGTAACATGTAATAATATATTAGCACAGAAATTCAGAAAGTTTTGAGAATTTTAACCACACACATCAACAAGGAATTGTCTGTAACATGTAATAATATTAACACAGAAATTCAGAAAGTTTTGAGAATTTTAACCACACCTTTTGAGGTATAATGTTGTTGTCTCTACGTAGACACGCATGCGCGAGCATATTAGCTTGATTGAGTTGCATATAATTTATTATAATTATGCCAGTGTAATATTTGACGACCCTGACCAAAATCGCCCAATCACAGCTATACTTGATAATGAAAAAGTTTCTCAACCTTTCACTATTGTGTTTTATAATTGTTTCATCTTGTGTAACATATAATAACATCTTGAAGGCCTCTGACATATAGTTGAATAGGTTAGATTATCAGTAATATTTGTAGCTAACTCTCGAGGACTCTATCTTCAAGGGGAGTAGGAAGATGATTTGAGGTAGGGGTGCTGCAATTTGCAGTTGGGGGGGAGGAGGCAGAAGGGGCAATTGTGATTATCAAATAATCATATATAGCCACAAAAACTAGGGGTGCTGCAGCACTCTTTGGACCCCCCTTTCCTACCCCCTGTGTTCAACTGCTTATGTACTAGTGATTCACCAAGTAGTGTGTGTGTGAAAGAGAGAGAGAGAGAGAGAACGAAAATTAAATACCAAGATAACCAAATCTGCATAGTTAGCTAGCTAGTACGTAGTGTTACTATAATGTTTAGCTAGCTAGCACACTCCCTTAATAATACGTAGTTATATTGCATGATATTCTTTCACGTGTACACTTCTTAGCAGCAGTTACATTTACGTATGCAGTAAAGGCTTCAAATTAGCTGCTAGCTATGTATCTCTTACAACGTCGTATTAAAATGCATAGGCCCACAAGTATGATGGCCTAGCTTGCAATTGCATAATTATTTTCAAGCACATTTTGCAATAGCTGATGTGCATACTCATGCACTTGGAAGCAGTGCCAGACGAATAAAACATTACAAGAACAAGTAATCTAAAGAAGAAAGAGAGAGAGTAGATATGGCAGCCAGATTAAGTCCAAAGAAAAGGGAATGAGTTATTTAACGGCCAGATTTAAGTCAAAAGAAGAAAGAACGAGCATATATCTGACAGCCAGATTACACAAAAAAATATACAGGAAGGACGAACTATGGCAATGGAGGAGCAAAGATAGCAGTAGATTTTTTCCAGGGTACCAAATATAGTATGACCAAATATGACATGACAAGTCACTTGAGGTTAATACCATATTATAGCTAGCGCTTTGTTTTGGAGGAGATCAACTTTCACTTCACTGATCCACCAAACTTTTAAGCTCTTAGATCTTCTTCTCCGTTTAGCTACCTGGCCTCTGACCTGGTGAAAGCTGTTTTGTGAAAAAATTCAGGATTACCTATAATATTTGTGTGAGTTGAGCTCCTCCAAAATAAATTGATATAAACTATTAGCTTATAATTATTATTAAGGCAACAACAGTAATAATAAATGCATGAGAATACAACTAACTATTCACAAAAATAATGATATAATACACAAGTAATAAGCTTCATATCTACTTACTGAACATCAAGACTAGTTTCATATTAGCTATCTAAAACTTTTACTTAATTTTTGCTTGTTGTTTTTCCTTCTCAGTTCATATTTTATGTGCAGATTGGTACTCATACATCTTACGATATATGCCATCATCTCTTTCCATCAGCTGAGAGTGGGTTCCCTCTTCTGAAATCTTTCCTTCACTCACCACCGCTATTTTATCAGCATTTCGGATTGTGGAGAGCCTGTGAGCTATGACAATGCTGGTTTGATCCTTCAGAGCGTCGTCCAAAATCTTCTGTACTTCCCTCTCGCTATCAGGATCGAGTGCAGATGTAGCCTCATCCAGAAGAAGCAGTCTTGGATTACGTAGAAAGGCACGAGCTATAGCGATACGCTGCTTCTGTCCACGGCTCAGTAGTGTTCCCTTTTCACCGGCTATAGTCTCGTACCCCTGTAAGCAGTGATATTAATGTTGGGTTACCACATCTCCTAGTTTATAATTAGTATACTGGGAAACTGCTTGCCAGTGAAAGATCAAACTGTTGAACAGGTCAACATAAAGGTATAACTTACCATTGGAAGCTGATTCACAATGAAATCATGAATCTTGGCATCTTTGGCAGCTTGGATTATTTCCTCTCGAGTTACATCTCGAAAGTTAGCTCCATATTTGATGTTATCGGCTATGGTTCGGTCAAATAGAACGGGTTCTTGGAATACAATACCAATTTGTGATCTCAGCCATGAAACATTCACCTGGAGAAACACAGTAGCTATTCATTGAAGTGAACAGTTAGGTTGTACCTAGCTAGTTTGTCTAATGAAATTTAAGGAATAAATAAAGAAGATATCAGCACATAAAAACCTCAAAATTAATCTTTACAGAGGGTTAGCTAGGCCACACTTACTCTCAGAAACTTGGTTCATGTACTAAAATGTAGTTCTCTCAAAGAGCTCTCTGCTGGTCTATTAAGGTCCACCATAAAACCAAACATGACCAAGAGAGTAAAAATACTTTTCAAATTGCTACTATGGTGTATAAACCATACTCATTATTCTCAATACAGAGGTTACGCTCTATGTGGCTACTGTTGACTCCAGTCCTGAATTAGGACCCACACAACACTAGTAACAATACATGAGGTTACACTCTAGCTGCTGTAGATCCCAGTCCTGAATTATGACCCACACAGCACTAACTTTTCTCAAGTCTTTTCCATCTATAGTGATTTTTCCTGTGATGGGATCATAGAATCGAAGAATTAGAGACATGATTGTGCTCTTTCCGTAACCACTTGGCCCCACTAGTGCTGTTGTTTTGTTGGCTAATGCAGAGAATGACATATCGTGAGCAACACCTATTCCAGGACGATTGGGGTAGGTAAAATACACATTTTTCACTGAGATTTCTCCAGTACATTTATCCTATATAAACAGAAAGTATCACAATAATCATGTCATATCCAGTAGAACTTCTCTATTGTGGACATCTTGGGACACATTAGCTACAGTGTCCTGATTAGAAGAGTGTACTCATTTCAGGGGTTAGAATAGAGGATAAAGTCCTCATTTCAGTTGGTTGGAGTAGAGGGATTTCACTGTATCTTCATTTTAGCGTGTTAGAATTGAGAAGTGTCCTCATTTCAGTGGGTTGGAATAGAGAGATTCCACATTCAAGAAAATTGTTATCATTATTAGAATATGAAGTATTTTAGCTATATTTTAGTTTACTGTTTTGTCAAAGAACCACAACTAGTGAGTCTAGCTAATAATTATATACAAAGTTAATCATTACCATAATGGGCACAAATTTTCGAGGATGATTTATTTCATGAGGCATAATAATTGAACCCCTTAAACTGCATTGTACACACATCAATGAAAATTAATATATATGTTGTAGTATTGTGAAGGCTGGCTCAGTTAGAAGGGAAGCCATAACACCTTAAACCATCACTAGCAGAGAACTTCAGTTGGTACAAACTCCATCGAATCATAGAGAGGGACTTTTAGATCAACTACTGGTCACAAGATAATGAAGTATCTTGAACTGAACTATTCCTTTTGGTAATAAAGCAGGAAACTATAAGTCTAATTCACAATTTTCTCTAGAATGGGCTGCTTTTATCTTACTAGCTGAGTCAGCCCTTACATCACCTAGATCAGCCATATTGGTGGGTTAGAGGAGTTTTAATAATTATTATAGTGACCCCACCCTCCTAATTATGGAAGGAAAGGGTTAAACCTACCATTCCAATTGTTACATAATGCATTTTAATTTTTTTTCCAATATTAAAGAATTGCTTACTAGCTTCTTTCCATCTTCAGAATAACTATCGATGTTAGATTTTCGATCCAGAAGAGAAAAGACCTTCATACCAGCTTGTTTAGCAACTGAATAACTAGTGGCAAAGCCACTGGCTTGGCCTAGAGCCAGAGAACCAAACACTAAGGCCATGAAGATGATATATATCGTATCAAACCCTTTAAATTCAGAACTATCGACCGGTTGTGCAGACTGGTAAGCTCCAAATCGAAAGATTGCACCATATCCCCAGAAAATGACACCTCGACCAAATCCATATATCAGGCCATAGACGATGCCTCTTTTAGGTGAATTCCTATAGGGGTATAGAGTAATAGTTGGATTAGGATTATACTATCAGTCAGGCTTTGGGAGGTAGGAGAAAGAGGGGCTTTCACTTTGTTGAGTTCTACAGTGGAGCCTCTCTATTCCCAAGTCCCAACAGGTTCAGACAGATTAAAGCGTCCTGATTAAAAGGGCGGTCTCATTCCAAGGAGTGAAGTTCTATTAATGGTTGATATAAGCTGTTATTAGGTACACATACAAGTGTTCTTTATACAGAGTTTTCAGGAGGTTTGGAATAGAACTCCACTGTATACAGAGTTGTCCTCATTTCAGTGGGTCTGAATAGAGGGGCTCCACCCTCTGTATTAGGACAATGGGATGTGTCCCTAATAATATATAGCTTATATAATATTATCAATAGAACTTTACCCCTTAAAAATGAGGCCACCCCTCTAATCAGGATGCTTTTATTTGTCCCAAGGTATCTGAAGTTCCACTGACTTAGTAACAGCCTCAGCTTCATATTATAAGGTGATCTTGTGAAGTGATTGTATGTAGTCTGTGTTAAGTGGAGCATGCTAATAACAGAAAACATGGGTGTGGCCACGGGAGTGGCTATGGGTGTGGTTTGGATGCAAACACTTGTCTCACTTCAAAAATGATTCCCACTTCTATGACTTACTTGTAAGCATCATCAAGTCTTCTCTTATAGGCATCAACAAATGTCTTCTCCATGCACAAGGCACGAACTGTATGGTGGTTGTTGATGGTATCCATGGCAATCTGTATAATATGTATTAGAATTTGAAGATGTCGGTCTAAAGTTCCTTGAAAAATGCAAGGCATTGTGGAGACGAGCTTGTTTGGAGTTAAGAGAACATTAGTATTGTATAATTATTATCTTTCATTCAACTCTCTCTAGGCCACTGCAATGCCCCCAATAAACCAGATGGTGTAAAACTCAAACTGGACAGTTTTATGGTGTGATAACATGGGTATGTGTACTTCACTCTTCACTATAACTTATAACCTAAATATCTATAGCTAAAACAGACAGCTCTTTCTCCATGTATCATAATTATTATGTCTTTTGTTATTGTACTGTATCTAACCCTAGCCCTACCCCTAGCCCATAGAAATAGTACAATTGACAATGATGTAATCTGAATAATCTGTTGCATGGAGAAGGAACGAAACAGATAACTAGAACAGACTACCACTAACCAGCTAACCTTTTCAGCTATATCATTCTTCTTCTTGTAGATTCTAGTGAACCTTTTTATCACATACAGTTGGACAAAGCCTGGAACGATCACAAATGGTACAAACCCTATAATTACCAGAGCCAGGGGTAAATTCAAGATTAATGAAGCAATGATGGCCACCAGCAGGCTCAAAGTAGTTTGAATGAGTGCTCCAAACTCCAAACCTGTAGCCTATATTGAATAATTGCATATAGATTAGTGAAAGATGGTGAATTGGGCCCATGAGAATGAATACATCTATTCCAGACAGCCTTGGCCTGATTGGAAGGGTCAGGGGTGAAGTAATTGTTATTATGGACATATTCAAATGTTCTTTTAGTACAAAGGTGTCCTCATTTCAGGGAGTTGGAGTTCCACTGTATACAGAGGTGTCCTCATTTCAGGGAGTTGGAATAGAGGAGTTCCACTGTATACAGAGGTGTCCTCATTTCATGGAGTTGGAATAGAGGAGTTCCACTGTATACAGAGGTGTCTTCATTTCAGGGGGTTGGAATAGAGGGGTTCCACTGTATATAGAGGTGTCCTCATTTCAGGGGGTTGGAGTATAGGGATTTCACTGTATACAGAAGTGTATTGGAATAGAAGGATTCCACTGATTATGTCAAAGGTGCAGATCTATTAGTTACAATCATTAATAAAGTTCACTTACTTCTTGGACTTTTGGAACAGAATTTGAAAGACGTGAAGTCAAAACTGACACAGAATTCTCCTTTTTATCAAACCATGACATTTCCTGACTTAGGATGTTTTTGAAAACAGCAACTTGAAGACGTCGCGTGAGTCGTCCTCCAGATACAAAAAAGCTAGCACTCTATAGAATGAAGGATTCAATGCATAAAATAGAGATATTAGGGGCCTTGTCTAATTTGGTTAGGTGAAGCTGATTCCTTGTTTCTCTTTATTAAATTCCACAATGGAAGGAGATCATTCATTATTCATTATCAACCATTAAATTAATAGAGTGTACAAAAATAATAAAATTTGAGGAAGCATAGGCTGGCCAGTGATGAGAAACACTGAATCTACTTTACCAACCTTAATTATTATTAAAATAATAGAGTGTTTGTATAATGACTTTTATTATTCGAGATCACATTAAAACTTGAGGCCATCCCTCTAATCAGGACAAGTTCATTTGTCCCAAAATAGAGAGGTTTCACACTATTATTATAACGCTAATACACAAGCTGCTATTTGGGACATATTCAAGTGTCCTCAATAAAGAGGTGTGTTCATTTCAGGGTGTAGGAATAGAGGAGTCCCACTGTATACAGAGGTGTCCTCATTTCAGGGTGTAGGAATAGAGGAGTCCCACTGTATACAGAGGTGTCCTCATTTCAGGGTGTAGGAATAGAGGAGTCCCACTGTATACAGAGGTGTCCTCATTTCAGGGTGTAGGAATAGAGGAGTCCCACTGTATACAGAGGTGTCCTCATTTCAGGGGGTAGTAATAGAGTAGTCCCACTGTATACAGAGGTGTCCTCATTTCAGGGGGTAGGAATAGAGGAGTCCCACTGTATAAAGAGGTCAGTTAGGTAGAATAGAGGAGTCCATTGTATACAAAATTCATTTGAATTCTTAAATATAGTGAAATTAACTAGATCTATGATACAGTGGAACTTTTCCATCTCAATTCCCTGAAATAAGGACACCACTATACTTTAAGGACACTTAATTAGAGGGGTGGCCTCATTTCAGGGGGTGGAGTATATAATAATTATATTATAAGCTGTTATTTGGTTATTTTTAAATGATAAATATATTATCATTCCACTTAATGAATACAAGATCTAGTATACTACAACAGTGAAATAAACAAGATCTAGTATACTACAACAGTGAAATAAACAAGATCTAGTATACTACAACAGTGAAATAAACAAGATCTAGTATACTACAATAGCTACCTTCATAAAATTATAACTTACTTCAACAAAATTCGCTATTCCTGCCACGAATCCAAGTGCTATAAATGCTGCAGCCCACTTGTGAGTCCTCTCCAGCACTAAAGAAGAGGGTAAGATAAATGATTGAATGATTTTGCCAAAAAGAAACGCAAATCCAGGATATATAAAAGCTTGAACAATGGCTGCAGTCAACCCTATTACAATGAGCCAAAGTTCAGGTGAGTTCATTTTCCAAATTCTTGTCCAAGAGACGTCAATTGTTTCCTTCTTTCCACTGCATGCATAGAAAAGTCACTAATTTATTTATTAATATTAAAATTACATATACAGGGGGGTAGGAAGCAGGGGGGCACCGGGTGCTGGTGCCCCCCCACTTTTCACAGACCTTTGCTTTGCAGTTGTAGTCTAGTCAATATAGGGGCAGACCCATCACAAATTGCAACAGAATTTTTTCCTTCACAGTAAAATTCTTAGATCAACCTATTAAAAATGCACCTGGATTCACCTTGGGGAAATGGTCTAATTTGCTAAAATTCAATATGACCAACAATTGACCTTTGAACCTAAGCATCACCACAAATTCAGCACTTCTGTAAAATTTTGCTGTCTCTGAAAAATTCTTTACAGGCCTCCAAGAATTCAAAGTACATGGACATGATGGACATACTTAGAAAGTTCCTAAAAGCTGAGAGATGGGTCATTGGAAACTGCATTTGCAAGCCATGCACAACATGCTAGCCTATTTGGCAGCAAGTTATCACAATCTGTATACCAAATCAGTGTAGCTATTTGTACCTTAAGGGTATGGCAAAGCTCTGGAAACTACATCCAGAAGTAGCTATATACACTTTTTTACAAGGTTAGCTACCATGTGGTTCGTCGTAGTAACCGATTCTGGGCTGGGCTGTCTCTCGTACAACAAGATGCCCCAGGCCCATCATGGTGGTTCACTACTCCATCGAATTCCATGGTAAAAAGGAACAGCATCTGTCAGAAGTATGCTAACTATGTGATGCAACACTATGGAAAAGCTGTTGTTGTGTTTGATGGATATGATAATGGGTGGGCAACGCTCACTTGGAGAACCAGAGAGCAAATGATGGAGATACACTTCATGGGATCAACAATCATGAATGTGAAGAAAGATGCACTTCTTTCAAACAAAAAAAAACTTCATTACTCTGCTTGGTACAATCCTGGAGCAAGTGGTTGCAAAACCAGCCATGCCAGAGGTGATGCTGATGTGCTTATACTTCAAACAACAATTCAAAGTGTATCAACTTCCAATACAGTGCTTGTTGGTGATGATACTGACCTGCTAATTCTCCTTTGCTTCCATACACCTGTTGACTCTTCCCATGAGATTTATGTACTTCAGGCATGAAGCCAAAGCAGGGACACACAAGTTACCACAGTGCTGGAACATAAAACTCATAAAGAAGGTTCTAGGTGCATGTGTCTGTGAGAACATCCTCTTTGGTCATGCCTTGTTAGGATGTGACTCAACATCAAGAGTGCATGGCATTGGCAAGGGTATTGTTCTAAAACAAACTTAGAAACAGTGAAGACTTCAATATCAAGGCAGAAGTGTTCAATAGCAGATTGGCTACAACTGAAGATATTGCTATAGCTGGGGAAAGGGCACTGGTGAATCTTTACAGTGGAAGCAAAAAGGAGACACACCAAAAAGTACATTCCAGCACTACCTGTGTTCATTCTCAGACATTACCTCCAACATCTGCAGCAACCCTGTACTTTAGAGCTTACCACCAAGTACAGACGTGGAGAGGATATGATCTGCCACCCACTAACTGAGGTTGGAAAGTGCTGGTTCAAACCTCATTCCAATAATGACAAAGATGTAGCACCAAAGGCCTTACTTGAAGTCATAAGCTGCTCCTGCAAAACAGGTTGCTCAACAATGAGGTGTTCACAGATGACTGTTCTCCTGCATGTGGAGAATGCCTAGGAGTATGTACCAATGTCAGCTACTGATCAAGAAGACTCTTCTATTGATAATCAGACGGAACAATTTTGAGCATACAAAAACAAATTTATAACAATTTTTGTGATATTGAAAATTAGTAAAAAGACCTCCTTCTTGTTAAAATAGCTACTCTCATTGGCAATTTTTTGTTTGCATGAAATTATGGCTGCCCATATCCCTGCTAATCAAAACCTTCAATGTATAATACACCTTCTAGGACTTTCCTATAATACTAAAATAATCTTGCTTAGAACATAATTCTAAATAATCTTGCTTAGCACATAGCTACATGTTTTATAGCCAAAAGACACGTAGGAATGTATCGGCAGCCATATTGAATTTAGGCAGACTTCCCCAAGGTATATTCAGGTGCATTTTTAATATGTTGATCTAGGGACTCCTTAGAAGTGCATTGTGAAGGAAAAAATTCTGTTGCAATTTGTGGTGGGTAAGGCTCCAAATCTCCTAGATTGACTAGACTATTGTGTATAATAGCTAATGTATGTGTGTCACTGTGTGCATGTGTGTGGTGATAGTATATAAGTGCTCCACTTTACACTTCACTTGTATAGTGATCAAGTACGTACTTACCACAAAATGCATGATCAGCTAGCTAGTTTCACATGGCTCCTTTTTTTGCTATAAGAGAGGCTTCTATCTCTGAACCCTCTGAGTCAGATCAATTAATAAAGTGTCTTATCGATTTAAAAGAAAGAGATTCCGAACAATTAGCTGATATTTCCTCTTGTGTTCCTTGGATATGTTCAATTCCAAGGTGCATCAGAGCTTAAAGCTTACTGCAGTCTAGTTGGTATGAAAAGTATCCCTGGATAACAAGTGTTTGCACATCTAAGTTCAAAACTAATGCCAACATGCTAAGCAGCAAAATTTCCTGACTTTTATCAAGTGTCAATTCTACATTTATTCTGGAGAAAGGCTCCATGCATTGGATAAAGGAAACTTTTGACTTTTTTTTTTTTAACTATTATCTGTAACTTCATCATTAAGACCTGAAATTGTACTAGAGATAATCTCAGATAGCTAAAAATTTCCAGGGGGGGGGGGGGGGGGGCTCTAGATTAAATGGTGCCCCCCCACCTAAATTCATCTTCCTACCCCCCTGATATAAAACTGAGTTGGAGTTGTCCAAACTTCTAACATTATTTTTGTGACTTGTATTTAAAACTATCACAACACACTAGGAATCATTGTTGCTGGTAACAAGGCTAATGCACACATTTTATCATTATTGTAAGCTAACGAAAGGAATGGCTAGATTTGAACCATCAGACTGAGTCCTAGACCCTTAAGGACTAGACTATCTCATTTCAGGGAGTTGGAATAGAGGTGTCCTCATTTCAAGGGGTTGGAATAGAGAGGTTCCACTGTATACAGTGTCCTCATTTAAGAGAGTTGGAATAGAGGAATTCCACTGTATACATTTCAGGGAGTTAGTTCCACTGCATACAGAGGTGTCTTCATTTTAGAGTTTTGGAATAGAGGTATTCCACTGTACAAAAATTAGCTTAGATAAAAGAACGAGTTCTGCTTGACAAATATTTATCAGATTGCTATAACAATACCCTTCAAGCTTAATGAGGTAGCCATCTGAAGTAAAGTCCTCCATTTCAAGTTCTTCTTTGCTTTTCTTCCTCTGCTTATCTGTATTGATAGTTATCTGTTGGTCATCAATATCTGGAGGCAGAACTGAGATTCTTCGTTCTTCTGGAATGTACTACCATACACAATAATAATAATAATATAGTGAAACCTGTCTAATCAGACCACCCCTTAATAAAACCACCTCTCTATATAGACCACTACAGTGAAACCTGTCTAATCAGACCACCCCTTAATAAGATCACCTCTCTATATAGACCACAACAGTGGAACCTGTCTAATCAGACCACTAACCACCTCTCTATATAGACCACAACAGTGAAACCTGTCTAATCAGACCACTAACCACCTCTCTATATAGACCACTACAGCGAAACCTGTCTAATCAGACCACACCTGAAACTGACTACCTTAGTTATGAAGTAAAGTTAAACCAGCCTACCCTCTGGACTATAGGAATGTGTTCAGGTATAACCATAGGTGTACAATAAGCTCAAACAGCTTATATAGAAACGTGATCATGTTGGTCATAGCTAATAAGCATGCATTATTATTCACAACTAAAATTAATATTAGCATGGCATGGAAGATTTAAATGCCTACCCTCTCCCTTAGCAATGATTAATAATAATACATATCATAACACTTGAGGTTTATAAAGCAGAAGTGATAAGCACTAGCTAAGGTTGGGAGGAGTTTGAAGCAAAAGGGGAGCTGTAACCCCCTGTTGGTGTAAATAGGAAATTGAAGAAGTACTCTGAACCCTGCATTAGAGTGAGTATGTGTCTGTGTGTGAGTAGAGGAATTCTTTTGCACTATGCTGGAGACACATCCTCATCCTAAGTTTCATGGCCTTTGACCAAAAATGCCAATCCACCTTTTTTCCTGGATCTGTCCCTGTACAATAATAAGCTTAGCTGTAAGGAGCAGAATAATATCCTGTGCCATAATCAGATTCTGTTTGAGTAATCTATTAGTGAAAGAGGTGACACGCCCACACCCACACCCACACACAGCACAGAGGGGGATTACCCTTAATATGTATTCACAATTAAGTTTACCTCAGTCGTAACCAGATTAGCATAAGTTTCATTACTGCTAATCAACTCCTCGTGAGTTCCCACACCGGTGATGGCCCCATCTTCCATAAAGGCAATGATATCAGCACTCATAATAGTAGACATTCTGTGAGAAACAAGGATAGTAGTCCTGCCGGCTCTGGCTTGATCTAGAGTCTTCTGAACCATCAGTTCACTTTCTGAATCAAGGGCAGATGTAGCATCGTCCAAGAGCAAGATTTCCGGATCTCGTATAAGTGCTCTGGCTATTGCTATTCGCTGCTTCTGTCCTCCACTCATATGGGTTCCTTGTTTACCTAAACAGTTGTAAACAACAACAGTAATAAAAATAACAACAATGTCCTCCAGATTCCTTGCTTATTTATACATGAAGTACAATTTATATCATAGTTACTAATGTAATTATCAGTGAATATTTAGATATCATCACTGTGGCTAGTATATTGCTAGGATATCATCATTATGGTTAGGATATCATCACTATAATTACCAGGATGTTCTCATAAAGATTAGCGTATCATCACTGTGGCTAGGATATCATCATTATGGCTAGGATATCATCACTATAGCTAGTATATTACCTGGATATCCTCATAAAGGTTAGCATATCATCACTATGGCTAGTATAATATTACTATACTAAAACAATAACTGCTATGTATGACAATAATGGTACAAACTTACCAACTGATGTTTTATAGCCATCAGGCCAGTTTTTGTAGATAAATTCATGTGCATTGGCATCTTTAGCAGCAGACACAACCTCTTCATATGTAGCTCCTTCTTTCCCCATACCAATATTCTCTGCCACTGATGTGTCAAATAGAACAGGTTCTTGTCCGACAAAACCAAACTGACTACGCAGCCACTTCACATTAAGAGAACGAATATTGTGCCCACCCAGTAGCACCTGAAGGAAGAAGTCAGAAGTTGCTTTATCAATTAGACTATTATTTGATTCATCTACCACCACCACCACCACCACCACCACCACCACCACCACCACCACCACCAACAACAACAACAACAACAACAACAACAACAACAACAACAACAACAACAACATCCTGCCCACTGAGTATCGCCTGCATGCAGTATGGAAGTTGTAAGTTGTCATTATGACAATGTCACTACTGCAGTTTTGTATTTTCTTTATTTAAGGAAGTCATTGAGTCTCCATCCTATTGATATTAGAGTTACTGGACTAGGCTCTAGTGGTCTACGTACCAGTTTCTTGGACTCAGCAGGCCATGTCTGTCTAGGTAGCTACATTGCCTTAGGGCTCTCTCTATCTAGAAATTTTTAGTTGGTGTGAGAGATGAATGCTATCCCTGCAGATCTGGGGGAGTCTGGGGGCATGACCACCCTCAGAAATCTTCTTGCTCTGAGATTGCAATTTCTAAACATTACTTATCATACTGATTCATAATTATAAAGTGTTTCATTTTTCCACATTAGAGCATTTTCTTGGGGGGAGGGGGGGAGAAGGAGAGGGGAAGCTGGAGTGTTCAGGGGGAGAATCTCCCTCCTGCCCTTCTTAGTAGATAGAACCAAGGAAAACTTATCCATGAACTATTTACAAAGACTTGACTAACTCAAGTAGATTTAGATGAGTTGTCCACTACTTCATTAGCACTATCAGGGTTTCATCTAGAAATTTTGGTTTGGGGGGGGGAAGATATGGGCGAGCGAAGTGAGCCACGCCCACTTTTAATTGGAAAGAAGTTTTAATAATATGAAGCTAATCAAAACCTGCTTAAGAAACAGGCTGGGAGATGCTACACTAAATCAGGCAATTCACATAAGCATTGAGGGACCCGAGAAGTTGAGCTGTGAACGTTTAGACTCTATTTTACAGTACTGGAAAGGACAAAAAACCCGCAAACTATTCATTTAGCATAATAATAATAATATATATAATTTTTTTCGTGTGTGGGGAGTTTGGGGGGGGGAAGATAGAGCTAGGGTTTGGGGGGGAAGATTCCCCCCCTACCCCCCCCCCCCCCCCCCCTTTCAGTAGATGAAACCCTGACTATTATCTAGTTTAGAAATGGCTGAATTCTGGTAGCTCAACTATGTAGATAGGAGTATGCAATAGTTAGCCAGTTTTCAGTGTATTGTTGAGTAATAGAAATTTCAGGAGAACCCACACAGCGCAATTTTGCAATCTCACCTCTACAATCACACTCCACAAGATTACAGTTATATTATAGCTAGCTAATAATAATAGTTTTTTACCAGATTAATCCACTTAATTAACTGGCTGCCTAAAAACTGTCCAGCCAAGAGAGTCCAGATAATAGAGCTTAAACAGTATTCATAATTCATAAGTTTAGCTATGTAGATAAAATAATAATAATAATGGTGGTCTAGGCTTTGTGTATGTGATCAGGCAGTAGCCTGAAATAACCACAACTGTTTGCAACAGGACCATAATAAGTTTGTGTTGGTTAAAAATAGGTAGCTCATTTGATGATAATCTGTAAGGTTAGCTGTAAGGTGGAACTATAAACTCTATATATCAGAACCACTACCTGAGCTATGAAGAGTGGACAACTCAGCAAAAATCCACTTTATTTTAAATGAAGAGAGGGAGTGAAGGCATACATACAACCTGTGAACCCCCATATTACACGCTACAGATCAGAGTATCATTTTTTTGCAGGTAGGTAGGTACCTGTCCTTGTGTGACATCATAGAACCTCAGCAGTAGTTCGATAACAGTTGATTTTCCACACCCACTGGGACCTACCAATGCTACAGTCTTCCCCTCCTCAACCTTAAATGAAAAGTCTTTCAGGACCTATAAGACATAGATATTACTAATCCTTAATTATGATTAATGAATAGCTATGTAAGGGGAGTCCATAGTATATTCAGTGAGAATGGATCATAGTGTATTCAGGGGGTGGAACATAGTATATTCAGGGAGTGGATCATTGTGTATTCAGGGGGTGGATCATAGTGTATTCAGGGGGTGGATCATAATGTATTCAGGAGGTGGATCATAGTGTATTCAGGAGGTGGATCATAGTGTGGATCATAGTGTATTCAGGGAGTGGATCATAGTGTATTCAGGGGGTGAATCATAGTGTGGATCATAGTGTATTCAGGAGGTGGATCATAGTGTGTGGATAATAGTGTATTCAGGGAGTGGATCATAGTGTATTCAGGGAGTGGATCATAGTGTATTCAGGAGGTGGATCATAGTGTGGATCATAGTGTATTCAGGGAGTGGATCATAGTGTATTCAGGGGGTGAATCATAGTGTGGATCATAGTGTATTCAGGAGGTGGATCATAGTGTGGATCATAGTGTATTCAGGGAGTGGATCATAGTGTATTCAGGGGGTGGATCATAGTGTGGATCATAGTGTATTCAGGGAGTGGATCATGGGGTGGATAATAATATTATTCGGCTAGGAAAATAAAGGAAAGGGCTTCTGGACATAACACACTGACATACTGTAGCAACAGTAACAACTACATTATAATAATAACTACAGCAACAGAGGGGGGGTTGTTGAAGAGGCTGGGGAGTTCTTAAAAACCCAAAGTACCCCCTTGGATCCTCCACTCTATACATTGTTATAATGCTTGTGAGAAAAATATTCATATTTTCATCTAGAGGTTCAAGAATCATTCTTTAGAGTAAGAGTTAGAAACCGTAGAAGAGCTGGCAATACAAGAGAGTGAAGTTCAACTATAATAGTCATAATTATATATACCATAGATCCGGTGACACTTTATTTTCACTGATCTCATAAGATCTTGTATTATAAAGCAATTCACGTTTTTTTAATTTTCACTGAGGGGGAGAGATTTCAATTAGGTAATGCTTTTGTATAATTATTGAAGTATTTTATTTTCGCTTCCCTTTACCTACCGCGAAAATAGCGAAATTAAAGTGACGGTGAAATTAACCGGATCTACGGTAATAGTAATAATTTATCATAATAAATTTTTTAACGAGTTAATACATATTAATAATATTATGTGCAAGATCTCTTACCTTTGTATCCGGGCGACTTGGGTAAGCAAAATTCACATTTGAAAATTCGATAACACCCCTCAGTTTTTCAGGTGTGGAACCAGCCTCTGTAGTAGCAGATGTAGATTTCTTTCCCTGCATAAAAGTACAGTATTAATTTTGAGCAACTAGCTACCATGATCTGTAAATACTGTACTATATAATTATACTGGCCTATTTTTATTTTTACTAGTTTGTATTATGAAAGTAACAGTAGAGCACATCTATTCTGGACACCTTGAGACAAATTAACTTTCCTGGTGCCTCATTTTAGGGGATGAAGTTCTTAAGCATAATATTTTGGACATAATAATTAATATGAGGGTATTTTCATTTTAGGAGATTGGAATAGAGGGGCTCGCTCCATTCCTGAATTCAGGGGGTTGGAATAGAGGGGTTCCATTCTAGAGGGTTCCATTCTTCATTTCAGGGGGTTGAATTCCACTGTGTACACAGAGTTACCCTCATTTCAAATGGAATAAAGGGTTATGCTTAATTATTTACAGTCAATGGCCAAAAATGAATAATCATAGCAAAATAAAGAGATCTTCAGTAGTTGTGCCTTATGATCTAATGCACTTAAAATTGTTATTTTATTCTGATCTCTAACTACCTGTAACTAAAGGAAAGGTTATATTTACAGTGTAATCCTCATGACTTCAGTACCTAAACAGATGATGTCATAGATTTGTATGCAAGCAGAAGCATAATAACCAAGGAACAGAGAATAACATGATGGCTATGAGTGCAGTGGTAATAAAAACTTGTATTATTATTATTATTATTATTATTATTATTATTATTATTATTATTATTATTATTATTATTATTATTATTATTATTATTATTATTATTATTATTATTATTATTATTATTATTATTATTATTATTATTATTATTATTATTATTATTAATTAATTTATTTATTTATTTATTTATTTATTTATTTATTTATTTATTTATTTATTTATTTATTTATTTAATTAACCATGGCAAATTAATGTTCCTACTTACCTCATCAATGATGTGATAAACAGCTATTGATGATCCTGCAGCTGTCAGTAATTTGTCAATATTCGGCACAGCTTGTCCAATGGAGAATATGCCAATCATGACAGCAAAAAATACCTAGATAAAGATATTTTAAGATAATAATGGCTAGTTTGAATTTAACAGTAAAATTAGTGGAGCACTCTCTATTTCAGACAAATTGTGTCTTGATTAGAGAAGAGGTCTCATTTTGGGGGCAAGGTCCTATTACTGTTAATGCAGAAGCTGTTTTTCTTGGGATATTTAAGATAGATGTGTCCTCATTTCATGGAGTTAGAATTATATCCCTCACTGCATGCCAAATTTAGAAATAAACTATTACTCTGTAATTGTAAATATTAATGACTTCTTCCATCATTTAAAACCCTTTACTATCGGCTTAACCTATAACTTCCTTTGGCCACAACATACCAGTGTAGTCATAGTCACATCATAAGGAGGTAGCTAGATAACTGTGAAAAATTGATAGTCTAGTATATAGACAGTAACTGAACTACTCATTATGTCCATAGAATTGTGCTAAACATTGGCTGATAACTTTGAGACTGCCAAAAATATATCACTGCAAGATTGAATACTTCTTCCACCATTTAAAGACCCTTTTATCTGAACCCGTTAGCCTTAGCAGGTTAACAGGCCAGTTTGGCACATAATATTATTTATTCTGAATTACAAAGGCCATAATTGAAACTATTATTATTAAATATTAAAGAGAAATTTAGGGCCATTAAAAAACACCTTATAATTCACAAAAAAATACACTTTAAAAATAATGTAGCCAGTACATTGTAATTACAGGGTCTGTTGAACAGGTCAGGCTGACCCAGCAGTTGTCAGACCAATAAATCTGCTACACTGCCTCTTCTTGCTTAGGTAGTGATCATAGACTTGATATTTTTAAAATTAAACAGTGTGTGTGTGTGTGTGCGTGCATGTGTGTGTGTGTGTGTGTGCGTGTGCGCGCGCGCGTGTGTGTGCGTGCGTGCGCGCGCGTGTGCATGTGTGTGTGTGTGCGTGTGCATGCAAGTGCGTGCATGTGTGTGTTGGGATGGGTGATTGCCTACCAGTCATACAAAAAGTGTTTCTTCCACCCCTGGTAAAAAAAAGCTAGCTTAACCGAACATTCAGTTCCGGCAGGCTTAAACTTCCATGCTAGCTAATACATGCACATCTTTCATGTCAGTTAGCAGGTGGTCTCTTCCTGTGAAATAGAGAACCTATACATCATACTGTGTTCCTGCTCATTTTGTAAACTTTTAGTGACAGTTAAAGAATTCAATGGTTTCCTACTTACTCACATTTCAGGAAATCAGAAAAACTTCAAGGACACTAACTTGTGTAAAAGTTCATTATGAACAGCAATGTATGATTGTAGCTTCATAGTTTGAAAGCATATAAATGTATAGTCTGAATTCCTCTATTCCAACCTCCTGAAATGAGGACACTTCCGTATTAAGGACACCTGGATATAACAGCTCACATCATTAATATAACTTCACACAGTGAAATGAGGCCATTCCTTTAATCAGGAAACTTTAATTTATCCCAAGGTGTCTCGAATAGAGAGGCAAAGGATTACTTACAGTGAACACATCTCCAACTAGTAGCAACCGCTCCTGCAACAAGTAGCCGCTAAACCTGCAGTGAAAACAAAGCAAGAAAAGATGAAGTTAGGGATTTCTTAAACTATATAGTATACTCTTTCATCTGCTTACCAAAATCCTATACCATAAGTTGTGAAGATAAGAAAGAAGATAATTCCAACGCTAAGACTGGATACGATCCCACGCTTGTTTGCAGATTCCTTTGCCTTGTGTAACTTTTCAGTATATCTAATAAGGTAAATTAGAACTTGTTTAAAAACCTTTCATGTTCATGCAGGTATACAGGTAGGTTACTTTTAGTATATTACTCTACATATTTCTGTAAACTATAAATACGTATGAATGACATCACTTCTTGTCCCCACTATCATATTCACAATGTGAGAGGTGAGGCACTTTAACTAAATAAGGGACACCTATGTATTAAACAAGTCCTAGTGAAACCAGTCTAATTAGAACACCCCTTAATGATACAACCTCTCTATAATTATAGATCACTACAGTGAAACTTAGTCCACTCCTAAATAAGACTATCTCTATTTCAATTTCCTGAAATGAGGATGTCTCTTTTTTAAGGACACTTGGATATGTTCCAAATAATAGCTTGTGTATTTTAATGGAACTTAACCCAGGCCACCACTCTAATCAGGGCACTTTAAGATTTCTAGAGGATTTGAGTAATAACTCCCACGTTTCATCTCTCTTCCTTCCTTTCATACCTGTCCAATTCAACTTGCTCCCCTCCATAAGCCACTACAGTTTTTATAGAAGTGAGCACCTCTTCTACAGCTGCACTGGCTGCAGCATGATGCTGTTGTTCCTTGGATGTCAGCATTAGCACAATCTGTGAAAAAAGAAGCATTTCCCACTACTAAACAGAAAAGTGACTCTCCAAAATAAGGACAATTCATCTGTAGCTACAAATGAAAACTAAATGTACACCATCTGGTTCATATTAGTGGTGTATTAATTAAACCTAGATAAGAATGGCCTCCCTACAAGAAACAGTAGATCTAATCCCAATGTATCTTTTATTCAGAGCTAGGTTCCTATATCTTAGAGTAACTTAACCTTTGAAATAAAGACAGCCTCCCTACAAGGGACAATAGACCTGATCCCAATGTGAAATAATAATTCAATTTGGATGGGCATGTTTGCTGTGGTGGTGTCCCTTGAAATGAGGACACTTTTTCATTAAGGACAATTTCTGAATAACATCACACCCCCCTGAAATGAGGCCACCTCTTTAATCTGGATACTTTAATCTGTCCAGAGTAGAGAGGTTCTACTGTATACAATCCAACATACGTACCACAGACGAAACTCCAATAGTAACAGCAATGATAGGGGTTATTCCCAACAGCACTAGAGTCAGTCTCCATTCCCTTAAAAACCCTATCACAAAACCAGCAAAAAAAGTAGTGCCCCATTGTACAACAATAGCCAAGTTGATTCCAATGCCCTCTTGAATCTTTTCAATATCACTGCATGTATAAAAATTAAAAAATATAAAACAACACAGTAGAATATCTTATGGGACTATCAAGGACAACCCCTGTACAAAAAAGTACTATCTGGTTTACCTAATGTGTTTACTCAATAAAATGATCTAATTAGAGGGTGACTCCTTTGAGGGAGTGAAGTTCTATTAATGCTAATACACAAAGATTAATGTTATTACGGACATATCCAAGTTTCACTTGGGGTTTCCTCATTTCAGGAGGTTGGAATGACGAGAGGGTTTCCACTAATGATAGCTTTCTTCCCATAAACTAAAATGTTAAAGATGGGACATCTTGGGATAAATTAACTAGAGTTGTGGCCTTATTTCAAGGGATAAAGTTCTAAAAACACATGCTGTTAGTTGGAACATATCCAATGCAGAGGGAGATGTTCTCATTTCAGGGAGTCAGAATAGAGAGTTCCATCATAAAATAACTCTAACAAAAACTTCTTAACTTACTTTGATAATCTACTGGACAGCTCTCCACTGGATTTACCATCAAACCATGTGGCGTCTTGATTCAGAACAGCATGGAAAAAATTTGTCTTTATGCTCTTTGCCTGTCGATCACTAGACACTTGAAAAGTTAGCATTTGAATTGGTCCCACGATCATTACAACGAAACCAATGCCCAGGAAAGCTAATAGATACTCATTCATCATGTCAATAAAGGGATCATCAGTAAGACAATCCAATCTTGTTGTAAATAAGTCCTGCATGATGCCTGGAAATGACAAATCTGGAGGTAACAGAATGAAGTCATCACTGCAGTTGACTACTCCCTTGGTAACGATAGAAAAATCAACAAAACCAGCCTCTATAATTCTTCGATCAACAATATCAAAATCTGGATTTTCAAGAAAGGGTTTTGGATCAAATTCTACTACTCCAGTAGCAAGAAACTTTGATATGAAATGGTTCAAAAATGAATTTGTAAGTAAACCAAAAAAATGCATTCCAAGTGGCAGGGCAACTCCATGAATAATGGCTGTCACCAATCCAATTAGCATCAAGAAGTAATCAAACGGCTTCATAAATCGAAACTGTGAACAAAAATGGATAGAATTGTTGTAAATCTGCACATAATTTTTATTTTGCGTGAGTGTAGGCATGAAATTAAATCACTTTTTAGCAAATCCCTCTATTCCAACCCCCTGAATGAGGACATCTAGCAATGTATACAGTGAATACCTCTATATAATGATTTATGTATAATGAGTTTATGAGCTTGTAACTACTAATAATTACTCTAACATACCAGTTTAAAGACAGCTCCCAGCTTAGCTCTAAAGCTTATCTTTTCCTGTATGACTGAAAATAATAGATAATGATATTACTCATAATAATAACATTTAAGTTACTTTTTGGTTCAGGTTCATCGTCACTGTCTACGCTAGCCATTATGGTAATCTCTTTCTTCTCTTCTATTATATAGTTTCAGCCAATAAGAGACACTGCCAGCTAAGTCACTTATGATCTTCATTTATAGCTGGTCCTCTATCAGTTACAGGAAATGATATATGGGTAGTAATTAAATTGTACTCTATACGGTTTCATATGTTCCTCATACAATGGAATCTTATACTTACAGTAACATGTAAAATGAAGCTCACACACAGACTGTATTCTATGAGTATACTATGGATTTACTGACACAGCATCAATGAGGGTTCTCTCTAGATTTTATAATGAGGTAGTGAGTGTAACAGCATCACTGGAAAACAAGAGAAGAGTTTAAAGACCACGTTATATGACAATGTGTATCAGTGTAGCTAGCTTTGAAAAAAGGCAATGGTGTTATAATGGAGAGAACATTTTGGGTGAACACACCATTTTTTTTTGAGACACTAACTTGTTTATCTTTCAATTTCATAATATGGACCCAAAACCATGTGCTAGTATGTCAAAAATAATGAAATTGCCTTCAACGCCTCATGGTTGTTCACTACTGGTTTGGATGGTGGAAACTCAATGCTGTAATTGAAGCAATAGCTCTAACCATAAAGGTTGATCACCCATCTACTTGTTATAGCTAGATAGATTGGGTTGATAGGTCTACTGATTTATCTGAAAGTCTCCCAGATTTTCAGCAGCACTAGATAGTCACAGCCCTTGCCATACAGAGGCCCTGCACTCATCATAACAATAGCCTAGGATATCTTAGCCACACCCACTAATCTCATAAATTTGACCTCTGTGCTAGCATCTATATCTATACTGATGTAGCAAAACTAGCTAATTAGTACATTCACTCAGACTCTCATAGACCATAGATAGACAAAAAAAAGTGTCATAAATACTCCCCAAGGCAAACAGTTCGTTATGAGTTATAACAGCACTTGGCTACATAGCTAGCTACTTCGAGTTTTTGACTTTCGTCGCTCGACATTCTAGCCAGCGCTACCCTGACAACTTCAGGTAGTAGCTAGGTTGATCTAGGTGAAATATTATACACGTAGCCTTGGCTGTAAACAGTCCTGGCCAATTAGACTACAGCAAGGGGGTGAGAGAGGGAGATATGCCCCCTGAAGTTAAATCCACTTCAATTTTGTGCTAAAAGGAGTGGTGGGGGCTGTTTCCCATCCCTGCCTTCTGTGCTACTGGATAGAGGTGTTTAGGTCAAGATTAGTAGGTGTGGCTAAAATCCATTCTGTTGTGAGCCAGGTAGGTCGTCTTAAAAGAGTGTAGCTTATCAAGGCTGGTAAGTGGGGGTTCTAAGACAATCATAACCATATGTAGCTAACTGATTTAGCTAACCATGACCAATAAAGGACAATGCAATTACATTTTTTTGGCCCACCAGTTGGAAAGGAGGGCCCCAAACCCCCACAGTTTAACTGTACATTAGCCACAAGGAGTGGTCTGATTAGACAGATTTTTTTAGTGGCCTTATAAAGAGGTGGTCTTATTAAGGGGTGATGTGATTAGACAAGTTTCACTGGTTTGGTTCTATATAATAATACTTACTAAAGGGTGGTCTGATTAGACTGGTTTCACTGTAGTGGTCTATATAGAGAGGTGGTTTTATTAAGGGGTGTCTGATTAGACAGGTTTCACTGTAGTGGTCTATATAGAGAGGTGGTTTTAATAAGGGGTGGTCTGATTAGACAGGTTTTACTGTAGTGGTCTATATAGAGAGGTGGTTTTAATAAGGGGTGGTCTGATTAGACAGGTTTCACTATAGTGGCCTATATAAAGAGGTATTTTTATTAAGGGGTGGTCTGATTAGACAGGTTTCACTGTAGTGACCTGTAATTTATTTAGTGGTGATAATTTGGCAGGATTGGCAATATCTCTCTCATTCTTTACATCTGTAAGATAAATTAGGAACTACATATAATCAATTATTAATATATATATTGAATGATGATCAAAATAATCAAAATTGAGAATTTGACAACTGGAATGACTCGTTCACCTACACTGTGAGCAAATATTTCTCCTTCACATGCCCCAGGAATGGGAACATCTCTACTGATACAATTCTCAAGCAAACCTGATGTTAGGAAGAGTCTTAATAAAGTCTCTTGGGCCTGGTTGAGGAATCCTTCTTTAAACAAGTCAGAGACAGTTACCGAGTTGTTATACACAGACTGGAAGCAGCAGCCTAATTCATTAAACAGGTCATTTAGAGTGTCACTGCAATCTCTGGAACAAGTCAGTGACCCACATTGTTGTGGTACCCTCTCTAAAATTAGCATCTTTGCAGCATCAGGGAGAGCATAGCGACATCTAGTGGCAGCCATCGGGTAAGTAGCATTATTTTTTAAACAGGAAACTCTAACTAAATTTGCTTTACTTGTGTTGCCACAATCAGTTAGCCAGTTTGTATATTTTCCAAAGCACTCGGTTGTACAGGAAGATCCAATATCATTTCCTCTCTTTAGTGGTGAGCCGTACTGAAGTAACTGTAGATGAGACCTACATTCGGCTTCAAGATTCCTTTGGGTATAAATTCTTTCATCCTCCTGGCTACATATCGAAGCTCCTCCATGCAACACACTGACAAGAATGATTATAACAAGCATAGTAGCTAAATGTTGTCTCAGATTACTTGATAGCTAGCTAGTAGAGCAGTTTTATAGCTTAATAATAATAGAATTTGTTCTTGTAATTGATTTCTAAGTTATAACTGCTAACTTCAAAAGCCTCTCTGCACAGTGTATGGGATATATAGTATCTCTACAAGCATTAAAAGGAGTCAGGTTATTTCATGGTTAAAAAGTGAGACATATTTCTTTGTGTTTATTATGTCATTTCTTATAATAGCTTAAGGAACTATATTCACAAAGTTATGGACTTGTGCCAGGAGAAAAATAAACACAAAGAGATATAAAGCACTTTGCTATGCCTTGAAGCTTAGTGTATAGATTTGTACTATAAACTAGAACAATGATATTATATCCCATATTCTATAGAAGTATAAACTTTCCTTAAAAGCATAATAGTCTATGTCTGGTTGACTATTAGAATTATGGGATACAGTCTATTATTTCTTGAAGTGAGGACTCCTCTGTATAATAGTATATAGTGGAATCCCTCTATTCTAGCCAATCCCCCGAAGTGAGGACATTTCTATGTACACTCTACACTCTATTTCAATCCCCTGAAGTGAGGACACCTCTGTATAATAGTAGTGGAATCCCTCTATTCTAGCCAATCCCCTGAAGTGAGGACACTTCTATGTACAGTGGAACCACTCTGCATTCTATCAATCCCCTGAAGTGAGGACACCTCTGTATCCCTCAATTCCTACCCTGAAATCAGGGCACCCATGTATTTTGTCCCAAATAATAACTTATGTATTAATCTAATCTCTCCCTCCCCAAGATTTAATTTGTCCCAAGGTGTCTGGAATAGATAGGTTCCATTAGAAACACATAGCATTCAATCTATGGCTGGATGGATGGTGCAGACTGTTAAAATATGTGGTCTCTTGTAGCCAGACTCCTTATGGAATGTAGGAGTACTCATTAGGTGATAACATAAACTGAATTGTGATAGCTACTGGTCAGCAAAAATATTTTTATGCCTACTTACTCTGATATCCAAAACAGGAACCTCCCTTCCTGTGAAGAATCTTGCTTTGAGAATCTGGATATGAGAGTTCATGGTATAAATTATGTGATAAAGATATAGATCCATGTAGAAAGTAGATGATATGCCAACTACATAGCTATAAAGCTATAAGGCCACAGTGAGGGGGGAGAAGGAGGGATGTCCCTCAGTGGAAGCAATAATTCTTTAGTAGAATGTCTTTAAAGGTAATAAAACATGAACAAATACATCAATCATGATAATTATCATTCATAATTAAAAGGAAAAAAGTTAAAAATAGAAGGGTCCTGACCCCCTAGAAACCCCTCCCCCTGACCCCTGACCCTGGATCTTCCCCTGTGTGGCACCAATGGCAGATATAACTGAATGAATACATATTAAACTAGGAGCTGGGAAACAAGTGAACTGTGAACTGTGGGAACCTGTAAAACTGTGATGGGAACCAGTGGAAACTGATTGAGGGAAACAAATGAAACTGGAACTGTGTCTCAGTGGAGCTATATTATACAATGCAAGGTGCTGTACTACCACATCAAAAGGACATCAGCATTCTTTGTAGTAACCTGACTTCAAAGAAAAATTTAAGAAGTGTCACATAACATTCATATAATATGATTACTGCAACAGTTGACTGTTTGAAATGGAGAGAAGTCTTTTTTTTTTGCTTAGCCATACCCACCATTGGCTATCTATTTGATGTAATTAGAGTGACAGAAAAAATAATCCCAAGTAGGGCTTGGTGCTTAGCATGTGGCTAAAAAAATATACTTCCTCTGTGTGTGACGATTAAATTACAATGGACTTAAGTAATTACAGCTTATTTGGATCCCAGTGCAGAATCGGAACACTAAACACAGCAAGAACATAGAAATAGTGAAGACCAATATGCTGTGGCTGGGATTAACAATGACCAGGTTGTTGGGCATATCAGACATTTTGGTATTTTTGAAGGAGAAGGTGAAATTTTCTGTAAAAAGCAATGTCCACATTCTCTGTGACACCTAAAAATTAATAACCCAGGAAGAGTTCGTGGCGCTTTACTAATACGTAGCTAGAAAAGTGTGGTTAGTTGTTGGCTGGCACTTAAATTTATGGTGTCGCTCTAATTACATCCATTACACAACGTCACAATGTTCCTATCATACTTTTTTCAGAGAGTGCATTAGCACTCCCTATGTAGAAATGACGGCAAGCCCTAGGATAGGACAAGTCAAGTACCTGCTTCAACTTTCAGCAGCAAAAGTCATTAGGACTGGAGTTCATAACTACAAGAGTTATTCACTGCATTGCCAAGCTACAAAGCTTCTATGGTTCTTTTGCTCTCTTCAAGTCTTATCAGGCTTGTCCCTCTAACTATATTTTCCACAAATCTGCAAATTGCTGTTTTACATTCTTAGGCTTCAATTTAGGTAGCTAGCCAGTTAAAATAAAATTTAACAAAAAAGATTGTCTTCTTTTAGGTCAAGTTTATGGAACTCCTATAGCTATAGGGAGGTCTTTCTCCTCATTATGACTTCTTTTAGACATGCAACGCAGTAAGGTAGTGTTGCCATTATAGCTAGCTAGCTATTAATTGATCAGCATTGTGGGCAAATTCTGCAGTTATAATAGTTACTTTATAGGCATGGATCATGGCAATTTTTAGGAGGGGCCCCCTATTCCTCTGCTTATGATTAGCAAATAACTGACTTATTGACCTGCATCCTTGACTTATATTCCTTTTAGCTTCTAGAGAGCGGCTGCACGCGCGCACTACGCATTCGTGCTGCATGGCAAAATCAAGCTTGACCCCTAGCTGTGGGGGGATTACTACTATTCTCTGCAAGGTGGATAGCAAGAAGCGATACAAGCAGAAAATATCACTTTTTGAAGGACAGGATCCCTATGTGATGGTCAAAAAACAATCAACCTGATCATTTTCCAGACTTCAGACTTATTAGCTACATGTAGCTAGCTATCATGGCTGTATTTTCAAATCCTTAGAACTCAAATATTCATTTCATGTAACTACTCCGATCTTTACTACTGCTTCATATATTCAACAAACTGCTTAGCTATAAATATTTTATCTATGGTTGGGTCCTTGAAACTTATTGGAAAGCCTATAATGACAGTTGTTGGAAAGATTAAACACTCTTATGCTGCCAATAACGGCTGCTGCAATTGTAGCTAAAAAGATCATTCTCAGTGATGAGGTATGTTATTGCTACACTGTATAGTGGGTTGACTGGATAGCTACCATAGTGCAAGGATTATGGGGCATCCTAGTGTAGGGATCATAATTAAGTTTTTGATGCTAATAGCTGGCTACAATGACCTTATGTAATATTATCTGTCTCATAGTTATTGCAAAACAAGTAACATTGAAGCTATTGAGACTGAGACAGCATGACTTCATAAACACACACAATAGTGGGTGTGGTTGGAGGATTTGGCTACTTCTATTGACTGTAGTTATTGTGTTCATAGCTATGGTAGTTTACATATGAATAGTCCCTAAGCCTAGATAACTACTGATGATTATAAATAACTGACTAAAACATGAAGGATGAAGCATGACTGTAGTAAAAGTCATTGGATGCAAAAGTTTATACAGAGGGAGGTTTCCTGTAAACAATTTCACATTCTTTCGCTGCATGAGTAGCTTACATTTACGATGATCTCTATACATATCATGAGCTGTATGTTGGAATTCCCCACCTCCTGCTTTAAGAAGACTGTTGATGCCATGATAGCTACATGTAGCTAACAAATTCACTAACTATCAAATACCTGAAGTCTGGAAAATGATCAGGTTGATTGTTTTTGACTATCACATAGGGATCCTGTCCTTCAAAAAGTCGCTTGTATCACTTCTTGCTATCCGCACCTTGCAGAGAATAGTAGTAATCTGATAAGTTCCCCACAGGGGTCAAGCTTGTTTTTGCCATGCAGCACGAACGCGCAGTGCGTGCGTGCAGCCGCTCTAGCTCTAGGCACTATGACATAATAATAAGTAATCAGTGTCGCTAAAGGTCCCCCCACCCCCCCCCAAAAAATCTTTTGAAATTGGGGGCTAAGCCCCTACAAATATTTGCCTACAATGATATTGAACTTGCTAGAATGTGCACAACTTGTCAGAATGAGCAAAGCTCTGTAAAAACAATCATATCTAATTAATTAGCAATAATACTTAGCAATGTAGCTAATACCACCTGATTAAAAAATTTGCAGTTGAAAGTCCTTGCATGTATACTGTATTGACTTGTACTGTCTGTCTGAGCTTCACTTACTGCATAATAAGAATTTCTCTACACTTTGCAGCCCATTTTCTACACTACACTACACCTCACCCTTAGCCACCCCCAAACAAAACTAAAATGCCTCAGCTGCTTAGTCTCTGATAATAGCTATATAAATATTAGTGGGTGGAATAGATAGCTACATCAGTTGCTTGCTGTTTCCTTTTTCCAAATTGAAAAGCACCAGACTTTCTTTTCTTGTTGCAGGAGATATATACCTTAATTCAGTGTCATTCTTCAGTGATGCAAAACTACTAACCCCACCTGAATTAGCTCCTCCAGGGGCCCAAGAATTCAGTAGTTGATGCAACTCATTATAAAAGACCGTTGCTAGGTGAGTTTTGTTGCTATGATATAGGTTATTGAATAGGACCAAAGTATCTATATATGGTAATTTTAGAAACCCTCAGGCCCTTAATAACACCCTCCCTATGCTGGATGCTACAACTAATAGTCCCTGGTCCCATTGTAACTGTCAACACACACACACACACACACACAGCAATGTGACTCAAAATAACAAGCTATAATGAAAACAGAAAAAACATTTCTATTAATAGTGTACAGCTAGCTAACACATTTTCTTGTGTAGTTTTGAATGTGCCATGTAGGCAATATCATTATTGCAATAACTTCTTGTATATCCAGGAAGAAGGATTTGTGAATTATGAATTTGCACTAAAACAAGAGCAGAGAGTCTGTGCACACATTTACTTGCTTTACTATTCCAATATGTATCATATCCACTCAGTGCTTTTGTCATGTTACCGTCTACTTGATCTTTAACTTTAGCTTCATCTATTTTACATTTGAACTGTCTCCAATGAAAAAACAACGTCCCTAGGTTAATATCAGAGAAAAACTTTTTCAAATAATATTTAATGCTCTTGTGGTGAGGGTGCATTGGGTTGAAGAAGTCATCGTAATCACAGAAGAGTCCATATTCAAATACACCAATATATCGCATTCCACAATCTTGGTACTTTATGACTTGATTATAATAATATGCTCTATCTCCTATGAAATCTTCCCATTCTTCCATATATACAAACCTGCTGTTAAGTGCCTCTCCAAGAAAGGGATATACAAATGTTGCATTCTCAGCAAAGCTTGAATGAACATTTAAATGTACCATGTCTACGCCAATGGTTTTCTGATACTTCAGCCACTCATCGAACAGAGGTGGGTGATTGTACATGGCAGTACAAACTACAATGGAGCCTTTCCCTCTAGTTGGGAGAGATTGGTGAGTAGAATTTTTCAGAATGAGAGCCTTTTCAGTTTCAACACGAGAAACACAGCTGTCATTTTTGTTTTTATAGAGAAGTTTGACAATACTGCCATTTAGAATAGATGACATGGGAAATCCCAGGCATTGAACAAGTATGATACCATGTGTATGTATAGGATAGTTCCTACGTACCCAGCCAGTATCTTCCTTCAGCACACTTATGTTATTTGATAAACATTCATTCAATTCACATGCTAATATAGAATCCACTGATGCATCATTCACTTCAGCCATTACAAAAAGAATATTTCTGGGCTTTCCATTTATAGATCTGTTATCATAATATGCCCGTCTTGGAACCACATCAAAGTATGTACTACCTAATTCACTATATGATCTGTCACATATTGGTTCACCATTGAAGGTTGGAAACGATCTATTACTTATATTGAAGGTTAGAACATTTCTTTGATAAACATAGTGAAGATGAAGAACTACCAGCACACAACACACAGTTACTAGCAGAACTAAGATATATGTAAGAAGTTAGTCATTATAATAAGTGGTATTGTAGCAGTTATAATAATTGTATGGCTAATTGTAAAACACACACACACAATCAACTCTCAACAATACATTCATACAAGCACATTATGCTAATTTTCCGGCCTATTATGCTATTCTCAAGTGCTATTTTTTAAACTCTGTGATGCTTTTACACCAGTTCCTATTATGCTTACATCATGCTCAAAAAATTCATTTTACATATAAAAATAACATGACAGTCAGGATTGAACTCTGTTAAATTGCAACATGAGTGATGCCTCTACATAATCTTCATAACTTCGAGAGAATTCATCTGCTGTTCATTGAATGAAAGAAAAGGCATGCTCAGCAGAGGCTGATGATGGTTGTACTAAGAGCACTTTCTGAGCTGCAGATGGACCATTGTTTACTTAAGGGTCACTAAGTTCACTTATTATGCCAGCATTCTGCCCAATGCTTTGATAGGCCTATTATGCTCAAAGCAATGCTAGCATAATGTGCTTGTCCCTATTCATAGATGCCAACCTTTCTGGAACAATTTCCAGGACAGGAAGCCACACGCCAAACTATGCCCAAACCATTGTTACAAAAATGATTATTTCTCTAAAGCTATGTACTCTAGTTGCTTGTTTACATTCCTTAAGGTTTATATTAAAGCAACAATCATCACAATTAGTCATGAGGAAAATAATTAAGACTGATCCAAATTAGATTGAAAAAAAAAAATTAAAAAAATAAAATCAACTAGCAATTTATCTTAGATTTCCAGGACAAACACCCTATTCTTGCAGGACAGGGACATAATCAAATTATCTAGGACTGTCCTGGACATTCCAGGGTACAGTTGGCAACTATGCATACTATAGAAAGTTCAGAATTTGAGTAGAGCAGTAAGATGCTGTTAGTTGGTGAAGACTAGTAAGCCTCACCTGACCCTAATTTTATGTTAATTCTATTAGAAATAGATCCAGACCACCCGTTTAGGAGCCTGATTCATTTCCCCATTTAGCAACTTATCGGAACAAGCCTTAAGCAACTAGCTAGCTGCCACTAGCACAATCTGACTCACCAGTTCTAACTAAATATAAGGTTAGAGCTTATAGTAACAGCAGAGCTTACAGGTCAGTTTAGGATGTCTAATGAAGAACCCAACCATGGTTAACAGTGAGATCTTGCAGTGACCGAGGCAACAGACTTTTGACCTAAGCACACGCGCGCAGTCAAAGACTCAAAAGTCACACACAGTGCATGGAATCGAGTGGATTCATTCTTTCGTAGAGACGTGGAGCTCCTGGATAATCCACAGCTTACCAGTGGCGGATCCAGGATTTTGAAAGGGGGGAGGACCATGATAGCGCGAATGAATTTGAAGGGGGGTGGGGGAGGCAGTATGAGACATGCATTCATGATTGCCTTCATGATTGCCTAATTATTCAAAAATGTAACAGCAGTGATATAATAATGTAGCTAACTGACGTTAATTTGTAACAGTGATGTAATTGACCTTTTAACTTGTAGTAGTAAGTGCTAGCTAATTGATCATACATTTCCATATGTCATAAACACTATCTTTACTTGTGTGTGTGCAGCTGTAACATACTATCATGTCACCTGATTCTATGCCATGGTGGCCACCTCCCATTATTATAGCTAGCTAGGGCTTGGCAGATTATGCAGTGGAGTAGGAAGATGAAATTTATTGGGGGGTGGGGGGCAAAACACTAGACACTGGATGTGTGGACCTGGTTGTGCCACATGCATATATATGCACACATGATGCTATGCATGTGTACATGTGATATGTAGGCAATTTTGTATGAAGTCAAAGATATAAATATTAATGGATTTTACCACAGAACAATCCCAGGTGAATGTGTTAGATGTGTAAGTGTCCTAAACCAATTAATTATTGTAGATCTTGTAGCAGTCTAAAGGAAATCAAGTATGTGAGTCAGTGTTACACTGACTCACACATTAGTAATGCAATTCAGTCAGTGCTTTCCAAGGTATTGGGCCTGCAACCATAGTAGTTTATGCAAATTGACCAAGTGTGTGGGTGGAAAACTAAAATATAGGCAAAGGTAAGTGACACTTTGACTCTGATATATTACTACTGTACAGAAACAAAATATTGGGGGGACAAAAGGCACATTTGCCCCCCCCTTTAGAAATATTGGGAGGTTGACTGCCCCCTCTGCCCCCCTGTTCCTACTCCCCTGTTATGCCAGCATAATTTTGAGCATAATAGAGCACCAAAGCACAGGAGCATATACTGGCATAGTAGAAGCATAAAAGAGAGTGTTTTTTAACGATTGTACGTACCTAACTACATAATCCTCCTTGTTCATTGAATTGTTTGAGAAGTGAAAAAACAAATGCTGATGATGGCTGGCAATTTTACAAGTGCTTACCCAGCAAGGTAATTTTTCACTATTCCTTTCCCACGATTGTGGTGGGTCCACTGTATCTGACAAATCTTCTGATGACAAATCTTCTGCCAAAAAAGGTAGGTTGGTAGTTCAGACTTTAGATTTGCTAAAATTTAATTATCAAGAAACTTAGTGTGTCTATTGTAGAACTGTCTGGCTTGATGTCATTTATCTTTGCTGGAAGAAAAAGTACAACTGGGAGCAGATGCAGATCACCGTCAAATTTTGCATGAAATAGTCAAAACCAGGCCGGGTGCATGATTCTGTACACCCTCTCTTCCATTGTAACTGTTACTGAACTAGCTGAGTGAACCTCTTTGTCATATGCGTAATTAAATCAAGTTCTTTAGCTTCATCTCTTCTTGGCTTTCTGATGCTTGTCTCCTCTGTGATATGATTAGTACATAATTGTGCTCTTCTTTGAAGCAAGTTCTTCCCGACAAGCTGTACAAAATAGCTTCCCATGGCATTTCTTACAGCCAAGGACTCACCAGGAAATTTTTCTAGCCAAAGGTGTAACAGTTTAATTATAGGATCTGCATTCACTGCTCCAGGCTTGTGCTTCTTATTAGGCCTCAGTGTTTGAACTCTCCTTTTTCTAGACAGTTCAGATCTTAGTGGGAACTTGGTATACTAAGAAGGGGTACTGGAGTAGCTTTAGTTTCAGCCTACTCAGTACTGGCATCATCAGCAGAGCTTGAGGCCATACATATCATGCATAACTGCATAAAGCTAACTAATTAACTGGCAGCTGCTAGTCACATGTGACTTGTAGCGTGTTTTTTTTTTTTTTCTTGGTAAGTAAGTTAGAGTTCTAGAAGTCTCAGTTTGAGCATAGCTACTAGCTAGGGCCCAGGGGGAGCATAATAGGTTTGGGCTGAGCATAATAGGGGGTTTCATGCAGCATAGGAGCATAGCATAATAGAACCATTTGGGAGCATAATCTGCCAAGCCCTATATACATATGTCTATTATTGATTCATGCAATAAGTCTTTGCCTAACTAAGTTCTGAGTGGTCAGCTAGCTACTAGCTGGCTCACAGCAAATTACAAAATTAATGGTCATAGCTGCCATTGGTCACACAAAATGAGATTATGACAAACGATTAATGAAGAGTCATTCTTGGAAATCAACTGGCTAGCTAGCTACATCATCATAGCAAAGACCAATATTCTTGTGAACATACTATAGAAGTGGATCCCCATCACGGACCACTTGGGAGCCCTATGCTTGACGGTTGAGTCTCTTTCAACGGTAGCAACAGTTACGACAAAGGTTGTGGCAATATTTGGATATGATTTAGGCAAAAAAATTAACAACTTGTGCAAGGTTCTGTAAAAAGAATCACATCTAATTAGCAATGTAATACCATCTTGCAGCAGAAAGTGTTTGATGTATACTGCGTTGACTTGTAGCGTCTGTCTGAGCTTGATGTTGTTAGCATACTACTTAAGTTTCAATGACTGCAAGTCAGAACATTTGATGTTCTGCCAAAAAGGAAGAAAAGAACTGATTTCTCTACAGAACTGCTACCTACAACCAATGAAGACTTAGATGAGTGAGAAAAGGACTACTAAGAAGTAGAAAATGAAGATCAGGTCACCACTTCTTTTTTGTTAGACTCTGAAGTACCTCTGACTCATGTTGAAGAGAAAGAATGTGATGCATAGATATATCACAACCATTTCAGCCAAAGGATAGGAAAATCATCATAAGTATGACAAAAAATAAGCATAACTTTACGGTTAACTGGTATCAAAAGTATCCTTGGCTGACTGTGTGTCCATCTCAACACAAGGTTTTTTGCTTCTATTGTAGCTAAGGTTTTTGAAGAAAAAAAAAAGAAAGAAAAAAAAGAGCATGTTAACCTTCAGCAAGAAAAGGGAAACAATAAGTGAATTTGACAACTGGAAGAAAGCACTTGAGAAGTTTAATAGCCACCAACACACCACTCGGATCAGCTACGTATCAGCTAGCTATCTCGCTCGCTTTTACAGGGATAATAATTATGACGCGCATATTAATCATGTGATTTATCACTGACGTCACACGTAGCGCGCCAGCTAGTTGTCAGCTGCATGCATGAGCTGATCGAGAAAACAACTACATGTATGTATAATAATTATAGTAAGAGGCAAAAGGTACGTACTAGAAGTACTACTATCTACTGAGTAGACCCTGACTCTGTGACTCTGCCATGATGGACACTTGAACAGTGGCAAAAACTCTCAAGGAAAAGACTTAAGCTATGACTCAGCATGCATGCATGCATTGTAAAAACCGCTCTTGACTTCTGTGCTGTAACTAGCTACGTTTAAAAATATTATCTTTGTAACTAAGAAGAGAGTAACAACACAAAACAACATGCGCATGCGCAATAATAATGTAGTTGTTAGTGTTTCCAACATGCATGGCATGCAGCTGGTTTATGATGTATCTGGCATGCAAATTTTATGTTTTTAACATGCACTGGGTAATTAAAATTGCTTCCCTGCAGTAGGAGTCTGAGTGATTGCTTTGCTAATAGTTTATACACTTATATTTTATGAATATTATTAAAAATACTACCTGGTCAATTTATATCTACAGTATGATTAAAATGCTACAGCCAAAAAAGAATAGTAGCATGGGTATATATACCACCACCTTATGAAATTTTAATTTATTTACAGTACAGTCTTTGGAACCACTTGGTGGATTGTTTGGAGAAGGGCCGGACAACTAACAACTTTTCCAAATAGTAGTAGAAAGACCCCTAAGATAAACCACCACAAATTATTATACTAAAGAGGGAAAATGATACAATGTACGTAATACCTGCAAGGAGTGGTTTCACAATGGATGTGTTATAATTTCCAAGGAACTAAAGAGAGAAACTAAGTGGTACTGTCCAGAGTGTCCCCATTAACTTATTACCACCATGCTAATTATGCAATCATAACTATAGTTATGATCACAAGCAATCAGGATGGTAGAATCTATTATATTCATTATCTTAGCAGTAAATCTGTGAGTGGCAATGCAATAATTATGGGACTAACAGAGTCTCCAAGTAGCTATATAGCTACTGTATTTTTACTGAAATTAATACTGATACAACCTCAAAAAATACAGAGAAATTAGTTTATGCTGAGCTTATGGTAATTTACTGAGTAATACTGACAAAAGGGAGTGAGTTATACTGAAACAAAAGTTAAATGGAGTGAGTTATACTGAAACCAAAGTTAAATTGGACTAAGCAGGATAGGGAGGGAAAGGAGAAAATATTGAGTCCTTTTATCTTGGCTATCTATTCTTAAGGACCAAATATTATTGCAGACACGACTATTATATAGATGGCCATATTTGCTACACTGAGACAAGAAACATGTTAGTCACATTTTGTGTTAAATCCTGCATGGGACCAAATACTGCTGTCATATTTTTGGTCCCCTGGATATTAAGGTAGGAGCATGTATAGCCTTTTAGCCTGACATAGGGTTCATGAAATGTAACAGACTTCAAGAACCACTTCTATATATTTAGGACTATAACTAATTCAAGGGATCTGTCATGCAGATATATACATTCCATTGAATCAAGGAGATATTTTGCTACATGCGTTCAAAAGATTGGTTCTATTAGCAGATACTTTGCTAGGATCAGTCCTGCTAAATACATTTTAGGAGACCCTTTGCTAGAAGATTCATGTATTAAGGGATCAGTCGTGCTAAATACATTGAAGATACTTTGCTAGCAGATTCATGCATTCAGGGCAATATTATCCTACCACATCTGGTAAAGGTAAGGGATTTCCTTAGCTAGTTGGTCCCTTAAATGCATAGATCTGTTATATATCTCTTGGAATGTATCTGCTAACTAGCTATAATAAAAACTGATAAAAAATAATATATAAATTTCTATTAATAGAGATTGTGAGTATAGCTAACACATTTTCCTGTGTAGTTTTGAATGTGCGATGTAGGCAATATCTTTATTACAATATCTTCTTGTATATCCAGGAAGAAGGATTTGTGAATCATGAATTTGCACTAAAACAAGAGCAGAGAGTCTATGCACACATTTATTTGGTGCATCATTCCAATATGTATCATATCCACTCAGTGCTTTTGTCATGTTACCGTCTACTTGATCTTTAACTTTAGCTTCATCTATTTTACATTGGAACTGTCTCCAATGAAAAAACAATGTCCCTAAGTTAATATCAGAGAAAAACTTTTTCAAATAATATTTAATGTTCTTGTGGTGAGGGTGCATTGGGTTGAAGAAGTCATCGTAATCACAGAAGAGTCCATATTCAAATACACCAATATATCGCATTCCACAATCTTGGTACTTTATGACTTGACTATAATAAAATGCTCTATCTCCTATGAAGTCTTCCCATTCTTCCATATATACAAACCCGATCATAAGTGCCTCTCCAAGAAAGGGATATATGGATGTTGCATTCTCGGCAAAGCTTGAATGAACATTTAAATGTACCATGTCTACGCCAATGGTTTTCTGATACTTCAGCCACTCATCGAACAGAGGAGGGTGATTATACATGGTAGTACAAACTACAATGGAGCCTTTCCCTCTAGTTGGGAGAGATTGGTGAGTAGAACTTTTCAGGATGAGAGTCTTTTCAGTTTCAACACGAGAAACACAGCTGTCATTTTTGTTTTTATAGAGAAGTTTGACAATACTGCCATTTAGAATAGATGACATGGGAAATCCCAGGCATTGAACAAGTATGATACCATGTGTGTATATAGGATGGTGCTTACGTACCCAGCCAGTATCTTCCTTCAGCACACGTACGTTATTTGATAAACATTCATTCAATTCACATGCTAATATAGAATTCACTGATGCATCATTCACTTCAGCCATTACAAAAAGAATATTTCTGGGCTTTCCATTTATAGATCTGTTATCGTAATATGCCCGTCTTGGAACCACATCAAAGTATGTACTACCTAATCCACTATATGATCTGTCACATATTGGTTCATCATTGAAGGTTGGAAACGATCTATTATTTATTAGGTCACGATTGAAGGTTGGAAATGATCTGTTACTCGTTAGTTCACGATTGAAGGTTGGAACATTTCGTTGATAAACATAGTGAAGATGAAGAACTACCAGCACACAACACACAGTTACTAGCACAACTAAGATATTATGTAAGAAGTTAGTCATTATAATAAGTGGTATCATGTAGCAGTTAAGTGTATTATACCATATCATTGATCTGACTAATTAAACACACACACCCAAACAACAATACATAGACAGTTCAGGATTTAGCTAAGTAGAGCAGTAAGATGCTATTAAACTAGACTAGTTGGTGAAGAATAGTAACCCTCACCTTATAGTTTCAGACCTTATTCTCAATAATAATAATAATAATAATAATTCCACTAGAAATAGATCCCTTATTCCCGTTAAGGAGCCTGATTCCTCCTTATTCAACCTCCCATTTAGCAAGTCCCTGCAATTAGCTACTAGCACAAATTGGACACACCAGTTCTAAATATAAGGTTCGAAATTAGTAATAACAGCAGAGCTTACAGGTCAGCTTAGGATGTCTAAAGAAGAACTCAAACATGGTTGGCTGCGAGATCTTGCAGTGATCGAGGCAACAGACTTTAGATCTAACCCTTTCGCTACACTAATTTTGAATTTTTTTTGATTTGGCATTGGTCGTCACTAGGCGCCGGCGCGCCCCCCCCCCCGGCCCCCCCCCCCCCATGCCACGCGCCCCATCGACAGGCAGCAAAAGGTCGCGCAGGTCAGCGTGACGTCATGCTGGCGGCTAGCAGATCAAGGGCACAAAGAATTAGCTCCTTGGAGACTCTTGCTGGCCTGCTTATGGCCTCTCTCACACCGACGATCCTCTACGGCACTGCCCCATGCACTATGCCACTCTCCTTTTCATTTTTTTTTAAGTCCATATAAAGCGAACATCAAGGAAATCAAAGGCAGCTCCTCCCTGTGGTCAAACATCTGAGAACTGATGGACCACAACCCATCGTTCTGACTTCCGATGCCGACAGTCAAAGGTTGGCGGCAGGAGGACGTCCTGGTGCCGACGGGGTCCGAGTAACAGACGGTTAAAAAGTGTGTAAAATTACACCGAAAGGGCTAGGCATGCGTGCGATCAAAAGTCACACGGTGGATTCATTCTTTCGTGTAGACATAGAACACCTTGATCCACAGCTTACTCAGTGGCGGATCCAAGATTTTGAAAGGGGGGGTTGACTAAGTTCACCCTGTTTGAAATGGATGATGTAATTATTCTAAATGCGCGCAAAAATACACTGTGTGTATGTAGCAGCTACAAGAATCGAAAAACGTGCTACGAAGGAGAGAAGATATTTAGATTACAACTAACAAAATCAAAAAGGGAGTTTTGTAGGGTTATATATGATGCAGAGTATAATATGAGAGAATGTGAAAGAAAGTTATTGATTCAGAATGCATAGCTTTGGGACAAGCCACACTCACTAATTAAATCGGTGTCACACTCTATGAATACTATTGTGATTTACATACAACAGCTGGAAATTCATGTGACATAATTACAATACATACATGTATACATTATGTCATTATCTACTGCATGCACACTCGTGCACTGTGTAACTTGAGCTAGCTATGTGACAGCCATGCAGTGCAAAGTTAGCTTATAATAATAATATTAGTATATACATCCTAAAATGTGGTGCTAGAACTTGATCAGCACTAGCTCAAAAATACTGGTTTGGTCAGGTGAATCTTAAATATGAGAATTTCGTATATAATGGACAACTTTTATCACCATTATTACGAATTTTAGTAGCTATTAGCTAACTGTTGTTTATGGTTCCATGATTGATCTTGGTGCCACAATGGGTCCCCATCAAGGATTAAAAAGGCACCCCTGTTATTACCGAATACCTTGTTGTTGTTGGGGTCAGTTTTGTTTACATTACAGGTGTGACTCTGACAGACAATAGAGGACCAAGGCAGCAAGCAGATCAGCTCCCAGGCACAATGTGAACCTTCACAACAGCAAATCTCCCTAGGGTTTGCACAGGTTTGTAAGAGAAATGCTGGCAACATCCTACTACTTAGTGTAGTGACTCTCCTTTGCATGTGTCTGTGGGTGTTATTTCTGTCAGTTAAAGCCAGTCTTACCTCATTCCAGGGAATTCAGAATGGCTACCTCCAACTACTACTTGGGGTAAGCATGGCTGCCATACCAACAGTAGAACTGATGGACATGATTGAGACCAATGAGTGGCCAACTAACCTCCACCTATAGCTACAACTGAACAGCTTATGTAACTGTCATACTTGTAATTTGGTTGCATAAAGGTTAAAAGAGTAATTCTTATTACATTGTGGTTTGAAGAGCTGCCTTCCCTTTGGTGTACTCTGAGTATGTTGCACATTTCTTGATGATAGCTATGTGCATTGATTATTTTTTTTTTCCTCTACAATATTAAATGGCATATTATCCAATTGTTCCAAAACAGCTTTGGGATTGCTTGAAGTAAAATTAATAGTAGTTGATGTGCATTGGACATATTATGTTTAGTGAATTGATGCTATAATAATATACGTACTTTGTTACGTCTTGGACTGGTGTTTTCTTTATCTTCAGCCGTTACAGTGGTAGCCTATTATTATCTTTGGCAAGGAGTGCCATAACTAGTGTCTATGGCCCTGCTGTGAAGTGCCAGCACAGCACACATAGGGACCTACGTAGGGCACATGCCAAAACTTTCTCTTGTACCCTGTGTCAATATTCAAGGATAAGTTAAAGTGGAGTACAACCAACTAGCTAACTACATAGCTAAGGCAGAGTAAGAGAACTATATACCTGTTGTGGTCCCTTGCCTTTCATGGTGGATGACAAGTCAGCTACTGAAGACAAGTAATATTGTACTAACACTGTACTTACTGTGCTAGATACATTTTTGATTGACAAAGTATATTAATCTCATGCATTCAATTTCATCACTATGCCTTGATATACGTATCCATCCAGTTTGCTTGAAGCCATGGTGCACTGTGCATCTTAATGCGTTCCTTGCTGTCTTAGCCACTCTGCCATTCTGAACCAATACATTATTTCACACACTCTGCACCTATTAATAATTATAACGTTATGTTTTTTGCTTTCCTCCTACCACGAACAGAGCGAGCCTCCAAGTAGTAACTTTAGATATGCATATAAAATAAACAATTTTTGCTTATTTTGGCCCCAGTTTGCATACACATGTAACATTGTTATTGTAATTATTATGAACAAGCTATGTGGCTAGCCCTGTTTATAGTGCATGTTTCTTTCATGAGTACATTTCTTTGTAGCAATCAGTAAGGAGTCTTTAAATTTATTGTTCTCACAGCACTTCCAGGTCTTATTAAAGTGACAGCCTATGAGAGATGATATAATCTCAGTGGAAAGTGAGGATCGAAATTCGATCTTGATTCTATCAGTGCTCTATGTCAGAGGCCACTTTTTTGCTTATTTTGTGTCACATTTGCTTACTTGCTTATTTACCTTGACATTTGCATATAAATATGCGACAATGCTTATACTTGGAGGCACTGCACGAATAATAAGAATGCATAAAAGAATTATTATAATAAAATTTATTCTTGGAAATTAATAACTGGCTAAATCAATTAGCTACATCATCATAGCAAATATTCTTCTGAACATACTACAGAAGTAGAGCATTGAAGCCGGTCTTGGCCCATTATGGACCACCTTATGTGCTTGAAGGTTGAGTAGTAGCAACAGTTACTGGAATTATTGAAAAAAGTTGTGGGATATCATTTAGGCAAAAAAAAAATTAGAGAATTTAAGTGATGTAGGAAGTCAAGTCATGAAGTATTAAGATTGTGGAATGCGATATATTGGTGTATTTGAATATGGACTCTTCTGTGATTATGATGACTTCTTCAACCCAATGCACCCTCACCACAAAAACATTAACATCTGGTATTAATCTAAGGGACACTGCTTATTCATTGGAGACAGTTCAAGCATGCTATTAGGTAACTGCATCACAAAACTGATAATCTCAGTTAAATGTTCTTTATACCAACAGTGGACCCTCAGTAAGAAATCTGAAGTCAGTTAATGTTTATTTTAAGACTTTTAACGTAGTTGAGAGAAATTTTTTTCTGTAGTTCACCAGTTTTTCTCTGTGAACATTGAGCACCATGCACCAGTTAAGTCGTGACTGACTCATAGTTTAGCAAAGTCATGTTTTTAATCGACGGAGGCCACTGAAACTTCTTTCACTCACAGCATTAATGTAGCAGGCATGACCAAAATTAATTTACGTACGTAACTACACTGATGACTATACCAACGATTCCTTTGTTAAACAATTAAGTTTATTGGACATTATAAAAATGCACACATTTGGACTTGAAAGACTATAATATCTAGTTACAGTTAGCAGTATCAAATTTGTATTATGACATTTCCCCCTCCCCCCACCCCCCATGTCTATTGTCTACAGACCAGTAACATAATTATTATTCATATTATGTACAGTGTAAAATGTACAAATTGTTTTAATCACAGCTAGCAAGCCATACACTAAACTGTGTGTTTGTTATTATTATGCCACATGCCACAACATATTGAAAAGTGGGGGGGTTAGGAGGGGGGGTGGGGTGCAATTGTCCCCCTTTGCCCACCCTGTACGTATTCGCCTCTGATAGTTGGAGGGTTCTATATCACCATGCCTGGACTCTAGCTATCGCCTGATTTGATGTGTTTAACTGTTTCCCCCTCCTGGAGGCTTTCAGAATCTTCTGAGCTTTGCCTCTTCAGCCTGATATTTAATTCCTGGAGGTCACCACTAAAATAATAATTATAATTTTGTCTAAAGGGAGTTGGCCTATTCTAATATTACCTGTATGGCTTGCTAAGGATATGAAATGAGGGAAAGAAGTGGCACCTTTATTAAAATGGTATTACAGTAAATAAAAACTGTAGAGGAGGTGTTTTTAGGTAGCATAATAGCTAATAGAGTCATCAACATGGACTGAAATAAATAGTGTGTTATCTTTGGTATAGAAATTAACCCTAATCCCATTGAAATTTCCCTAAAAATATTGGTAACTGTCAACACACACACACACACACACACACACACACACACACACACACACACACACACACACACACACACACACACACACACACACACACACACACACACACACACACACACACACACACACACACACACACACACACACACACACACACACACACACACACACACACACACACACACACACACACACACACACACACACACACACACACACACACACACACACACACACACACACACACACACACACACACACACACACACACACACACACACACACACACACACACACACACACACACACACACACACACACACACACACACACACACACACACACACACACACACACACACAGACAAAAAATATTACATAGCAATGTGACTATAAATAACTAGCTAAAATAAATGTATTGTGAGTATAGCTAACACATTTTCCTGTAAGGTAGTTTTGAATGTGCTATGTAGGCAATATTATTATTACAATATCTTCTTGTATATCCAGGAAGAAGGATTTGTGAATTATGAATTTGCACTAAAACTAGAGCAGAGAGTCTGTGCACACATTTACTTGCTTTATTATTCCAATACGAATGATATCCACTCAGTGCTTTTGTCATGTTACCGTCTACTTGATCTTTAACTTTAGCGTCATCTATTTTACATTTGAACTGTCTCCAATGAAAAAGCAATGTCCCTAGGTTAATATCAGAGAAAAACTTTTTCAAATAATATTTGATGTTCTTGTGTTGAGGGTGCATTGGGTTGAAGAAGTCATCGTAATCACAGAAGAGTCCATATTCAAATACACCAATATATCGCATTCCACAATCTTGGTACTTCATGACTTGATTATAATAAAATACTCTATCTCCTATGAAATCTTCCCATTCTTCCATATATACAAACCCGCTCTTCAGTGCCTCTCGAAGAAAGGGATATACGGATGTTGCATTCTCGGCAAAGTTCGAATGAACATTTAAATGTACCATGTCTATGCCAATGGCTTTCTGATACTTTAGCCACTCATCAAACAGAGGTGGATGCTTATACATGGCAGTACAGACTACAATGGAGCCTTTCCCTCTAGTTGGGAGAGATTGGTGAGTAGAATTTCTCAGAATGAGAGCCTTTTCAGTTTCCACACGAGAAACACACCTATCATTTTTGTTTTTATAGAGAAGTTTGACAATACTACCATTTAGAACAGATGACATGGGAAATCCCAGGCATTGAACAAGTATGATACCATGTGTGTATATAGGATGGTGCTTACGTACCCAGCCAGTATCTTCCTTCAGCACACGTACGTTATTTGATAAACATTCATTCAATTCACATGCTAATATAGAATTCACTGATGCATCATTCACTTCGGCCATTACAAAAAGAATATTACTGGGCTTTCCATTTATAGATCTGTTATCGTAATATGCCCGTCTTGGAACCACATCAAAGTATGTACTACCTAATCCACTATATGATCTGTCACATATTGGTTCATCATTGAAGGTTGGAAACGATCTATTACTTATTAGTTCTCCATTGAAGGTTGGAAATGATCTGTTACTTATTAGTTCACCATTGAAGGTTAGAACATTTCTTTGATAAACATAGTGAAGATGAAGAACTATCAGCACACAACACCCAGTTACTAGCACAACTAGGATATAAAAATTAATGTAACTAAGATATTAATGTAAGAAGTTAGTCATTATAATAACTGGTACTGTAGCAGTTAAGTAATAGTTATATAACTATTGATTTTTCAGGTAGCGATGGCTAAACTATGGCTAATAAGGACTGCAAAAACTCAAAGTATGTAGCCTGCAGTTGAAAGTGCAGTTATAACTCATAACGCACTTTTTGTCTATGAAATGTATATACTAGAGGTGTAATTAATTGTAAAACACACACACACACAGAGTCAAAGTCCCAATATACATAGCTAGAAAGTGAGTAAAGCAGTAAGATGCTGTTAAACTAAACTAGTTGGTGAAGACTAGTATAAACCTCACCTTATAGTTTCAGACCTTATTTATAATTGCAGGGTTGAGTGGAAAAACTACCTAAGTCCAGTTTATAACATTTTGAGAAAACCAGCTTTGAATTTGATAGTGTTTTACTTTCATAGTTTATAGTATGGCAGTATAGCTATATAGAATCATTACACATCTTAATATTGTAGTCATAGTCCATGAGTATTGTTGATTTTTATATAATAATAATGAAGAACATGTCTGAAAGCAGATTAACTATCTGAATCTTCATTTAAGTGAGTTATAGAATGAATGATATTCTTCTGGTACATACTCTTCTTTTTATGGGCAAAAGAGATGAATATTTTGGTGTTGCTGGGAGATAGACTCCTATGGATGGAAAACTTGCTCCAAAGTTCAAGACTAGAGAAAATGTATACTTCCTCAATATGCTCACAAGAGTACTCAAACATAACACCTTCACTTACTTTCATGGAGGCAAAACTGTTGTTAAAAAATTTTGGGAGAAAGCACTGATAGTCATACACCATAGACTAATTAATTAAAAAAAAATTTTTTTTTGGACTTAGGTTGTTTTTCCACTCAGCCCTTCAATTAGATGTTAATTCCACTAGAAATAGATCCAAACCAGTCTCTAATTCCCATTAAGGAGCCTGATTCCCTCCTTATTCAACCTCTCATTTAGCAACTTATTGGGACAAACCTTAGCAACTAGCTACTAGCATAATTGGACACACCAGTTCTAAATATAAGATTAGAGCTAATAGTACAATATAACAGCAGAGCTTACAGATCAGTTTAGGATGTCTAAAGAAGAACCCAACCATGGTTTTAGCAGCGAGATCTAGCAGTGATCGAGGCAACAGACTTTCGTCAGACATGGAGCACTTTGACAATCCACAGCTTAGTAACCAGCAGGATTTTGAAAGGGGAGGACAATGATATAGCGCAGTGGAATTTGAAGGGAGGAGCAATGTGAGACGTGCATTCATGATTGCCTTATGTTCACTTCATTACAAGTGATGTAACCTTTTAGTGTAACAGTGATGTTTTAACATCCCTGTTAATATAATCCGTTTTCTTTCCAAGAGTTTTTCAAATAATAATATTAATTATATTGTTCTTGTGGTGAGGGTGCATTAGATTGATGAAGTTGGTTTTCTGATACTTCAGCCACTCATCAAACAGAGGTGGGTGATAATACATGGCAGTACAGACTACAATGGAGACTTTCCCTCTAGTTGGGAGAGATTGGTAAGTAGAACTTTTCAGAATGAGAACCTTTTCAGTTTCAACATGAGAAACACAGCTATCATTAATTTTTTGCTTTAGTTTATAAATACTGCCATTTAGAATAGACCACATGGGAAATCCTAGGCATTGAACATAATATTATGACACCATTAACAATGCATTTGATAAACAAACATTCATTCAATTCACATGCTAATATAGAATCCACTGATGCATCATTCACTTCAGCCATTACAAAAAGAATATTTCTGGGCCTTCTATTAATATAGATCTAGATCTGTTATCGTAATATGCCTGTCTTGGAATCACATCAAAGTATTGTACTACCTAATCCACTAATGATGATCTGTCACATATTGCTTCACCACTGAAGGTTGGAAACAATCTGTTACTTATTAGTTCACCATTGAAGGTTAACATTTCTTTGATAAACATAGTGAAGATGAAGAACAACCTGCACACCACACACAGTTACTAGCACAACTAGGATAATTATTATAAAAATTAACTGGTATTGTAGCAGTTAGACTAATTGTAAAAAACACACACACACCGTCAGAGGTGGATCCAGGAGGGGGGCGGGGCAAAAGGTGCAATTGCCTCCCCTTTTCAATACCTTGTGGCATTATCATTTTTGTGTGTGGTTGCTAGCTGTGCCACATGCAGTGTAAAGTAATTTACACTTATATTCATTAGAATGCTAGCTAATTAGATAGAGCCTGGCATGGGTATAGCATGGATCATTGTAAAACCTGGACTCTCTGGACTCTGGACTGGACTGGACTGGACTGAGCATGCGCATTGCGAGCGTAGGCGGACCAAGTGGAGCTCGATACTTCGTTTTTTGTTGTTGTTTTTTTCTACCCATAGACATCATTATAATTTCCAGCCAGGAGCTAACAGGTAATCTGCACAAGCCATTAATTTTAGTTAGCTACCAAGTAGTGAAAAGGCTAATTCCCAAACCTTTTAGTGCGAATCTTAATCCCTTAGTCCCTCATCTAACCAAAGAATTTAACTGTGGCAGCCAGTTAGGAACCTTGTGTTATGTCAGTAGTCTACACTGTTACTCTCATGTTCACTCCAACAAAAAGACATTTAACAAATATCAGTGTAGACTTGGACTCTGGACTGACAATCACTTCCTACTCAAAATCTATTATTGTTGTTGAAAGCATGACTTGAATGGTATGAAACTGGGTTCAGCTGTTTTGATGTGTTCTGTTCTACAATGATAGTGGCATACAGTTGGCCTTATGGGTGTAATAAGAGTTCCATTAATTTTGATAAGAACGAGCCACTGTAAGATCAAATGGAGGACTTGGTATTTCCCCATTGCAAGTCTTGAGATTCCCTCTGTATCTCTGACAAACATGCATAATAAACTTGAATTTACATCTGGAGGTGATGGTTGTGCTGCATCTCTAAATAACACAGCCACATTTCATGCATAGCAAAAAGGGGGCCTAAATAATCTGACCTCAGGGAGGCCAGCCAAAGGGTGGATGTTGCCCACCATCTGTAAATACCCAGGTCTACTATGTGACTTTAGTCTGTGACTCTAACATGAGTCAATAAGCTATGGTATAATATTAGCAATTAAGGATGGTTTTAATTACAGGAATTGGAATCCATTCTAATTGAGCCTAACCAGCCAGAAAAAGTGAAGGAAATTGTTGAATTTTATGGTACAGACTTTAATCATGACCTCCTGAAAGCACAGTTAAATGTTCTTCATACCAACAGTGGATCCTCACTGAAGTCAGTTATGACTTTGAATGTAGTTGAGAGGAAATTTTTTTCTGAAGTTCATCAGTGTAATTTTGGTCATGCCTGCTACATTAATGCTGTGAGTTAAAGAAACTTCAGTGCCCTCTGTCAATTAAAAACATAACTTTGCTCATCTATGAGTCAGTCATGACTTAACTGGTGCATGGTGCTCAATCTTCATACTAATGAACTAACAATGATTCCTTTGCTAAACGAGATATTATGAAATAGAATTCGGACTTATTATAATTATCTAGTTACAGTTTTATTCCAAAATAACTCCCAACCCCACACCCCCCATGTCAACAGACTAGTAATAATATTATGTACAATGTAGCTACAAATTGTTTTAACCCACTGCATGACACAGCTAGCAAATCACATACTAAACTGTGTTTGTTAATGAACTTATTATGCCACATGCCAAAACATTTTGAAAAGGGAGGATGGGGTGCAATTGTCCCCTTTTGTCCCCCTGTATTCGCCTCTGATAGTTAAAGGGATATCTCCATCCCTGAACTCTATCTTGATTTGATGTGTTTAAATGTTTCTCTCTCCTGGAGGTTTTCAGAATCTTCTGGACTTTGCCTCTTCATCCTTTTATTAAAATTCTGGAAGGTAAAATATTTTGACCATTAGAGTTATAGGTAAAATGATAACACTAAATAGGCAACCTTCAGATCACATGCTAAATTTTGGTGTACATTTGTACATTCGTTCACTCTCCTAAGGGACATTTACCTACTCTCATAAAATACACTGGCTGTAATAATAGGTACCAACTCCCACTTCTAAGATGGCTATTACATCATGTATGTGTGTGTGTGTGTGTATGTGTGTGTGTGTGTGTCCGTGTGTGTCCGTGTGTGTCTGTGTGTGTGTGTGTCTGTGTGTGTGTGTCTGTGTGTGTGTGTCTGTGTGTGTGTGTCTGTGTGTGTGTGTGTGTGTGTGTGTGTGTGTGTGTGTCCGTGTGTGTCCATGTGTGTGTGTGTCTGTGTGTGTGTGTCTGTGTGTCCGTGTGTGTGTGTGTGTGTGTGTGTGTGTGTGTGTGTGTGTGTGTGTGTGTGTGTGTGTGTGTGTGTGTGTGTGTGTGTGTGTGTGTGTGTGTGTGTGTGTGTGTGTGTGTGTATGTGTGTGTGTGTGTGTGTGTAGGTAAAGTATCAATCAGAGCTAGGGCCTGCAAGATTCTGCCACAGAATTTTGAGCAAAATAGGTAGTTGAAAGCAATGAGCATTTTGCTGGCAAAATAGGACAAAATATTGGGCAAATTTTAATGTTGATTATTGTGACAAGATTTTAAAGTAGGTTGTTCATGTATAGCTAATAATGTAGGCAATGCGTGTATGCTCACAGCTAGCTAGCTAGGCACATAAATGACATAAGGTAGCTAGATGCTTGTGAGTTTTAATTGCATCTCTCATGATTCCATTATTAATTGCTGTGCATGCTAAAACCTGACATGTGGTCACTAAAATGGCTAATTCTAAAGAGAAGTCTTGGGTGAAAAAGTCCTTATAGATCTCTAGTTTGGAAGATTATGTAGAAGCTCTTATTTTGCAATATAATGATAGAAGAGCTCCATAACTTTTTGGTATTGATCATTGCTATTATCATGAATATGTCAGTAATAATGGAAAAAACAATAGCATAGCTAATAGGTTGAGGTTGTGAGCAAAATAGGGCATAATAAAATTTATAGCTTTGCCAAAAAGCAATGGGTAAAAATTCTGGCAGAATCTGGCAAGCCCTAATCAGAGCAGCTAACCAGACTCAGTGTGCGATCTAATTTGCATGTCATTATAGCAATCTCTATTGAACAACACTCTCTATTGATCAACATAACCATACATTTTATCTGAAGGATCTTATGATTATCTCCTACAACTTCTGAGATCAGTGTACCAGACACACCCACACATGTTAACTGAGGAGGTGATATGTAAATGCAGTTACTTAGCTGATATATTATTTATTTCACAGAGGTTAAAAGTACCTTTTTGAGGCCAAGCATTTTAGATTAATTGACTTTTTACAGGTATTAACTGACTCATAGTTGAGCAAAGCCATGTTCGACAGAGGGCACTGAAACTTCTTTCACTCACAGCATTAATGTAGCAGGCATGACCAAAATTAATTTAACTACACTGATGACTTCAGAAAAAAAATTTCCTCTCAACTAGCTACATTCAAAGTCATATAACTGACTTCAGATCTCTTAGTGATGGTCCATTGTTGGTATGAAACTGTGTTTTAAGGAGGTCGTGATTAAAGTCTGTATATATAATTATACGTTTAATAATTATATTACTCACTGTCAGCCAATAGCATTCTGCAAGGATGCTGCTACCTTGCAAACATATTGATTATTTGCTCCAAATCCATGTTATAATAATTATTATACTTGAGGTGCATGAGAGCTAAACCACTAAGTCATTTTTACCCAACGGAGAACACTCAGTGTTAAGGGAAGAAACACAACTAATATCTTCTTTGAAGCATTCTTTTAAAACATTGACATTTAAAGTGGGTAGAGTTACGTAAGTGTTATACCCATCAATGCCTTTTGTTGTATTGCAGAAAAACATGTATTGATATGGCCAATTAGTTCGTATGTAATGACAATTTGTGGTAATATAGTGTAATGTGGTCTCCAGCAGTCCACACTTCATTTTAACTTAGTTACACTCTCAGTGTAGAGTGACAGGAGTATTGTTGTGGTGAGAAAGGGGGTGGGGTGGGGTGGGGGGGGGGGGGGGGGGGGGGGGTTCCAGGCCTAGCTACAGCTACACTCCTAATTTAATGCACAGAATTTGAAAACTTTTAAATGTGTAACAACTCATTATTGAACTAGCTATATCATTATGATGTCATCAATATTATGAATCACGTGTAGGTAAGGATGTTAACAAGTTGAATAATAAAAGATTAAAATTGATTCTAGCATAATAGCTGTTTTCTCAAATACCCCAAAGACCCTGGAGGTTACAAATGAATTTCCTTGGTAATAATATTTGGAGTCAGTGTACAATCAAGAGCATTTTTAGGATAACTTAAAGTCCATTTTAAAGCTACCTCATTTAGCCAGTGCCTAATCATTATTATATATATATACAGTAATAATGGTTGCATGGTTCTTCCAACCTGCTGAGCAGGGATTGATATGAAAAATGTCAGAAAAATATCAGAAAAATGTCAAATGAAACCACTTATGATGAAATTTAGCTATACTAGGTCACAAGACATGATCACATAGGGTTGGCTTATGAATTTCATTACTGCTATAACAAAGTTAGGAACTCATGACTAGCTAGTAGTATTTTTTCATGACAACACTTAGGTAATATTATTTTTAGTGGTATTCTTTAATTTCCCTAAAAATATTGGTAACCGTCAACACAAGAAATACATAGCAATGTGACTCAAAATAACTAGCTAAAATAAATGTATTGTGAGTATAGCTAACACATTTTCTTGTGTAGTTTTGAATGTGCTATGTAGGCAATATCATTATTACAATATCTTCTTGTATATCCAGGAAGAAGGATTTGTGAATTATGAATTTGCACTAAAACTAGTCTGTGCACACATTTACTTGCTTTATTATTCCAATACGAATGATATCCACTCAGTGCTTTTGTCATGTTACCGTCTACTTGATCTTTAACTTTAGCTTCATCTATTTTACATTTGAACTGTCTCCAATGAAAAAACAATGTCCCTAGGTTAATATCAGAGAAAAACTTTTTCAAATAATATTTGATGTTCTTGTGTTGAGGGTGCATTGGGTTGAAGAAGTCATCGTAATCACAGAAGAGTCCATATTCAAATACACCAATATATCGCATTCCACAATCTTGGTACTTCATGACTTGATTATAATAAAATACTCTATCTCCTATGAAATCTTCCCATTCTTCCATGTATACAAACCCACTCTTTAGTGCCTCTCGAAGAAAGGGATATATGGATGTTGCATTCTTGGCAAAGCTTGAATGAACATTTAAATGTACCATGTCTATGCCAATGGTTTTCTGATACTTTAGCCACTCATCAAACAGAGGTGGGTGATTATACATGGCAGTACAAACTACAATGGAGCCTTTCCCTCTAGTTGGGAGAGATTGGTGAGTAGAACTTTTCAGGATGAGAGTCTTTTCAGTTTCAACACGAGAAACACAGCTGTCATTTTTGTTTTTATAGAGAAGTTTGACAATACTGCCATTTAGAATAGATGACATGGGAAATCCCAGGCATTGAACAAGTATGATACCATGTGTGTATATAGGATGGTGCTTACGTACCCAGCCAGTATCTTCCTTCAGCACACTTACGTTATTTGATAAAAATTCATTCAATTCACATGCTAATATAGAATCCACTGATGCATCATTCACTTCACAGCCATTACATAAAGAACATTACAGTACTCTCCATTTATAGATCTGCTATTGTAATATGCCCGTCTTGGAACCACATCAAAGTATGTACTTCCTAATCCACTATATGATCTGTCACATATTGGTTCACCATTGAAGGTTGGAAACGATCTATTACTTATTAGTTCACCATTGAAGGTTGGAACATTTCTTTGATAAACATAGTGAAGCTGAAGAACTACCAGCACACAACACACAGTTACTAGCAGAACTAAGATAAGAAATTAGTCATTATAATAACTGGTATTTGTAGCAGTTAAGTGTAGTATATCCTATGACTAGTAATATACTATGACTATATAATCCTATGACACACACACACACACACACACACACACACACACACACACACAACACGCGCGCGTGTGTGTGCACGTTATAGGGCTACTGAAAAATGTAAAATAAAATTTTTCCCATGTCAGTTACCCTTTAAGTTTATAATAATCACTTTTAGTAAAGTCATGATACACTAACTGGCAGTAATATTATTAAAAATAATATTATTATTAACTCAAAATTGTTAGCCCAATATTATTATACTCATGCCCAATACCAGTCAAAGAGGACCAAACATGCATATAAGTAGGAGAGGTTAGACTCCCACTTGCTCATAGCTTGGAGGGAACAGGGAGCTTGCTTCCAGGGATTTAATTCATCTTGTACTTTGATTTAAAGCCTATTTAGAATACCAGACACCTATGGCTAAAAGTGTTCTAGCTAAATATATTTCCTTCAATGTGTGTAGCCTTGGCTTAAAATAATTATGATCAACCACTCTGATAGCTACAATTCACATAAACATGATGGTGAGTATTATAAACCTGTTGAGATTATCTCCTGCCACCTAAATTGTATTCTCATCTTCATGTTGAAAGAGCTAGTAAGCTATTATAGTTGCAGTCTACCTTTTTTGGATCATCTGACTAAAAAACCTCAATGCAGAAGGATACACCTGATCAATAGCAATAAGTCAGTTGCTTTAGATAGCTATATTGACCTAAAGGCTAGTAGCTATATCCTTCATGTTACATTCCAGATTCCGCATATTAGTTTAGTTCTAGTTAGTATGGTAGCTATTTTGGGGCAATCAACTTATACAATCATAGTTTAAGTTAGTTGGAAATGTATTTTTTTGCTTCCATGGGATGAATGCTGCTTGTTAACTACAAACATTAATACAATAATTATCAGCTGGAGGTGTGCTCAACTAATATTAGATTCAACCTCTGCTCTCATTAGTTTTAGTTTAGTTTTTGGTGCAATATGATGCAAATAGTTTAGTTATAGTTTTGGCAAGTAAGTGAACTACAGTTTAGTTTAGTTTTAGTAGTGAAGAAATTAGTGAACTATTATCCATTTTAGTTTTAGTTTTAGTTAACTAATACAACAGTGCTGTAATGTTCTTGTAATGGCTGAAGTGAATGATGCATCAGTGGATTCTATATTAGCATGTGAATTGAATGATTTTATCAAATAACGTATGTGTGCTGAAGGAAGATACTGACTGGGTACGTAAGAACTTTCCTAGACATACTCACAGAGTCATACATGTTCTTGGGACTGGGTTCCACTCTATCCACTAGAGCAATGGAGTCAGAGCTACTAATTATGTGCAGTAGAAGTAACACAGATAACAAAAATTATTGTAAGGGTCCATCTGCATAGTTAGGAGTATTGACTGGGGCATGCTCCCCCTCCCTGAATTATAACAATAATATTTTTGTTTGTTTGTTTATTTGTTTATTTGTTATTAGATGTGCCATAATAGTTTATCCTTATGATTTCTAATAACTAGTGAGTTATTTCTTCCCAAACATAGTTCTCTGTCAATTCTCTTGCACCCAACAGTCTGCAGCCACGTTCTGTATGCATGATCTGATTGTAATTTCGCTTCCTTCTCCTTCAATGCCTACAAATACATGACCATTATGCTGTAAATTTACTATGAAAACATTATTTTTCTTTCTGATAAGTTGATTTAGCCACTTAACTCTGGTGGCAACAGCTAGCTTCATAGGTTTTAAAATTGTGACAGAACCAAATTGCTGCTGCTGCTGCTGCTGCTGCTGTTGTTGTTGTTGTTGTTGTTTGAGAAGGCAAGTTACTGAGTCAACTGGGCAGAGTATAGAGACAGCCTGAGGTAGCAAGTCACTGACAGCCTGACAGGGCTACAGTGACCATAGACCACAGGCCACATGGACTTGGGCTTTATGACAAGGCTATTTACTACAAACTAGATACACAGGTGTTTCTATGTGTAAATTCCTTACATTACATCATTACTATTTCATCTGTAATATACCTTTAGTATTCAATAATATATTATAAGATTACTGAATATATAATAAGATTACTGTAATATACCATAATATACAATAAGAATACTATAAGGAAATTTACACATAGAAACACCCGAAACTGTACTAGCTACAACCGTAATAGTCTATATCATAGGCGGGGGAATATAAATTTACCTGATTTGAAATTACAATGACATTATGAAATCTGGGGAGGGGTGGTGGCAAAACCCAAGTCTAAAAGGGGGAGGGGCATGGCCACCCTGGTTCCTTCACCAATGTATATACTAGTGTCCTCTGTTGAACTGGGCTATAAATGTTAGACCTACCAGACTGTGTCCTTCTTTACAGCCTATATTAATTATGGTGGTGACCCTTTACCTTATGGTGACTTTCAGCATCCTTCATGCATATGTAACAGATTACACCATTGTCAATTGTACTATTGCTATGGGCTAGGATTAGAGGGTTAGATACAGTACAATAGCAATACTACACAATTGAAATCTGAATGATGTAATCTGAATCTGTTACATAAAGAGTGCTACCCCAATCTCTGATTGGTCAGCCTATGTACATAATAGCTAACATACGACAACGTACTTTCTGCTTCTCCAATTCTTTCATCTTCTGGTTAAGTTTGGCTCTCTCCCTCTTCATTTTATTATACCACTCTTGGTAACTTGCATTGGCTTTAGCCTGAGCAGAAAGTCTCTTCTGAATTGTGTGTTGTGTGGCCAGATTAATACACATTATTTGCGTTTAGTGGAACCTCTACATTCTGGATACCTCAGGACAAGTTAGATTAGAGAGGTGTTCTGATTAGAGGGGTGTCCTGATTAGAGGGGTGTCCTGATTAGAGTGGTATCTTTATTAGAGGGGTGTCCTGATTAGAGGGGTATCCTGATTAGAAGGATGTCCTGATTAGAGGAAATGTCCTGATTAGAGGGATGTCCTGATTAGAGGGATGTCCTGATTAGAGGAAATGTCCTGATTAAAGGGGTGTCCTGATTAGAGGAATGTCCTGATTAGAGGGGTGTCCTGATTAGAAAGATGTCCTGATTAAAGGAATGTGGATGTCCTGATTGATTAGAGGGGTGTCCTGATTAGAAAGATGTCCTGATTAAAAGAACGTGGATGTCCTGATTGATTAGAGGGGTGTCCTGATTAGAAGGATGTCCTGATTAAAGGAACGTGGATGTCCTGATTGATTAGAGGGATGTCATGATTAGAAGGATGTCCTGATTAAAGGAATGCGGATGTCCTGATTAGAGGGGTGTCCTGATTAGAGGAATGTCCTATTTTAGAAAGGTGTCCTCATTTCAGGAGGTGAAGTTCTATTAAATTATGTTAATCCACGAGCTATAATTTAGGATCATTGAAGCCTTTCTTTTTAATTGGAAATTTTGCCAGGGCTTGTGGTAATTAATTAAAATACACATTGCAGGGACTACCCACTAAGTGCTAATTAAGAGGAATAAGCAAAAAAAAAATCACCCATATAAGGATACAGGCATACAGTAATGAAGGAATTATAGAAGCATCCTTTACATAGCATAGTTAAACCTTTTTCATAGATAACATTTTACCAAAAATGGCAATACTTGAAAGGATGCTTCTATATTCCTTACATTACACCGTTACTGTATGCCTGTAGCTGTAATACACCATAATATACAATAAGATTACTGTAAGGACATAGAAGCACGCTGTGTTAAGGGATCATCTATATTTGTTAAGTATCTATACCTGTTCAGCAGTCTCTTTTTGAGCTTCAAACTCTCTTTGTTCTGCCTCTCTCTTTGCCTTATCGTCAATCTTTTTCTGTTGCACCCACTTCTTGTGTATCTGCTCTGCCTTTTCTCTTCTTTTCCTTTCAATCTCCATGGATTCAGCTTTCTTGCTCTCTCTAGCCAACTAGAAATAATAATATAATGTTGTCATGGTGATGTTGCTCAGAGGATAATAACTTTATAGTGGTATAGTGGAAGTCCTTTAATCAATAGAAAGGAGATCACCTCTCTCAGTTCAGGGAATTGAAATAGAGAGGTTCCACTGTATACAGAGGCATCCTCTGTTCAGAAATAGAGGAGTTCCACTGTATACAGAGGTGTCCTCTGTTCAGAAGTAGAGGAGTTCCACTGTATACAGAGGTGTCCTCTGTTCAGAAGTAGAGGAGTTCCACTGTAATACAGAGGTGTCCTCTGTTCAGAAGTAGAGGAGTTCCACTGTATACAGAGGTGTCCTCTGTTCAGAAGTAGAGGAGTTCCACTGTAATACAGAGGTGTCCTCTGTTCAGAAGTAGAGGAGTTCCACTGTATACAGAGGTGTCCTCTGTTCAGAAGTAGAGGAGTTCCACTGTAATACAGAGGTGTCCTCTGTTCAGAAATAGAGGAGTTCCACTGTATACAGAGGTGTCCTCTGTTCAGAAGTAGAGGAGTTCCACTGTATACAGAGGTGTCCTCTGTTCAGAAGTAGAGGAGTTCCACTGTAATACAGAGGTGTCCTCTGTTCAGAAATAGAGGAGTTCCACTGTATACAGAGGTGTCCTCTGTTCAGAAGTAGAGGAGTTCCACTGTAATACAGAGGTCTCCTTTCAGGGGATTGGAATAGAGGGGTTCCACTAATGCGGACACCTCTGTATACAGTGGAACCTTTATTCTAATCCCATGAAATGAGGATACTTCTGTATACACAGGGAGACCCTTCCATTCCAACTTCCCAAAATGAAGATACCATGTAAAGCTTCACCCCCTGAAATGAGGCCACCCCTCTAAAATCAGGACACTCAAGGTGTCTAAATCTTCACAGAGGGTTAGCCAGGTCACACTTACTTCCAGAAACTTGGTTAAGAATCAAAATGTAGTTCTCTCAAAGAGCAAATGTCTATTCAGGTTGCATTTAAGTCTAAAAACGACCAAAATTATTATTTTGAAACTTCCATTAATCACAACTCAAAGTGTGTATAATTATACTCTATCCTCTCTTATTTGATGCGTGTATTATATCCCTAGAACATCAGGTGAATGATGGAAATGAAGAGTAAAAACACATCTTTTTATTATCTTGGTCATTCTTGAACTTAAGGGTAACTTGAATAGACCATCAGAAAACTCTTGAGAGAGCTTCATTTTGGCAATTCAATCAAGTTTATGGGAACTTAATCTTCTGTGAAGACAAAAATATAATCATTCCAACCTAGAGTGGTATAAAACTCCCTACAACTGAAATTAGTGAATTCCTTAGATCTAATGATTAGGAATAGATTACATACTTTCTCCAGTCTCAATGTTTCTCTTTTCTCTCTTTCTTCCTTTGCCTTCTTTACCATCCATTTCTCCCATGGAGACAGATAAAAGGTACCAACTGTGTACAGGAACAAAAAACATGTATAGTGGGACCTCTCTATTCTGGACAATGTGGGGTAAATTAAAGTGTCTTGATTAAAAGGGTGACCTCATTTAAGGGTGAATTTTTATTAGTGTTAATACACAATCTGTCATTTTCAAGAGGTGTGTAGTAGGAGTGTCCTCTGTATAAATAGAGGTGTCCTCATTTCACGGGGTTGGAATAGAGGGGTTTCACTGTCATCATTTCAGGGGGTTGGAATAGAGGAGTTCCACTGTATACAGAGGTGTCATCATTTCAGGGGGTTAGAATAGAGGAGTTCCAGAGGTGTCCTTATTTCAGGGTGTTGGAATAGAGGAGTTCCACTATAAAGTTAAATCTGATTCTTCATGTAACATTAGATAAAGACAAAACAGAGAAGCACTACACTACTCCATCACCCTCTGGGAAGAAGAGTATATTAACACATGAAATCACTTACCACTGTGTTTATGGTCTAATGATGTAGTAGGAGTGTCCTCTATATGAATAGAAGTGTTCTTTATGTGATCAGGAGTGACTACTGGCCTCTTTTCTTCAAAGTTCTGAGTACAAGGGTCAATCTTAGTCCTTACAACAGGACTGAATAGTCTATTATGCATATCTGAATTTAAACTGCATGTAGGTGGATTTGAGATGGTAGGAACATGCACATTGCTTGAAGAGGTGACAGAATAATTCATGTGACTCTTAGTCACTGGAGAGTTAAATTTGGGGAAATTGTGTTGTAGAATAGAATGTTCTTTCTTTGGTAACGATACACAAGATAAGACGTCCTTTTCAAGACCACAGGTAACAGTATTTAGACACACTTTAGTCTCCAATTTTGATTCAGTAAGTGAATCTTGACATTGCTCACAAATACGTCTAGTTTGAAATTCTTTTTCCCCACTAGAATTAACAGAAGTCTTCCCCATTATCTCATTTATACCTTTTAAACCTCTCGAGATACTTTTAATATCTTCTTTTAACTGAAGGAAAGAATCTTTGTGGTCAAGTGCTGAGAGAGTTCGGTGATATGTCAGCCTTGGCGTTAAGGAATCGTAGTTTTCTCCTGAATGTAAATACTTTGAAAGAACATTACTATCTTGTAAATGGAACATGGACTCTTTATGGTTGAATGCTGAGAGAGTTTGGGGAAACATTGGCACTGGTAATATAGTTTCATCATCTTCATAGTCTCCTGCTATTTCTGATAAAGGCAAATATTCTGAAAGAAGCTTATCTTCTTCCTCAGCTTGTAGATCAAGCAAGGGCTCAGGTTTTGAGAGAGTTTCTGGCACTGGTGCTGTAGTCTTCTCATCTTTATAATCTCCAATTGTCCCCAATAAATGTAAATCTCTCGAATGTTGTAAAGAATCTTGCTGAGTGAGTGCTGTTGCTGTCTTTGGGTTTGTAGCTTCATCTGCTAGAACAGTGGACTCAAACACGGGTTTCTTTAAGGGTATATCCAGAGAATCAATGGAGAAGTCCATCTACAGGAAAATATATACCAGTATTACCAGTTTTCCCCAGGATAAGTGGGTCCTTAAGCCTCCACTGGACAGACGTAGGTGTGGGTGGAGCTTAAAATGCTCTGATGTGGTATTCTCTAGCTGTCTCTTCTTACAATGGAACCTCTCTATTTCCTGAAATGAAGACACTTAATAAAATGAGGACACCTCCGTATACAGTGGAACTCTCTATTCCAACACCCTGAAATGAAGATACCTCTGTATACAGTGGAACTCCTCTATTCTAACCCCCTGAAATGAACACACCTCAGTATTAAGGTCACTTGTATATATCTTATCATCTCCTGAAATGAGACCACTCTTTCCCCCAAGGTGTACAGAATAGGGGAATAATTCATACTAAATAGAATTGTTCAGTAATTGTATTTGAACAAAAAAGAGTCTGGAAAGATGTTCACCTTTCAGTTAAATCTTAGACCATGATTAAAATGAGGACCATGAGGTGTTACTGTGTTCTAAAGAGAACAACAACTTATTAAACACGCTGTATCTAGTTAAACAACTATAAATTAGGCCTCTAGAGTTAAAATAGAGCACAAACTCACTTTCGATTAGAGACACGCCTTGCCCGTTTTCCCGCCAAAGTCATTGTAAACAAACCAGCAAAGGGTCAAAGTTCAAAGTTCAGGCGGGAAACTTGAAGTACTAAAGTTCAACGCAATGTCGTCTGTCTAAACTGTCTATGTACTACATGCAGGTTTAAGAGGTTTTTTAAAGAGGTTGCCAGGTATGTGTGGAGGTCTTAGGCTGTAGCTAATTAACTAATGTCTGTTTTCTGTAACTATGTGTCCCGTTTCACAGGTCTGAGTTGAATAAACCTCACCAAAATTTTATATTCTTGACCAGGATGTCACAAAATGCCAGGGAGTTGAGTGCCAGGTTTGTTCACCTGCTCCAACCTATCAGGGACCTCACCCACAACTGGGACATAGATGTGGCCTCACAGTTAGAGGAATACATGGAAGAGGTATCTTGTTACTAGTCAGGAATATGTAGCCACCAAATGAAAGGATGGTCTTACTTAGTACAGGACTCTTTATATGTACATTTCCTGGACCAGGAAACAGGTCTGCTGTCAGACTACTACCATATAGCCCTTTATTTTGGAGAAGCTCAACTTCCGTGAATAGGTCATCCTGAAGCTTTTCACGAAACAACTTTCATAAGGTCAGAGACCAGGTAAATGGAGAAAAAAAATCGAACATTAGTTTCAGTAGCAAATGTTTGTCGGATCATTCCTAATTCATGAAAAACACGAAAGTTGAGCTCCTCCAAACGCTATACTGTTTGTGGCTTAGAGCAGGTTTTGTGCACTTTGTATAAGCAGTAACAATACTACAGTGGAATCTTTATTGACAGGAAGAAGCAATAATTATTTTCTTTCTTGTTAATGATGTGTATGTTCAGAGAACTCTTGTATTTGTTTAGATTGAGCAGATCACAATCTCCTTTGATGGAGGACAAACTACCATGAATTTTGTTGAAGCGGCATTTTTGATCCAGGGTTCAACTTGTATATACAGCAAGAAAGTAAGTCCATCACCTCACACACACATCCCTTAGTGTCTACCAGAGAGGGGTGAAGGGGGAAGAAAGTGGAGGAAGGGAGGAGGGAAGGAGGGAGAGGAGGGGGGGAGGAGGAAGGCAGGGAGGGAGGAGGGGTTTCCCATTAACTTGAAAGATCTTTCCAAATATGCTCCTCCCACTCCCACCACCACCATACATTCAATGTAGAGAGGCTATTTGTAGAGAGGCTATTCTCATAGGATCTTTTCTTTATATAGAATATGGCAATGTGACCACAGCTCTTTTGAATATGTGAACAATGAGTTTGACCATTCCCACCTTTGTCTTTTTATGGGTGGGGTTGGGGGTGGGGTTAAGGGGTGGGCTGGGATCATCATCTTGTTTTAAGAGATGAAGTATGAGTATTTTGTCTCTGTTTCCTGTAGGTGGAGTACTTGTATTCTCTTGTATACCAAACCTTGGACCTCATAGCCAGCAAAAAGTAAGGAAAGACCAAACATCCCTATATCCACCTCTTGGATAGAGGTCCTCATTTCAGGGGGTTGGAATAAGAGGGGTTCCACTATATACAGAGGTGTCCTCATTTCAGGGGGTTGGAATAGAGGGGTTCCACTATCATTTCTGGGGGCTGAAATAGAGGAATTCCACTGTATACAGAGGTGTCCTCATTTCAGGGTATTGGAATAGAGGGATTCCACTATAGAGAGGTGTCTTCATTTCAGGGGGTTGGAATGGAGGTATACAGAGGTGTCCTCAGCTCAGGGGTTGCAATAGAATATACAGAGGTGTCTTCATTTCAAAGAGTTGCTTCTTCCCACCCATCCAGAAAACTAGCTCAAGTACCTTCAGTGGATGACGAAGGGACAGATAGAGATGCTACCTTTGCCCAGAGGAATGATGAGGATGATGTAAGTAGGTTTGTTTTTTATATAGAACTGCCCTAAAGGTGAAGACCTTTCCACTGTTTTGGGAATGCAGGGCTACCCCACAGCATAATGGTAGAGAAATTAGACTATGGTTTCTATAATAGTGAAAAGCAGACACTGAGGGAGGTAACAAGTTGGCCCTCTCTGGGTGGAAGCCTCTTTATCATCAGATTTCTATCCTTTTGTTTTGGTAATAAAATTAGTGACCTTCAAGTGTATATGGTGGAACAGTTGAGATAAGACCAACCTCCACACAAAGGACACTTCTCCTGTCCCTGACTAATTGTATTATATTACAACCTCTGAATTAAGGAAGGTCCCAATGTGTCCTTTATAGAGAGGTTCCACTGTACTATCATTAAGGATAACCTCTATATAAAGGACAGTTTCCAAGGTGTCCTTTTATTGAGCATACGTAATAATTAATTCTGTGATGTAATTGCAGTTTCTATCCTTGGACATGGTTGAAGCAAAAAATATTGACATGGATGAGAAGAAGAACCAACATTTCAAGGTTACAACAACAAACAAACAAACAAACAACCAAACAACAACATCTATAGTACATATTTACCCATACACTCAATAAGACTCCAGCCTGAAAGTAACTGGGCCTTATATACCTGTACAAGTTGTTCCAGACTTCAGCCTGGAAGTAACTGGGCCTTATATACCTGTACAAGTTGTTCCAGACTCCAGCCTGGAAGTAACTGGGCCTTATATACCTGTACAAGTTGTTCCAGACTCCAGCCTGGAAGTAACTGGGCCTTATATACCTGTACAAGTTGTTCCAGACTCCAGCCTGGAAGTAACTGGGCCTTATATACCTGTACAAGTTGTTCCAGACTCCAGCCTGGAAGTAACTGGGCCTTATATACCTGTACAAGTTGTTCCAGACTCCAGCCTGGAAGTAACTGGGCCTTATATACCTGTACAAGTTGTTCCAGACTCCATGAACATTACTTGTAGTTTGAGGTGAGCTTTACCTGTGAAAATATTCTGTGTGTATTTTCTAGAGCGTTAGTATTGTCCAGCGTACTCCATTGTCTCTGATACCACGACAAGGCATAGAGAAGAATACCAGCACACCATTGATCAGGTCTCTACATAATATAATATGTAGTCAGATGGCTTTAATACAGAGGGGTGTGACAGGAACTCCACCCTTTTTATATTTATTTATTCATGGACCCCTCAATTAATTTCTGAACCCTCAAAAATTCATGGACCCCTCAGTTAATCTATTGACCCCTCAATTAATTTCTGAACCCTCAATTAATCCATGGACCCCTCAATCAATTCCTCAACATTCAATTTATCACTGGACTTCTCAATGAGGCTAAGGGCCAAAGAGCAAGGTTTGAGAAACTATGACTCAGTTTGCATCATATTTTATCACATGTAGTCGGGCAGGTGAAGTTCTTGGAAGTAAAGCTGATTTCATGGTACAGTCACAAATAATTATAACTCTCTCCATTTATCTCACTCTCTCCATTTATCTCACCCTCTCTCTCCATGTATCTCACTTGCTCCATTTATCTCACCCCCTCTCTCCATGTATCTCACTCGCTCCATTTATCTCACCCCCTCTCTCCATTTATCTCACTCTCTCCATTTATCTCACCCTCTCTCTCCATGTATCTCACTTGCTCCATTTATCTCACCCCCTCTCTCCATGTATCTCACTCGCTCCATTTATCTCACCCCCTCTCTCCATTTATCTCACTCTCTCCATTTATCTCACCCTCTCTCTCCATGTATCTCACTCGCTCCATTTATCTCACCCCCTCTCTCCATTTATCTCACTCTCTCCATTTATCTCTCCATGTATCTCACTCGCTCCATTTATCTCACCCCCTCTCTCCATTTATCTCACTCTCTCCATTTATCTCACCCTCTCTCTCCATGTATCTCACTCTCTCCATTTATCTCACCCTCTCTCTCCATGTATCTCACTCACTCCATTTATCTCACCCCCTCTCTCCATTTATCTCATTCTCTCCATTTATCTCACTCTCTCCATTTATCTCACCCTCTCTCTCCATGTATCTCACTCTCTCCATTTATCTCACTCTCTCCATTTATCTCACCCTCTCTCTCCATGTATCTCACTCGCTCCATTTATCTCACCCCCTCTCTCCATTTATCTCACTCTCTCCATTTATCTCTCCATGTATCTCACTCGCTCCATTTATCTCACCCCCTCTCTCCATTTATCTCACTCTCTCCATTTATCTCACTCTCTCCATTTATCTCACTCTCTCCATTTATCTCACTCTCTCCATTTATCTCATTTATCTTACTATTAATAACCCTCTCTGTACTGTAGATGAACTCTAGCATTGTCCACTGTAGTGGTGTTACTATTAATAACCCTCTCTGTACTGTAGATGAACTCTAGCATTGTCCACTGTAGTGGTGTTACTATTAATAACCCTCTCTGTACTGTAGATGAACTCTAGCATGGTCCACTGTAGTGGTGTTACTATTAATAACCCTCTCTGTACTGTAGATGAACTCTAGCATGGTCCACTGTAGTGGTGTTACTATTAATAACCCTCTCTGTACTGTAGATGAACTCTAGCATGGTGCACTGTAGTGGTGCTCTGCTGTTGGAGCCCATGAATCAGTTCATGTTAAGTGTGAAGATGGCCAACAGAGACAACCCCATACACACTCCAGCTAAAAAAATAAATGGTATGGCATCTTTTGTCGAATTTTTGAGGGGGGGGGGAGCAAGCGATTCTTGAGAGGTGGGGAGCAAATACTCACCATCCTTTCCCCACCTTCCTAAATGAACTATCTTGTGGTGTTTTCCTATCCTTATTGCCCTCTAAATGAAACCCTGTAAGTACATACCCAGTGTCCTCCTCAGGCAGGCTGATATGAGGCTATAGGCTACTATGCATATCAGCTGATAGACCCTCCCACGGAGACTACGAGCAGACCTTCCACGGAACTCTTGATAGTGGTGCTCTCGAGTAGATAGTGGGGAAAGTTATCAAACACACAACTCAGTTTCTCATGTGGTCCCTTGCAAACATTAATCTTCCACTCTTGGTCTACTCTATTTCATATTAACACTTAGTGAAGTATGTATTCCCTGAGTCCTGGGGAGAACACTGTATACAGTGGGTATGTATTCCTGACATTGTATATGTGTTGGTGTCAGAAGTTATTACAACCTTTTCATTACTTTCTAGAGATGCTGAGAAATGATGATACTCCATTAGCACTTAGGCATGAAGGTAAGATGATTCATATGTACACAGAGGAACTTCTCTATTCCTGACACCTTCAGACAGATTGAAGCGTCCCAATAGAAAGGTAGACTCACTTCAGGGAGGGACAGAGGTGCCCTCAGAGGTGCCCTCATTTTAGGGTGTTGGTTCCACTCCATCTCTGTGTGAACATCAGAATTTGGTACCATTGAAGTAGTGATCTCACTAGCTATGAATAATATATTACTAAACCCAATCATCAATTTGAAGCCAGATCTCATGATGATAAATACCTTAAAGACACCTTCACTGATGTCTTGGGTATCTGGTTTACCCCAAGACATTTTACAGCTCTCTCTATATGATCCTTGGACAACATAACTCTGTGTCATGAGTTGTAAACTAGTCATCATAGTTGAACAGGACTGAGTAACTAGCCAATGACTGAGGCAGAGTTAGCCAATTTCCAAGTTGGCTAATTACTGCTAAAGGTTAGCCAATAGTTACTCATTCTTGTTCGAATGTCATGGCTGCCTAGAAAAGCTCTCTTGGTAGAGTTGTCTTTCTTTCTTTCTTTCTTTTCTTGTTGCTATTGTTGTTTGTTCGTTCAGTTTTTCACTGAAAGATTAGTCTACATGTGTTTGTTACCTGTACATAGTTCATGTTGTTATCTGTTGTTCCCTATTGTTCTCTATTGTTTCCTGTGTGGAGGACTGGGCTGCTGTTTTAACTCAATTGAGTGAGAATGTTTAATAGAGAGACTAATAGAATTTTAGGACTGAGGAAATAACTAGTCTATAGTGAGGAAGCATAAAGTAACCAATGATAGTGAATTTTTTGAAGTTGCCAAAGGCATACTTTGCTTTTGGTGTTCTCATTTCAAGTTCAGAGCTATCCTCATTTCTGGGTGTTGGAATAGAGGAGTTCCACTGTATACAGAGGTGTCCTCATTTCAGGGGGTTGGAATAGAGGAGTTCCACTGCATACAGAGGTGTCCTCATTTCAGGGTGTTGGAATAGAGGAGTTCCACTGTATACAGAGGTGTCCTCATTTCAGGGTGTTGGAATGGAAAGTTCTACTGTATACAGAGGTCCTCTTCCACTGTAATTAAGACCAATGTCAATACAGATGGTGAGCCTATGTATGATGACATGGATGACTATTGCAATGAAGATGGTGATGATTACCATGAGGGAGGGACCAAACTCAATTCTCACACTGACCACTCCCCCATCAATGCCGAATCCAACAAAAACGTAATCAGCTCTGACCACTGAAATCTCCACATAATAATTAATATTAAAACCAAGAGCTGTCTGGTAATGGATGTCAAAATAGCCAGCCACTTTCACAGTAGTACACCAGGTCATCTATCTAATAATAATAATAACACAGTATTTGTATTTGCCAGGGAAAGAATTCCAGACCTCTCAGAGTAAGACTGCAGGAGGAGGAAAAGATTATAGACCCCTGGACACTGCTGGACCCCCACGACAAGGGACCTACTGCTGAAAACAAACCATTTAAGAAAGGTATTGTAGAAGATTAGAGGTGGAGGAAACACTTTATGATTGGTCAGGCAAACCCACCCCCTCCCAACACAACACACCACACACACATACCACACACATACCACACACACATACCGCACACACATACCGCACACACATACCGCACACACATACCGCACACACACATCACACATGCACACACATCAAGCACACACATTGCACACACATCGCACCACATCACACATGCACACATCGTACACACCCACTCACATCATGCACGCATGCTCACACACACACACACACACACACACACACACACACACACACACACACACACACACACACACACTCAAATCTAAGATTGGTGATTGAGCAGAGGCAAAATAGCATAGAATTATTGTTCAGGTAACTTCCCAGTCTGCCTGACCTGTTTTGCTGAGCCTGAAGCTGTATATTAAGGCTACCATGGGACTTGGAAGAGTTCATGGAATTTTAGGTCAACAATTATATATTTCCTTGTGTATTATTGTCTTTGAATATTTAATCCATGAATAAATCTGGAGATATATATTGTTCGGCTGTGAAGTTTCCTAGTTTTGACTGAAGACTCTTTTCCATAAGTATTAGTCTGGAGACTAACCACTGCATGTGTAACAGTCTTGTTACCAGTCTTCATACATGTCCAGTATTGCCTGCAGATGTGAGCCACTGCATGTGTAGTAACCAGAGAGAGCCTCGTTACTTACCAGTCTTCATAGTAGATGTGAGATGTTCCCATGTAAACTCATAGTATAGGGAGATATTGTACATTTGGACTTGTATTAGTCACCCTTCTTGACACAATGCGGTACTGTAACAGTAATCCCTCATTGGACATCTGTAGGACAGCATCTAAGGGACAGTATCTATAGGACAGCATCTGTAGGACAGCATCTATAGGACAGCATCTGTAGGACAGCATCTATGGGACAGCATCTGTAGGACAGCATCTGTAGGCAGTAATGGATGTCTCTCTAGTTTGGATGTGCTCTTCCCTTCTAACTAATTTTGCTGATTTATTTTTCATAGATTCAAAAATTTCACAAGTACATAATTTACATGGAAGAACATTCACTACCTCACAAAAATTATACCCACGAAAATTATAATTATACCCACATAAATTATACCCATTGATACACATGAAAATTATACCCACTAAAATTATATCCACAAAAATATAATTACTTGCTATTGCACAAATAGGGACTACCTACAAGATACTACCTAATTTACTGAAGAATACTAGTCGGAAGAGAAAGAATACGGACAATGTACCTAAAGAATCACTATCCAAATTCCTCCTTAGATCAGGTATGAAAGGAGGAAGTATAGAGATGAACGACATCACATGACCTATTATAATAATTCTGAAATAAGCGGGTTACTACTGTAATCCTTCTATTCCAACTCTCTGAACTAAGGACACCTCTATATACAGTAGAACAACTCCTCTATTCCAACACCCTGAAATTAGGACACCTCTGTATACAGTGAAACTCCTCTATTCCAACTCTCTGAACTAAGGACACCTCTATATACAGTGGAACAACTCCTCTATTCCAACCCCCTGAAATGAGGACACCTCTGTATACAGTGGAACTCCTCTATTCCAACACCCTGAAACGAGGACACCTCTGTATACAGTGGAACTCCTCTATTCCAACACCCTGAAATGAGCACACCTCTGTATTCCAACTCCCTGAAATTAGGACACCTCTGTATACTGTGGAACTCCTCTATTCCAACCCCATGAAATGCTGTATACATGTGTAATCTATGTGAATAATGTGTCCTTCAAATAATTTATATCTGATAATATGTTCCTGCAGTGTATTCATGTTCTTCAATGTTTCCAAAGAACTTCTTGAAGGCTCCTTCATCTTCAGGTATGTATGCACCTATCATAGAGACACTGTAGTTATAATGTAATAAAAAATGGCATGTATTATAGAGTTCAAAGGTTATTTGTTATATGGCATGTATTGTAGAGTTTATATTATTGTAAAGTTCAAAGGTTATATGGCATGTATTGTAGAGTTTATATTATTGTAAAGTTCAAAGGTTATATGGCATGTATTGTAGAGTTTATATTATTGTAAAGTTCAAAGGTTATTTGTTATATGGCATGTATTGTAGAGTTCGAAGGTTATTTGTTATAATATGGCATGTATTGTAGAGTTCGAAGGTTATTTGTTATATGGCATGTATTGTAGAGTTCGAAGGTTATTTGTTATATGGCATGTATTGTAGAGTTCGAAGGTTATTTGTTATATGGCATGTATTGTAGAGTTCGAAGGTTATTTGTTATATGGCATGTATTGTAGAGTTTGAAGGTTATTTTTGGGCAGAGATGAAGAATAGATTGCAACAGAAACGTCAGGATAATATCAAATTGGTGAGTTGAAAACTACTTAATACAGTGGAACCTCTTTATTACAACACCCTTACATGAGGACACCTCTAAACCCCTCTATTACAAACCTACTGAAATGAGGACACTTCTAAACCCCTCTATTCCAAACCCACTGAAATGAGGACACTTCTAAACCCCTCTATTCCAAACTCACTGAAATGAGGACACCTCTAAACCCCTCTATTCCAAACTCACTGAAATGAGGACACCTCTAAACCCATCCAAATAAGAACATCTAAACTCCTCCAAATGAGGACACTTTTATCAGGACAATTCAATTTGTCTATAAAATGGTGTGTGTGTGTGTGTGTGTGTGTTGCATACATGATAGACTATGTGACAATGTGGCTGTGCATGTGTGTTTGGAAATGGTTGTCATGGATAAATATATCTTCCTATAATATCAAAGCTTGCCATTAATGCATTTAAGTATTGTGATCTACTCCATCTCTGTAGTTAGCTACATCTCTATCATATACTAGATACAAATGCGAAAGGAGCATGCCTTGTTGTTGGAGGAGGAAGCTAAGAAAGAAGAAGATGCTGAGCAGGACAATGTCGAGGACTACCATCCTCTTGGAGATGGTGAGTAGTGAATTGGGTCATGTCTGCTAATTGTGGTTACAGTGGAACCTCTCTATTCCAACACCATGAAATGAGGACACCTCTGTATACAGTGGAACTCCTCTATTCCAACACCCTGAAATAAGGACACCTCTGTATACAGTGGAACTCCTCTATTCCAACCCCCTGAAATGAGGCCACCTCTCTGATCAGAACACTTTAATTTGTCAATAGAGAGGTTCCACTGTGAAGATTCTGAATCTACTTTAGTATGCTATTCCAAGCACCTTTGGACAGATTTAAGTGTACTTACAGTCCTTGATACATGTCCTTGCCACGTAATTATTGCTGCAGAATACTCTGATAATGAAGTTCATGATGGAGGTTTGGATGGAGCTTTCGAAGGAGCCTTTGACAATTATACTGGTGATCTCCATGACAACCTTGTTGCCATGGTTACAGATCCAAAGACATTTCATGGGGTGGAGCCAATGGGTAAGTAGTAATTAGAGAGGTCAAAGAGTGCATCTTTTGAACTCAGTGCTGTTGATAGTAGTTTTCCATAAAGGTTAAGGAAGGAAATCAAAATCTCTTCTTCCCTTTTTCCTCCCTCTTTATGTCTCTCTCTCCCCCTCCCTGTCTCCTTCCCTCATTCCTTCCCTCTTTCTTTCTCCCTCTCTCCCTCCCTCCCTCTCTCCCTTTCTCCCTCTCTCTCTCCCTCCCTCTCTCTCTCCCTCCCTCTCTCTCTCCCTCCCTCTCTCCCTCTCTCCATCCATCCCTCTCTCTCCCTCCATCCCTCTCTCCCTCCCCCTCCTTTTCTCCCTCCTTCTCCCCCTTCCTCTCTCCCTCTCTCCATCCATCCCTCTCTCCCTCCCCCTCCTTTTCTCCCTCCTTTTCCCCCTTCCTCTCTCCCTCCCTCTCTCCCTCTCTCCATCCATCCCTCTCTCCCTCCCCCTTCCTCTCTCCCTCCCTCTCTCCCCCTCCCTCTTTCCCTCCCTCTCTCCCTCCCTCTCTCCCTCCCTCTCTCCCTCCCTCTCTCCCTCCCTCTCTCCCTCCCTCTCTCCCTTACTCTCTCCTTCCTCCCTCAAAGTTAAGGACACAGTATATACTGACCAGCTCTACCCTATACAAACTTCTAAAGTCCTCCTGAAATCCCTCCCACCTGACATAATGCCCAGTGAATAATTTTGACTCATCAAACATAGACATATTCATGCCTTTTAAATTTGGGGTGAACTTATAGAAGATTATGGATGGGAGCCACCTTATCCACCATCTCTAGTGGCCCACAATGTATATACAGTAGAACCTCCCTTATCTGGACTCCCAAGATGTGGGCACCTCCTTCAACCGGGCAGCTATATCTGAACTTTGACCTTATATGTAATAACATGTGGGCGTGGTTCAATGTCCATACTGAGCATGTACATGGCATACTACTATGGCAAGCAAAAGGAAAAGAATGGAGACTAAGAAACAAACCAAATTATCATCTTTTTTTGTAATACATAGGGTTCATAACATTATATCTTCCTTTATTCTGAGATACGGGCAAATCAGAGTTATGGGCACCCCCTAAAACCAGACTGCCCATATAAGGGAGGTTCTACTGTACCTGCTAACCCTCTAAGTTTAGGGTAAGCTGTATGTATGGGAGACACCTTATCCCCCACCTTTAGTGGTCCACAATGTACATATATATATAACTGCTAACCCTCTACGTTTAGGGTAAGCTGTATGGATGGGAGACACCTTATCTCCCACCTCTAGTGGTCCACAATGTATATACCTGCTAACCCTCTAAGCTGGATCTCCTCTAAGCTGGATCTCCTCTAAGCTGGGTCTCCTCTAAACTGGGTCTCCTCTAAACTGGGTCTCCTCTAAGCTGGGTCTCCTCTAAGCTGGGTCTCCTCTAAGCTGGGTCTCCTCTAAGCTGGATCTCCTCTAAGCTGGGTCTCCTCTAAGCTGGATCTCCTCTAAGCTGGATCTCCTCTAAGCTGGGTCACCTATTAGTGTATTATATTATGGATGTTCCCAATATTTAGCACTGGATGGGCTCAGTGGAGAGGAGAGGCAACTTAATTATGAAGACTTGGTAAAAAATTATGTGGTGAGTATAATGTAGTTTCTTCTCCTGATTTAACAGGATAAGATAAAAACCAAACCAAAGAAAAGTTATTTTTAAAGGAAGCCTTGTAACAACAGTATGGTACACAATAACATTAGCACTTCAGTCTTCAGTTACTTGGTGCTACCTGCCCACCCGTATACATGCTGTAAACATGCTGTATACCCTCTGTATACATGCTTTATACATGCTCTAAGCATTCCACTGTATACATGCTGAATATAACCTGCTGTAAACATGCTATATACATGCTGTAAACATGCTATATACATGATGTAAACATGCTTTATACATGATGCAAACCTGCTTTATACATGCTGTAAACATGCTTTATACATGCTGTAAACATGCTATATATTATATATACATGACAATAATATTAACACTGTATTAATGCAAAAATAAATCTGCTTGGTATGTGTATGTACAATATGTATGTAATGGGTAATGGATAACACCTGTTAACTACATGTACATAGAACTATAATGCAGCAGGAAAAAAATAATGATGTAGTTCTCTATACTATAGTGTTTAAGGAGAATATGTTTAAAACAGTGTCATATATATCACTGGTTGTGCATGTATAATCTACTATATATCTCTCTAATGGAGACAGTTATGTTTTACTTTTCGATACATATCGGCAAGCCGAATAGTTCCTTTGTAGGGATAGTACGTAAGCTCAAATTTACAGAAACTCTGATTCGGCTGTTATCTGGAAAGTGATGGTATCGTAATCTATCATGAAGTTTTCTACTTGTTCCTGGAGCACAAAATTTTCACATTTCCGGGCTTCGATGAGTATGCTATCAGTAACTCTACCTTGTGGGGTGTCCGAGTGGAAGTACATGTAGGTTTTTGGGTTGGTAGGCACACTGCCGCCTCTGCTAGCGAACTCTTGATTGTGAAGCCCCTCTACGATGAGATGGAATGGTAGCTCAATGGGCCAGTTGAGTTCACTGTCAAATTCCCCTTGCATGAGGCAGAGAGAGATAGCTAAGAATGTGCCCAGGCCAGCACCAGTACCATTGGCATGGACGCAAAGGCACATTTTGTATCCATCCGAGATGTAGAAGGGGGCACTGTACCAAGGCTTGTTATTTCGTTTAAATTCAGAGAAATTGACCATTTGAAAGGCCAGAGGTTTCCCAATGTCCTGGATGTGGAAGGACTCGTCTGTCAGCGAACGGATCGATTGTATGGCAAAACGTTGACCTTCAGAACAGGTTTTCAATAACTCATCAGCATTCCCTGCAATGGCTAACAGCTTTTTTCCTGTTATCCGTCTAGTAGACTCATCCTGCCACTGGAGTTGTTTGAACTCGTCTGTTTTGGTCCCGGCTTCGTTTTCTGCCTTCTGTACTCTCCTCTGCAGGACATCAATGGTCTTTATCATCATTTCAATGTGTACAGAAGAGTTTGTTGCCAAATGCTCACCAAGATCTTTCTGATGAGGCTTGATGTTACAGCCTGCTTTGACGAAAGGGCAATCTATTGCTCTCAAAGGGCATGCTTGCTCATGCTTGGGCATATCGGCTCTACGAATTCCCTTTGCTCCACAGCTGTAAGGACATCTTAACGGGTAGTTGATGCAGACTTTATAATGGTTGTTAGTGACGGCAAGGTATGTGTCCTCGTGATTACAATATTGACACCGAACTTTGCGATAGTCGCATTGCTTCATGAGGTGTTCCCTCATGTCCTTACGAGCAAGAGAGTTACCGCATTTGTTTGGACAGGAACTTAGAGCGTATCCACAGCCTGGACTCCCATTTAAATGTGCATTAAGTGTATTCAACTCCCCAATCCATTTACAACCTTTCTTGTGATGAGGACAGTAGACCTTCAAGTTACTGATACGCTGTTCAAAATGCACATCTCGAAAGTGGTTGAATCCCTCGGTCTTGCATGTTGGACAGCTGTAATTAAGATTTATCCTTTTCTCGATGCAGTTTTGACAGTAGTGAGCTCCACAGCACACAACCTGTCGAGGGTCGTGCAGGACCTTTGAGCATAGTTTGCACATTAGCTCTTCGGGAACTTTGCCGGCAAACTCGTGCATTGGACCGTTGATGTCTTTGGGTAAAGAGCTACTACTCATGGCTAACATCTGTGCATACACAATAGAAACACAATGATTACTTCAATTGAGTCATAGTTACAGCATTTATTAGAATTAACATTAATTAGAGTCACAAGGTTGTGTGTTTAGATTTAGAATTTTGACAGCTGCTTCTAATGTTAATGTGTGAGATTCCATAGTTTTAGAGTTATAGTTTATAAGCTTAGAAATTCTAAATCTCAGAAATTCTAAATCTTAGTTTAGATTCTAATATTGGAGACTTGAGATTCTAAATCTATATAATTTATAGGCTTAGATTCTAAATCTGTTATTATTTAGAAGCTTAAATTCTAAATCTTTAGAGACTTATCTACATATAGAATATATTCTATTTGAGGACTTTGACCAGATATATCAATTTGTCGTCCCATAATTAGAAACATTCATTATGTATAGGAGACTGTACACTCATTATGCATAAGAGGCTGTACATTAAGGAACATTATTCAAGGTCTATAGGGAATACATAATTGTGTTTTCCCCTGGACAGAGCCACTCTGTCTGGTGTGTGTGTACTTAAATTCGCACATAATTAGATATCCATAAAGAGTGTGGGTTTTGCTTGGTGAAGCATGTTCCCTGAACCGTGCTACCACACTATGTAATAACAATAGATTGTGTTTCTCCCTGGAGTATGCTGGCTTTACTGCACAAAGTCAGGCTATTCTAGAAACCTCAGGAATCTCAACAGCATAATGTCAGAGAATGACAAGCATAGACCATAATGTGGGCAGGCCATGGTGTCTATAACAGTAACAAACATACCCTCATGGATATAACTATACCATGGTGTTAACAAGCATACCTTCATGGATATAACCAGACCATGGTGTCTATAACAGTAACAAGCATACCCTCAAACTTAAAACTGTGGTAACCATAGAGACAGTCAAGTTTAAGGCTGGATTTTATCTATTTTTTCCAACTGGTGAATGGAGAGTTACAGATTAAACAGTGCAAGAGTGTCTTTGGTCTAAAAGTTTAGATGTTTTGACCACTAGAAAGGGAGGGGGTGTCTATAAAACTAGTAAATACATTCTTTTTTTGTCTAGTTAAAAGACTATATCTTCCAACAGACCTGATTCAGTCCTATAAACACAGAACTCCCTGTCTACTACTATAAATTTTTCCTATTTGAGTGAAGATCTGAGCCACCCACCTCCAGGAAATAGCTAAATTTGACACTATTGTAGCCATCACACCACTACCATATCATCGTGTAACTGGGTAAGGTTAAATTTGAGGACATATTAAGGCTTTGAAGCTCTCTAAGTAACCAGGAGAGAGAAACAGATCTGTGGAATGTGTTTCTGAAGGATAATATCTATTTAAAAGCTTCTATTGCTGGTGTTTTCCCTAGAAAATAGAATTAAGTTGTTTTCACACACTAAAATTCCACCGACCTTTTATCAGAGACCAATTATCACACAGATTGACTAACCCTCAGATATCTGATGAATCCAGGATTTGATGTTGGCACTTGAATCAGGATTAAGACTAGGACCAAGGACTACAACTATAGACATCATATTATGGACATCAGATCTCCTAGAAGTAGTCAATCTTTGTAATATCAATATTAACAGTAAGTAATCTATGCAGCCTGGCTTCTGTTTATGGCAATCTAGAAACACCCTTATAAGGTAGACCATTATCAGAATACTGAGTGAATATTTTTCTTTAGTGTTGTAGTCCTTAGTGACAGTTCTATACTGCACATGCTCCCACTGTACATCACATGTAGCCATCTGGCAACAGCTCTACACTGTACTGCACATGTTCCCACTATACGTACATCACATGTAGCCTATCTATGTTTCCATGGCAACAGTTCTACATCCCCACTGTACATCACATGTAGCCTATCTATGCTTCCATGGTAACAGTTCTACACTGCACATGCTTCCACTGTACACCACATGTAGCCTATCTATGCTTCCATGGCAATAGTTCCACATTGCACATGTTCCCACTCACTGTACACCACATGTAGCCTATCTATGCTTCCATGGCAACAGTTCTACACTGCACATGTTCCCACTGTATACCACATGTAGCCTATCTATGCTTCCATGGTAACAGTTCTACACTGCACATGTTCCCACTGTACACCACATGTAGCCTATCTATGCTTCCATGGCAATAGTTCTACACTGCACATGTTCCCACTGTACACCACATGTAGCCTATCTATGCTTCCATGGTAACAGTTCTACACTGCACATGTTCCCACTGTACACCACATGTAGCCTATCTATGCTTCCATGGCAATAGTTCTACACTGCACATGTTCCCACTGTACACCACATGTAGCCTATCTATGCTTCCATGGCAACAGTTCTACACTGCACATGTTCCCACTGTACACCACATGTAACCTATCTATGCTTCCATGGCAACAGTTCTACACTGCACATGTTCCCACTGTACACCACATGTAACCTATCTATGCTTCCATGGCAACAGTTCTACACTGCACATGTTCCCACTGTACACCACATGTAGCCTATCTATGCTTCCATGGCAGAGTGGAGTCTCCTAAGACAGTTAATTTGAAGAAATGTTAGGAATTATATAAAGTATGAGATTACAGCTTGCAATGGATGCCTTTAATTTAAGGAATTGCCATTTATAGTTCTTTTGTATTAATCCTTGAATTGTTCTGAGGGTGTTGGTCTTGTTGTTGGGGAGAAGGGAGGTTATTCAATATGATATCAAATATTGGGGGTTGTGTCTGGAGCCAACATGTTGAGACTTGTGGATAGATGAAAAACACTAGGGTTATGATTATCCTGATTTCTATAACTCCTCTGAAATCCTTCTATACTAACCCCCTGAAATGAGGACACCTCTGTATACAGTGGAACTCCTCTATTCCAATCCTCTGAAGTGAGGATGCCTCTGTACTTGGATATGTGGCAAATAATAGCTTGTGTATTAACATTAATAGAACTTTACCTCCTGCCTTTAATCAGGTCTGTCCCCAAGGTGTCCAGAATAGAGAGATTCCACTGTATGGTTTAACTATGAGGCTACCTGACGTTACAAGGTCAAGGTACTTAAAGGTGTGGCCAAAACATCACAGTGCTGACATGTTAGGACTTGAGACATTTTATCCATTACAGATATTTAAAGGTTTTGACAGTGAAAATTTTATAAGCACAAAATTATCCCAATTCTAGAATTGACTAATTTTCACTTGGTCTTTATGACTCTATAACCACGAAAATATTTTTCACACAAAAATAAATAAGATGAGCGTGATTATAAGTATAGTTGAGATATCTGGTTGGAGATGACCCCATAGACCAATGTGGAAAGGTTTTATAACTGGAGGGGTTCTATGACTGGAGGGTTCTATGGCTGGATATGGCTGGAGGGTTCTATGTATATACACACTGTGAATATCTCTTTAGAGAATTGATATAACACTCTGAAGTCATAAGTCAAAGTTCTTGGTTCAAGACCCATTGAGTTAGATATACATAGTCATTTATTTCCTATAGAATTACATCCTATCTTAAAATATCAGACACTGTCTCTCTATGGAGATCTCTTACTCATCTATAGCTATTTTTACCATTTACAAACATCAAAATACAGTATTTTGTGGTATGGCTGTCCTGCCATTAGCTTGTCTATATAAAAACCACAAGCACTTATGTTTTAAAACATCTCCACGCCTGGTCTCCCTCACTTGATCTGATGTGTCTAAATGTTTCCCCCTCCTGGAGGTTTCCAGAATCTCCTGGGCTTTGTCTCTTCCCTACTACTCACCCTGTTATTGAATTCCTGGAGAGCACTATTAATTTGTCTAAAGGGAGCCAGACCTATTAGCTAAAATTAAATTTCTAAGGATAATTAATGATAATAGAGTACATAGTAGGTAACCATGGTAACACTAAATGGGTAGCCTTCAGACATGCTGGACATGCTAAACTTTGGTATACATTCATTATCTCTCCTAAGGGGCATTTACACACTCTTATTAAGAGGAAATACACTGGCTGTAATAGGTACCAACTCCCACTCTTTATGTAGTCACTCCCTATTACATCATGTAGGGGTGTGGGTATGTGGCTGTCTGTCTGTGTGTGGGTGGGGGTATCAAAGCTAAGCAAACAGAGTGTGTGGTCTAATTTACATGCCATAACGTCATTCTCTATTGAGCAACACTCTCTATTGAACAACACAACCTCACAAATCTGGAGGAGCTAATCTGAGATAACCTTTCAGACACGCCCACTCATGTTAACTGAGGAGGTGATAAACCCAGTTACTTAGCTGGTATAATGGAGGTATATATTTCACAGAGGTTGAAAGTACCTCTTTGAGGCCAGTTAATTGACTTTCTACAGCTATATAGATCATAGAATTCTAGAAGGAAGTTTAACTTTATCTGAGAATCCTTACATAGACATTTCTATAGATCACAGAACTCTTTGAAGGGAGGTTTATCTTGTCCTAATTTTATCTGAGAATCTGACATTCTTTTATAGTTTAGAAGTAAATATGTTTCACACAGTGCCTCTTGGAGTGTTCCACCATCTCTGGAGGAGTCACTCCAAATTTATGAGGTTTTTTAACAAACATTCCATCACTGTTTAAACAGAGTAGTAAATGCCAAGTCTAGAACAGAGAGAATCTGTGGTATTTGGAAATCCAAACTCAATGGTATTTAGAAACCTCAAGACCCTTTAGCTTGCTTCTAGAAACCAGGGCTTTCTATTACTATTGGTTAGTCAGTTTTTAAATAGAAAAAGACATTGGTTCTAGGTTATAATAGGTTTTCTAAATGATATAGGGACAGCAAGTGATCATACATTAGTTCTTTAAACACTAGCTAAATATAATGTACCATGCAGTCCTGAACTGCTTCAGTCAATGTCCAGAAATGCCATCCTGGACATATCCAGTCATGATACAGCTTAGTTCTATCAATATTTAGGTATTCCATGTGTGTTTTGGACTTATAATATCAAAAGCGTCAGTGCTATCAATATTTATGGATTCCATGTGTGTTTTGGATGAAGAGGAGCTTACAACACAGCCATTGTGTCAATAGAGTGTGATACAGCTCAGTGCTATCAATATTTATGGATTCCATGTGTGTTTTGGATGAAGAGGAGCTTACAACGGAGCCATTGTGTCAATAGGGTGTGTATTCTCACACTCCTTCAGTATTAATTGGCCAATGATTATGGAATATGGATTCATGACCATACCAAAACATATTTATACTCTCTGAATATAACAATTTGACACAGTAAACTCAACACATACTCAGTGGGAATTTGCTCACAACCATCTCACATCTTCAACAGCATTATCAGTTTTCCAGAATTTATAAAGACTGAGAGATTGTGGCTACAGTGGAGCCTCTCTATTCCAACACCTTGGGACATATTAAAGTGTCCTGATTAGAGGGGTGGGGCTCATTTCAGGGGGGTGAATGTTAATACAAAGCACACAAGCTGCATATTCAGATGTCTTCAATACAGGGGCATCTTTATTTCAGGGGATTGGAATAGAGGGTATACAGAGGTATCTTCATTTCAGGGTGTTGGAATAGAGGGGCTCCACTGTATCATCATTTTTTGAGAGACAAGTGTTGTTAATTCAACAGGCAAGAAATATTAGCACCCAAAATACTAATAATAACAAATCGACACAGTACCTTCATTAGACACTCTTTGGGAGGGGCCAGGCTTGGTTAAAGATGGCTTATACAGTTTTACATATGGGGTTATGGCAGGCAGGGAGGGAGGGAGGGAGGGAGGATTATGGATAAGGGGGTTAATACCATGTATTCCTGCATTACAGGTATTAGAGGAGGAATATTGTTATCCCTCTTCTCTATCTCCCCCCCTCTCTCCCCTCCCACCCCCCTCTCCACAGACATAACTACATTATAACAACAGGTATAATACTATATCCTTCAGAGAAGCAACATGTGGTACATGATGTACACAGACATTGATTACTATGAACCACTGGCATACTCATTTTTTAACCAGAGAATGCTTTGATGTAATCTAATTTTTGAAATTCAGAGAGATACTTCTCTGCATGCATAATAGAGATATATATGTTAAGTAGTAGGCATTAGAGAGTTTACACAGATGTGGGTAGCTGCATACCACTGATTATCCAGGTCACTTAGCTAACAAAAGCTACATGCCCAGTCCTTTATTCCACCACACACTCAGTTCAAGGACCTGTACTTAACTTAAGCTGCTCTCAATTGTACTTCCTGAGCAAAATCTCAACCTGTACTTAACTTTCAAGGACTTAAATGGCTCTCAATTGTTCTTCCTGAGCAAATCTCTCCCATTTCCTGAGCAAAATTAGGCCAATACACTCCCTACCAGTTCTGTGTTTGTTCAATAAGTCTTGAGTATATGTAGAGTGTGTGCTGGATCTGTGTTTACACATGCCTATGGCATGTTCTGACTGTCTGCTAGGCAGCGTGGACCACAAATATAGTAGATATATGGACTACAGTGGTTCTTTATGAAAGGTATTTAATGAAAAGATTTTGGACTAGTGGCTATAGCCTAACTGGATGAGCTCATTAGTTCTCGCAGACAATCCTGATTCAAGATACCAACACAGACTGTGTCATATAATAGCTCTTTTCTAAACAAGAATTTCTGATTCAAGATACCAACACAGAATATGATAATGGCTCTTTTTTAAAAAAGAATCTCTTGCAGACATGACCAGATTCTGTATGAACATAGATTAGTACTTGCAGACAATATATACCTCGTGATTCAGAGGTACAGCCAATACCTGGCCAACACCAGGACTGTGTCAAACATAGCTCTTTTCTGTGTGAGTCTAAAGAGAATCTATCACTAACTTATTCATACCTTTTCTTTATTTGCCTGGTTCAAGTTACCAACACTTCCAAATCTTCCCAGCATAGATGCTCTTTTAGCCATGACTCAAGAAATGGCTTTAGTTACAAGCTAACTTAGTTACTTTCAGAATAATGTCTTCCAATTAGATGCCAGAACTAAACTCGAATAATGTCTTCCAATTAGATGCCAGAACTAAACTCGAATAATGTCTTCCAATTAGATGCTAGAGCTAAACTCACATACCACTGTTGTAGCAAGCAGTTCTAATCTAACATTACACTGACAGCTAAAATTTATTTGCTATGACTTTATACTTACCCAATGCAACTGAAAAGACCTTTGTTACTGGTGGCAGTGTATCAACAGGCTTCCTTCTTCCTGGTTCAGTACAAACACTCAAACTATTTTGATTGGTGTAATATCATACAAGTAGGTGGTTCCAATTGGCTTCTATTTTTTTTTTTTGAATGTACTGGAGATGCAATTTTGCAATGCACCAGGGAGTGATGAATATCATTAAGGGTGTGTTCCATTCCTGTGGTGAACTACACCCACATCTGGAGTCTGACTCACTGGCAAGGAGTTTATACTGATTTGGAGTAGATTTTAGCACAATTATTGTTCATTTGCTATGTGTAAGGATCGGATACGGCTATCTATAACAGGCTTTAATGAAATTAATTTAGCAGAGATAGAATAATAGATAAAGGTATTGGATATATTTCATGTTTGAAGAATTTTAGTCATCTTAGAGGTAAATAGAAGACTAAATGTGTTACTTTGACAGTATTAGTCTCAGAAAACCATAAAAAGTCTCTGGAAATGGACTTTATACAAGCCAATTCATGATGGTTCTAGCCATTTGGCACTACAGATGCATAGATACATAACATTTTCCACTTACTGGGATGAATCTGAGTGAATCTGATTTAGTACACATCACAGTTTAGCCTCATAGCAAAAGATAGTCTCTGTCATAGCCTCTATGTAATAGCCTCTGTGATAGCCTCTGTGATAGCCTCTATGTGATAGCCTCAATGTCTGTGTATCAACCAACAGTGGCACTATCTAGCAGTACTTTACTAGTTGTAGCTAAAACACGAGATTTTTTGTTTCTACTGGCTGTTAAACTTGAGTGGTCAAGGTTGGATAGATTTCCAATTAACCAAGCCCTCAAGGGTATTATTATAGAACCAGCTATGAATATCTTTATAGCATGGGGAGAATTGATGCTTTATTCAGCTAGTTTCATTGCATGCAATATCATGTTGAGTGGAGACTCACTCATATAGAATTTAGTTATCTGCCTGCTCTGATTATACTGAATCCAAAATTGATGAAGTTAATGATATTCATTGCCGGTTTGCTGTGTATTAACAATGGAGCCTCTTGTATTGAGCCAAAGGTAATCACCTGCTTCATAAGGATACAGTATTAGGGACTTTGAGTTGCCTTTTCTAGATGTTGGAGGTGTGGGAAGAGCATGGTACTCTCCATAGGATAAAATGCTGACTATTAGACAAAAATTTGGATCTATTTTATAGCATTTTGCCAACTATATTATTAGAACTACACATTAGAACTGCACATTAGAAATAAACATTAGAAATACACATTAGAGAGGCACATTAGAAGTGCACATTAGAGAGATACATTAGAACTGCACATAAGAACTACACATTAGAACACATTAAAAGTAAACATTAGAGACACATTGGAACTGCATATTAGAACTACACATTAGAGAGACACATTAAAGCTGGGCATTAGAACTACAGATTAGAACTACACATTAGAGAGACACATTAAAGCTGGGCATTAGAACTACAGATTAGAACTACACATTAGAAATACACATTAGAACTGCACATTAGAAATATATATCACAAATCACTGCCCTCTCTACTTAGAGCTAAGACACTAACTAGTTCAACACCTTATTAACACTATGTAACTAACCTTGAGTGGGAGACACCCTGCAGTCCTCAACATTATTATTATTTGTGTTAATACCTCCTGATCTCCGGTTAATCTTAAAATGCTTAGTCTTAAAATGCTTCAACTTTAACTTCTGAGAAGACTCCTCTGAGATGTGGTATTTATAAGCTCCAGGTCACTCCAGTTACCTCATAATAGTATCTTGTCTTTACATAATAACTAGATCATGTTCTAATTAATACGTGTTTGTTTAAAGAATAATCTTTACATCTTGGTCAATGTTGTTTCTATCCCTGTGATGTAATGTCACACCGTGTTACTGATCCGATGCTCAAGTTGGTATCAAATTTAGTGTTTCTATTCAGAATAAAGCCTTATTGATAGAAGTGTGGTTATAATTAGAACTGTTCTAGGATAAACAGTTACTGGTTGATATATGCGTGATCCTAAGAATATGTATAAACAGCAGGTTTCTCCCATTACAGGTTTTGTCCTGGGAGGTGGGTGGGACAGGATGGGACAATATGATGTCATTAATACCACCACCATAGAGGAATCTGGTTAATGTCTAGGCCTTTTATTTTCACAAATCTCAGTAGTTATGACACTAATTCAAGTTTTATATTCTTACTAATCTCAGTAGTAGCTGTGTTATGACTATAATTAAGTTTTATATTCTTGCTGTTATGTGAGGTCATAGTTGTACAATAGTCAATAGACAACAATGAATATAGCGAAAATAAAGAGACAGCGAAATTAACCATATCTGCAGTATATTTGAAAGGCTTACTATGGAGAAGTATAAATAATTTATATCTTGTATATAACTAACCAAAGAATTGTCATTGTTAGTCCAAGATTTTGTTAGAGGATTCTAAATGTAGATATTATAGGGTTAAACATGAAATAGGTCAGATTCAGTGGGTGTAATGGCTATGAGATGGTTCGTGACGGTGTTCATGACTGGGAGAGATGTTCATGATTAGACTATGGAGAGATGATTAATATATAATATAATATATTATATATTATTATTATCTATATTCAGTGATTTTTGTGGTCATTTCTGCTCCACTGCTTTACTTTCTTCAGTCTGGCTTCATAGTGTCAGTCATACATTGTCTATTAACCACTTTCATTGAATTACAAATAAATGAAACCCCACTCTTCCAAATAAGAACACCTTTGCATTAAGGACACTTTAAAAATAACAGCTTGTGTATCAGCAGTACGTAACAGAACTTCACTCTCTGAAATAAGGACACTCATCTATTTAATCAAGACACTTTAATTTGTCTCAAGGTGTCCTGAATGGAGAGGTTCCACTGTATGTGTTTACTCCCACCCAAGCTATCTATAACAACATCCTAGTCCTTCACACAGGGAAAACAACATGAACTATGTGCAGTTAATAACACATACACATACTGTAGTTACACATGAAGAAGATAAAAAAAAAAAAAAAAAGACAACTCTCCAAAGAGTGTCAGGTTAAGTTTTAGATTCCTTCTGAGCACAAAACTGAACTGCCTAGTCTAGACAAGACCTAGTCCACTATAACCAAAATGGCTAGACAGCTCTAACTTATAATAATAGACAAACCTAACCCAGCAATTAACGTGCTTTTTTAATATTTATTCTCATGACGTCTGGCTTCAAATTGACTAGTGGGTTTAGAATAATAATATTATTCATTGATAATTTCAGACTATATACATCCTGTCAACTCAATGATTAAGATTATAGTAGTCCATGGATTATAAGACTCCTGCATTCAAAGACCACCTGCCTTATTAGACCACACTCTCTTAATGCACCAATAGCTTACAATACATTTTAACCTGTGTTGAAAGACCACCTGTCATTCCCAACCAAAGACCACCCTGTTTGGTCAAAAATAATACAAAATCACCTGTCTTCAAAGACCACTTCCACAGTTTCAGGGTGTTAGGATTCACAAATAAATGAAACCCCTCTATTCCAAATGAGGACATCTCTGTATTTAGGACACTTGGATACTCCAAAATAACAGCTTATGTATCAGCAGTCTGTGTTCAGTGATTTGTGCTCCACTTGAGTTTACTTTCTTCAGTCTGGCTTCACAGTATCAGCTAAACATTGTTTGCATTGTCTACTACTAACCAATTTCAAATGGTTTCTCTACCAGGAAATGCACAGCATAGTGCCCCTCCCCCCATCTAAAAATATCCCAACATGTATATATAATATAACTTATATTCCCTGTACCTACTCCTAAGGTAGGGCTCTCTCTAGTCCTAATAATATTTCACTAGCCATCACTTGAAGGAATTGGTTATGGATCTAATGTATGGAATAGAGACAGTGTCCATATTACAGAGGAATCTGGACACCTTGAGAGAGGAATTAGAGTGAGGAGTGGGCTCATATCAGGGAGTGAAAGTTATTAATACACACAAGCTGTGGGCTAGGGCTATATATTCAAGTGTCCTTTAATAAAGAGGTGTAGTTGGAACAGAGAGGTTTCACTGAATCCAGGGGTTCACCTTTGTGTAGAAATCAATGGAACCCCTCTATTCTCTGTATTAAGAACACTTTGATACATCCAAAATGTATCAGAACTTCACCCTCTGAAATGAAAGGAGGCTCATCTATGTAATCACATCTCAAGGTGTCCTGAATTGAAACTGATGTGCTCACTCTTACCCAAGTTAGCTGCCCAGTTCTTCATACAGGAACTATGTGCAATTAATATAAGACATTCTGTAGTTACAGATGTAGACTATCTTTCATTGGAAAGAAGAAGGACAACTCTCCAAAGAGTGTCCTAGGTTAGGATTGTGCTATCTTTTCAATGTCCGCATCAGGTTGGGTGGTAGTAGATAGACAAACCTAACCCACCTTTTAATGTGCTTTTCAGTTATTTATCCTCATGAGGTTTGGCCTTAAATTGAAGAGTGGGTTTAATAATAACATTATTTATTGCTAATAATTGCAGACTACATCCGGTCAGCTCAATGATTGAGATTAATCAAGTTGAAAGTGTACTGTAATGTAGAACAATGACAACTATAGACTAACAAAGGTGTCCTCATTTCAGGTAGTTGGAATAGAGAGGTTCCACTGTATACAGAGGTGTCCTCATTTCAGGGGGTTGGAATAGAGAGGTTCCACTGTATACAGAGGTGTCCTCATTTCAGGGGGTTGGAATAGAGAGGTTCCACTGTATACAGAGGTGTCTATTTCAGGGGGTTGGAATAGAGAGGTTCCACTGTATACAGAGGTATCCTCCATTTCAGGGGGTTGGAATAGAGAGGTTCCACTGTATACAGAGGTGTCCTCATTTCAGGGGGTTGGAATAGAGAGGTTCCACTGTATACAGAGGTGTCCTCATTTCAGGGGGTTGGAATAGAGAGGTTCCACTGTATACAGAGGTGTCTTTATTTCAGGGGGTTGGAATAGAGAGGTTCCACTGTATACAGAGGTGTCCTCATTTCAGGGGGTTGGAATAGAGAGGTTCCACTGTATACAGAGGTGTCTTTATTTCAGGGAGTTGAGGTTCCAGAGGTGTCCTCATTTCAGGGTATTGGAATAGAGAGGTTCCACTGTATACAGAGGTGTCCTCATTTCAGGGAGTTGAGGTTCCAGAGGTGTCCTCATTCAGGGAGATAGAGAGATTCCACTGTACACAGAGATGCCTTCATTTTAGTGGGTAGGAACAAAGGGTTGTTGGAGTAAGAGAGCAAATATATACAGTGGAAATGTCCTCATTTTATGGAGAGCAAGTTCTGTAACTGTTGACACACAAACTCTTCTTTGGGACATATCTAACTATCCTTAATACAAAGGTGTCCTCATCCAGTTACACATGTATACGATTTTTCTCTAGAAAAAAAAATAGACAACTATACAAAGAGTGTCCTTTTAACTAACTAATTATTATTATTATTATTATTATTATTATTATTATTATTATTATGTATTTTCTATGCAGTTATAAATCCATAGCTTGTGTAGCCTGGGTACATTTGATTGCACAGCCTGGCTAGGGCTTAGACCTGATCAGTGGCCTTCAGCAAGGCCTTCTTTATAGTGCATCTGTTTCAGAGCATTTGACCTGGTCTGTAGTAGAAGGTCTACAAAATAGACCTCTCTTAAATCTAATGTAGTTGATGTTGTTGTAATGAACATAATATATCCTGTCAGCTATAGTTCATTATTTCTACATGTGTCTAGAGAGCTCTATTCATGTATTTACCATTGATAAATACTTTTGGTCAAACGTATATAGCATTGTTTATATTCTACATAAATAATACATTCTATATAATAATATACATTCTATTATATTTACATATTAAATATTATAACAATAATTATGTATATTTGTGAGGGTTCTTAAAACTAACAAGTAGCGTTAGTAGTTAAAAATAATTATTTATGAGTAGCTATAACCGTTCATGTAATAATGGTGTTCAAAAACAATAACTCTCACCTAGCAACCATAAACAAACTACTGAGCATGTGCAGTTCAGTATACAATGATAATAATGAGAATGATAATACAAATGATAGTCAATAAGAATAAAATAGTCTTACAATAGTATAGTCCTGTCAGCTGTAGCTAGTGTGAGACATCACATGTCCGATGTGAGTCCCTGACAATATTATACTGTATGTGTATATACTGTATCTGGTTAATTTCAAATAATCTAATCTTCTCTGATCATTGACCAGTGAAATTCAAATTGTTACCCTCACATAGTGAAGATATGAACTTGAATTAGCTAATATTATATAATGCAACTACGTGAGTGAATATAAACTCCTTTGAAAATAATCTGTGACATAGCATTAATTACAGTGTGTGCTGTTCCTATAGGAGAGAGCAATGCATGGAGTGCAGGCTTACATCCAGGAGACAGAGCTCTCTAAGAGAGTACAACAGTGGGAAGACAAGATCAGACAAAAGTTAGAAGTGGAGGTAAGTCACACCTAAACATGTAACTTAGACCTTATGAATGTGACTGTACTGTAGACCACATGTATTCATGTAGTCTACTTATCAATACAGACATTCTTTTAAAGTTAATACAGATAGATACTCTTTAGAGTCAAGTAAACTAGAGCATAAAATCCAAAACATATGCCTCTATTTATGCTGTGCTGGCAATATGGTTGGGTTGCTTTTATATCGAAAAGTTTGCCATTTTTTTATTTACCTAGTTATGCACTGGGCAACTAATCGAAAATACATAATATAATGTTTTTTACAAGGGATACTTCAAATTAGGACCCACCAACATAACTCAAATTTCTTATGTGGTCCCTAATAAAAATTAAGTGTCCACCCCTGGCTTACAAAAACATCACCTCTTTACACTGTACCATAGATCCGGTTAATTTCACTGTCATTTTAATTTGCAAAATAATATTTATGACAGCTAGTTAAATCACATGGTATTATTATTTTTTCTTCCTTGGCAGCACAGTTAGGGTTGGATGTTATTTTTTCTTCCTTGGCAGCACAGTTAGGGTTGGATGAAGGTTATTTTTTTTTTCTAAAATTTTTGTAGCTAGCTAGCTATTATGGCTAACAGCATAGTCATTTAAAACACAACATTCAACTTTTAAAAGCATTACCTAATTGAAATCCCCCCTCCCCCCCAGTGAAAATAAAAAACATCAGAGTTATTTATCCTCCACAATAGTAATTAGTTTGCTGGGTATACTATGAGCGCCTTTAAATATAAGTTAGTGATGGGACACGTGTCCTTTGTATGGAGGTTGTCCTTATTTCAGAGTGTCCTTTATCAGAGGGTGTACTGTAGTGGTGCTGCTGGTAATATCTATTCCTACATATCTGCTATGCAGGAGCAGTATCCAGTGTTTGATATTCATGCCTATGGTGCACAATTTATTAGTGAATTTGAAAAGAAGAATGGTGAGTGTCATGCATTATTCTATAGCCAGGCAGAAAGTAAGTAGGTTTCTTCAAGGATAGTATTTAGGGATGTAGGTAGGATTTTTGAAGGGATTAAACAATGGAATCTCTAGACACCTTGAATTAGAGAGGTTGCCTCATTTCAGGGGGTGAAGTTCTATTAATGTTAATACACAAGCTGTTATTTGGAACATATCCAAGTGTCCTTAATACAGAGGTGTCCTCATTTTAGGGTGTTGGAGTTCCACTGTATACAGAGGTGTCCTCACTTCAGGGGGTTAGAATAGAGGAATTCCACTATATACAGAGGTGTTCTCATTTCAGGGGGTTAGAATAGAGGAATTCCACTATATACAGAGGCGTCCTCATTTCAGGGGGTTGGAATAGAGGGGTTTCACGGTATACAGAGGCGTCCTCATTTCAGGATGTTGGAATAGAGGGGTCCTTGTTTCCAGTGTAGTAGCTAATGAAATGTTTCAAATCCTTTTAATCAAATCAGGCTATATATAGTTTACAGAACAGTTGTCATGCATCTGAAGAGATGGGCAGGCAGTGGCTTTAGTAAATGTGTGCTGTAAACACTATCAACCAAGACAAACAGAATATTCTTCAGAGCCACCATTATCTCTACAAAATGAATGTATGACAACTTTTCTGCAATCTGCTTGTGGCTAGCTATAAACTTATGTCTGTTGTGTGCTAGAAAATGGAACGTCTTGGTTCAGTGATCTTATGAGTGACAAGGAACGTTATGAGATATCAAGAACATTAGTAGCTACTCTTCAACTGGTAAGTAAATATTCTCCCAAAAACTGTTTGTTTGTTTGTTTCCTACTTGATACTGGGACTGTGGATTGCTAGCTAGCTCATTCCTGAATGAGATATCAATATCACAGTTTATTAGGGGCAAGTGGAGGATTCCCCTCACTAGGAAGAAGTAATATACTGTTAACGACTTGTGTCTGTGATGACCCTAGCCAAATATGATAGTTAGTGTTATTCTAGTAGTCTGTCCAGATATTGTTCGTCTTGTCAAGTCTAGGTCTGGACTCTGTAACCGTACATAGGCATTATCCCATACTTATGTAACTGACATGTACATCACATCCAATAATTCTGTTAGTCATTTTTAATGGGCTCTCTGTAACCATGACAACACAAAGATATTACATAGACATGAAAACTATAGTATGTACATGAAACCAAAAAATATGCAAAATTAATAAGATGAAAATTATTAGACACAAAATCTTCCTAATCTAAACCAGTAAAGAGGGTGGGGTGGGGCTGATGTGGTCTAAAACTCCACCTCAATAACTATGGTAGTCGCCTCTATTTAGTCGGTTAGATTACTAAACACAAAACCAAAATAGTAGAGGCTTTTCACTTTTTTAAGACTTTGCTTATAAATATTCATGAGATTCTTTATATCATACATTACACTTATTCACATGAAAGTTTATTGTAAGAAGTTACAATTTCTTCAGCAATCAATGACCAGTAGCTAGCTACTCCTGAGGATTTCCTTCTTGCTCCCGAGTTAAATACCAGAGGGTGTAGCGTTCACTTCTGGGCATTTCTGACTAGACTGTTACTTACTGGAGGGCAGCTCAAAGAGTTTTTAGCTCTACCAACAATAGAAATAGATACAAGAAAGAACTCCTCAGGAGTTCTCTACTAGCTACTGGTCATTGATTGCTGAAGAAATTGACTTTCATGTGAGTATGGTACAGGAATAAATGTGATGTATGATAATTTAAAAGTATCGTCTCTTGAATATTTATGACAGAATCTATACCGTAACCTTAAAAAGCCTAGAGTTACTATAGATAGATGGTGGAGTTAGAGGCCATTATGTGGGCAGACTGTGGTTTCTATGATAGGCAGAGGATAGATACCATAGTCTAAATATCCATCTTTTTCTCCAGGCCAATGATTATAATGTGAGGATCAGTTGTGAGGGAAGTGGAGAGAGTGCAGTCAACACTATGACTGTAACGCTGCTTAACACAGAGTTACCACACAAGACTTTGACCACTTACAAGGCACCATCTCTCCATTCAAACACTTCCACCACACAGGAAGTTTTCACATGATACACAGCACCACAAAACCATTTTCTTTCTAAAGATCTTCAGTTTTCATCACTACATTACCACAATGAATGCTGTTAGTTAAAGCTAAAACCATTTTACTGAACAGAACTCCTTCATTTCATTATATTTTTTGTTCGCTTTTGTGCTATTCAGTAGAATAAAGAGTTAATTTCTTAACTCAGGCTTATGTTCTTATGAGAGTTTAAGGGGTTAATAGTTTTTGTAGTAATGTTGTAAAGATAGTCAATCTACCTGGTACAGTGGAAAGCCACTCTCTGTGTATAGTGGAACCTCTCTATTCCAACTCTGAAATGGGGACACCTCTGTATTATGTGGAGCCCCTCTATTCCAACCCCCTAAAATGAAGATACCTCCATGGAACCCTTCACACACACAGTTAAATATAAACACATGCAGTAGTTGTACATGTAGACTCGTTAGAAAAGATGAAGAAAGAAGGAAAAAAGGACAACTCTCCAAAGAGTGTCCTTTTAACTAATAATTAATTTTTTTGGGTCAGCAACAATGCTGTTTTCGTCAACTTACAAACGTTAGGATCTGCCATAAAGTTATAAGGTAGCTTCTCCTGGCCAAGGACTATACACTTAGCATTCCACCACAGGTGTATACTAAGATACCCTGGCCAGTTAAAATATGCTTTTAAAGGTATTTATTCTCATGAAATCAGCTTCAAATTGACCAGTGGGTTTGAGAATAACATTATTCATTGCTAATGGAGCCGCGTATATTATAAGACATAACCACAAATTGACTAGTGAGTTTAAAAATCTTTGCTGTACGTACATTGCTAGCTAATGTACAGTTTTTAAAAATGATTAACCGCAGTGTAGAAGCTTATTATAATTTTGCGTCACAAATGCTTAGTTCACCGCACTTCAAACCTACTGGTCTGTGGTGGAGTTTCGGCTAAGTAGAGGTTTGTGATCTGTGAATCTTGTGTGTTTTGCGAGGACACGAGAAGGAATGATGGCCCTGGAAAATGAACAAGGTCAACTCCTGGACATGATCTGCTCTCATAGGTTCCAACCACGGTCCAGGTGTGATCCAGGGATTACAGTATAGAGCTACAGTGCATGCACGCACGGTCAGCATCCTTGTACAAATACATTATCAATAATCTTTAAAAAAAAAAAAAAAAAAACAGCTGGTAGTTATAATCTATAGCAAGTTCTGAGTTTGGGCAGGTTAGCTATCATTTTGGGCATGGCTGGTGGGTGTGGCCAGTGTCCTGGAACTGAATTTCGAAAAGTTGGAACAATAAGGTAATGTTAAGAAAATTACAAATAGGTAGTCTGAAATTTCCAAAACAACTAGTCATGAGTGAATAAATGGAAAAGTAAAATTGAAGTATAGAAAATCTAAATGTAATGTTGTAGAGTAAGAAGAAAGGAGCTTGTGGGGTGAAAATCAGCCCAGTAGCTCTAGCAGGTCGGGAGTTTAATTCCCCCCAGTAAAATCGTCCATAGTGGCTATAAAAAATAACAGAAATGTTTCCTGTAAGTTCTGTGCTTTTGTAATAATCATTGTCATTATTATTATCAAACTATTGATTTTTGTGATTATTGAGCATGCGTAATAACTAATAAACTTTGACCTCTTTCTATCTCGATAAGTGACGGTTGGTATCTTGATTGACTGCCGTCAGGGAGGTTCACTACGTTACACTTTGCTATAATGCTGTTCTATCAGTAGTAATTGTTACATGTTGCTACTACAGGCTGTTGTGAAGTTATGGTTCCATAGCAACCGTGCGTGGGTGGGGTGCACAGCACCCTTAAAGGGTCTAAGGATGCTTTTCCCTCCACAACTACTATCTTATGGTTGGACTTAAAAAGTTTGTTTTTGTACCAATTATGTTCTTTACTCAATGAAATTTTTTTTAACTTTAGAGCTAGGTACAAAACCTCAGATGAGCTGGGAATTTTCAGATTGTCATATACTGAAGCCTAGCTATATCTCAGCACCCACCCATAGTGGGACAGCATATTGTAGCTTAAAGATCATTCACTTTTTGATAAAAGCATGAAATTTGGTACACATAATATTGTACAAATTTGGATATTGGGGCATCTCCAATTAATTTGACCTTTGGTAACCTCTCGGTGATGACTAAAAACTTGAGATTTAGGCACAACCTGAGATGAGCTGAGAATTTTCAGGTCACCACTTGTTTCTCAGCACCCACCCACACTAGGAACTTGCAAATTGGAGTACACTTAGATTAAGTACTTGGGAGTTAGAATCCATGAAAGGTAGTGATCAAACGATTTTTAAGTCACCATTACTTAATTAAGTGACCTTGCTCAAGTATCTCACTTCCCATTTACTTTTAGTGAATTATAAGCCATGCAAAAGAAAGAGCACACGAATACACATGCAGTAATTACACATGTGGACTATTTTTCACTAGAAAAGATAAAGAAAAAAGGACAACTCTCCAAAGAGTGCCCTTTTAACTAACTAATTTTTTTGTTTGACGCTTTTTGGTATTTTAAAATGGACAAAGTTAACGGACTTTATATCTGCCAAATTTGGCCAAGGGCTATACACCCTGGCCACACTTACTTGTGCCTTAAGGTATTTATTCTCATGAGCTGTAACTTCAAATTGACTAATGGGTTTAATAATAACATTATTCATTGCTAATAGTATTATTCATTGCTAGCTAATAATATCTCCTATCAGCTCATTGCTTAAGGGAGGGGGAAAAGAGGATATTTTTTAACCCCCATAGTTTGTAGTGGGTGAGTCCTGAGATACAGGTTCTAACAAGTGGCAACCTGAACATTCACAGCTCATCTGAGGTTGTATATACCTCACTCTAAAAGGTTTAGCTATACATATAGTCAATAAAAAGCTCATTAATTAAGGATCATTTTGGTAAAAAAAAAAAAACAACTTCATTGGTTCAACCAAAAAAGAGTATTGGAGTACACTTAGATTTAGTAGGAATAGTGAAATGAAGTTGTCGTTACTTCAGTGACCTTCTGGCTCAGAAGTATCTCACTTCCCATTTACTTTTAATGAATTATAAGCCATGTAAAGAAAAGAGCTTTCAAATGACATCTGAACTATAGTCAAATTACATGTTCTAATTCTTATGAAAGAGTGACTTTGAGAAAATGGGGTAGCTAGTAAAGTTCCATTTCTTGTTATTCAATCTTCTTCAATCAGGTGAAGAAAAAAGTGTATAACTTCACAATGGAGCTACCAAAGTCTCTGAAACTTTGAATGCAGATAATATAGGAAGTATAACAGAAAATGGAACAATATTTATAATATTATAGCCAGTGATTAGCCACAGTTGAAAGTAATAATGTGTAGAAATGTGGTGCCATGCATGAATCTGTGTAACCAAGTAAAGTAAACCAAATGAAGTAAACCGTGTGTAAAAACTTTCCTTTTTATCCTCAACTCTCTTTCCTGTCACTACATGTTCTTGTGAGAGATCATAATTTTAGTACCCGATAGGTCCACCATGGCCACACTTCTTCATTCATGCTCTGCTTTCATTCTAACATTCCAGTTGATTATTAGCTATGTATTTCGTCTTTAGTAGATGAATTTGCTTGATGTCACCCTGGTAAGAATGCAACTGTCTTAACTGACTGAAGTATTTTATAGCTACATAATAATTATTGAGGTAATCAAAGGGGTTTAGTAAAAATGGTGTGGTCAAGCTCATTATTATAATTCACCACCACTCTATACTCCACTGAAGGGACAAATAGAATAACTTCATTATAGAATTACTCTAGGTCTGATGATCATGTTCACTGTATAGCTACAGAGTTGTCCTCATTCCAGGGAGTTGGAATAGAGGGACTTATATAGCTATATACAAAGATGAGCTTCTCTATTCCACTCAACTGAAATGAGAACACCTCTCTATACAGTGGAACCTCTTTATTCCAACACCCTGAAATGAGGACACTCTGCAAGTAAACCATGGAATTCCTCTATTTTAGAGAGAGCCCTAAAATGAGGACACCTCTGTGTGTGGAACCCTTTACACATACACAGGAATGACATAATATATACACATACAGTAGTAGTTACACATGTAGACTATCTTTCACTTGAAAGATGAAAAAAATCTTTTTTTTTTTTAAGACAACTCTACAAAGAGTGTCCTTTTTACTTTTTATTTTTTGTTAGCAGTCAATACTGTTAGCAATCAATGCTGTTAGCAGTCAATGCTTTTATACACACAGAGCAATCTATGCTTTTATACATACACACACCTGACCAGGGCCACACTTTGTCATGCTTTTAAGGTATTTATTCTCATGAGGTCTGACTTCAAATTGACTAATGGGTTTAATAATAATTATTATTCATTGCTAATAATGAGGTTGCCACATATTGGAGCCTGTGCTGTATCTCAGCACTCACCCACAATAAGGACTTACAAATTAAGAGTCTAGATTCCAGGAAAAGAAATAACGTAACTTGACTATAGTTCATTTAACCTTGATATAATTGTCATTTGAAAGCTCTTTCTCTGCTCTTTCTTTTGCATGGCTTATAATTCACTAAAAGTAAATAGTAAGTGAGATAGATAGCTACTTTAGTCAGAAGCTCACTGGAGTAATGACAACTTAAAAATAATTTCACTAAGAGTGGTTTTGAGAAAAGGTGTACTGTAATTAGTATCAGGACTTATAGAAAGATAAAGAAAAAAGACAACTCTCTAAAGAGTGCCCTTTTTTGGGCCATGGTCTATAGACCTGGCCACTCTTAATCATGCCTTAAAGGTATTTATCCTCATGAAATCTGACTTCAAATTGACTAGTGGGTTGATACGTAATAACATTATTCATTGCTGCTGTCAGCTCAATGATTAGCAATAACAGCTATAAACTAAGAGAATAGGCTAGTATATAGTACAGATATAACTAGCTTAAAATGCTAGCAATCACAAACCCGCTAATGGCGCTAATTTTTACAAGATGTTTTCAAATCTACCCTACCAGAATCTTTCCCTCCCCAATCTAAACATGCTAGACTAACAATGTAACTGTACAAAACATTGGTAGAGAGAGTCAGCTAAAAGTACACCAGAAAATGTTCTCAGAGGGTCTAATTGAAGCAGATCCCAAGACCTCTCTAGGTCTGGTGCAGTTGATATTCTAATGGACATAGTCTGTTACCCTCCTAATATGCAACCCTCCCCCCTCTCTTATAATAAACAAGCAAGCAAATAAATAAATAAATAAATAAATAAATAAATAAATAAATAAATAAATAAATAAATAAATAAATAAATAAATAAATAAATTGGCTGTTGTTCTAAATGACAGGCTACATCCAGTCAACTAAAGTATTAGAAATTAATCGTCTCTACATGTGTCTAGAGAGCAAGAAAATCTACATTTGAAGTGTTGACCCTCACATAGTGAATTCTAATACAACTACTACTCTATTGAGATCTGTGACATAGCATTAATTACAGTGTGTGCTGTTTCTATAGGAGAGAGCAATGCATGGAGTGCAGGCTTACATCCAGGAGACAGAGCTCTCCAAGAGAGTACAACAGTGGGAAGACAAGATCAGACAAAAGTTAGCAGTGGAGGTAAGTCACACCTATACATTATGAATGTGACTGCACTGTAGACCACATATATTCACATTGTCTACTATATCTAAATGTTACTGGAATGACCTTATCTAACTAGAGTTGCATGCAAAATAAGAGCTTAGTGCCGTAATGAGTGGTTTAGGAGGAGATGGACTGCTGTTTTAGCTCTAAAGTGTGATCACTCTGCTAAATTTATCCCTGCCTTATAATCCTTAGCATGTATATGGATCGATGCTTGTTGCATGTTACTACTCAGTCCTCAGCAACAGTAATTAGTTTGCTGGGTATAGTATGGATGTATGAGCACCGTTAAGGATGGGACAAGTGTCCTTTGTATGGAGGTTGTCCTTATTTCAGAGTGTCCTTTATCAGAGGGTGTACTGTAGTGGTGCTGCTGGTAATATCTATTCCTATGTATCTGCTATGCAGGAGCAGTATCCAGTGTTTGATATTCATGCTTATGGTGCACAATTTATTAGTGAATTTGAAAAGAAGAATGGTGAGTGTCATGCATTATTCTATATAACCAGGCAGAAAGTAAGTAGGTTTCAGTGTGGTGGATCAGGAAGGGACTTTGGGGGCTGAAGTCCCCCCCCCCCCCCCCCCAAAAGTTAGTTAATGAGTGTCTATGTATATACTGTACCGATGATACTGTGAGCCGATGTAACATACTTAACATGTTCATTGACACTGTACCATGAATGTATATAACACTTAGTACCAAGCTAAGACCTCCAATATTCATATGCAGTTAGCCCCCCATTCCAAAATTCTAAATCCGCCCCTGGGTTTCTTCAAGGATAATAGTCAGTGATGTAGGCAGGATTTTAAACAATAGAATCTCTAGACACCTTGAATTAGAGGGATTGCCTCATTTCAGGGGGTGAAGTTCTATTAATACACGAGCTGTTATTTGGAACATGTTCAAGTGTCCTTAATACAGAGGTGTCCTCATTTCAGGAGTTAGAATAGAGGAATTCCACTATATAAGGAAGTGTCCTTGTTTCAGGGGGTTAGAATAGAGGAATTCCACTATATACAGAGGCGTCCTTATTTCAGGGGGTTGGAATAGAGGGGTTCCACTGTATACAGAGGCGTCCTTATTTCAGGATGTTAGAATAGAGGGGTTCCGTGTTTCCAGTGTAGTAGTTAATGAAATGTTTCAATCAGTTATTTTGAAACCAGGCTGTATATAGTTTACAGAACAGTTGTCATGCATCTGAAGAGATGGGCAGGCAGTGGCTTTAGTAAATGTGTGCTGTAAACACTATCAACCAAGACAAACAGAATATTCTTCAGAGCCACCATTATCTCTACAAAATGAATGTATGACAACTTTTCTGCAATCTGCTTGTGGCTAGCTATAAACTTATGTCTGTTGTGTGCTAGAAAATGGAACGTCTTGGTTCAGTGATCTTATGAGTGACAAGGAACGTTATGAGATATCAAGAACATTAGTAGCTACTCTTCAACTGGTAAGTAAATATTCTCCCAAAAACTGTTTGTTTGTTTCCTACTTGATACTGGGACTGTGGATTGCTAGCTAGCTCATTCCTGAATGAGATATCAATATCACAGTTTATTAGGGGCAAGTGGAGGATTCCCCTCACTAGGAAGAAGTAATATACTGTTAACGACTTGTGTCTGTGATGACCCTAGCCAAATATGATAGTTAGTGTTATTCTAGTAGTCTGTCCAGATATTGTTCGTCTAGGTCTGGACTCTGTAACCGTACATAGGCATTATCCCATACTTATGTAACTGACATGTACATCACATCCAATAATTCTGTTAGTCATTTTTAATGGGCTCTCTGTAACCATGACAACACAAAGATATTACATAGACATGAAAACTATAGTATGTACATGAAACCAAAAAATATGCAAAATTAATAAGATGAAAATTATTAGACACAAAATCTTCCTAATCTAAACCAGTAAAGAGGGTGGGGTGGGGCTGATGTGGTCTAAAACTCCACCTCAATAACTATGGTAGTCGCCTCTATTTAGTCGGTTAGATTACTAAACACAAAACCAAAATAGTAGAGGCTTTTCACTTTTCTAAGACTTTGCTTATAAATATTCATGAGATTCTTTATATCATACACTACACTTATTCACATGAAAGTTTATTGTAAGAAGTTACAATTTCTTCAGCAATCAATGACCAGTAGCTAGCTACTCCTGAGGATTTCCTTCTTGCTCCCGAGTTAAATACCAGAGGGTGTAGCGTTCACTTCTGGGCATTTCTGACTAGACTGTTACTTACTGGAGGGCAGCTCGAAGAGTTTTTAGCTCTACCAACAATAGAAATAAATACAAGAAAGAACTCCTCAGGAGTTCACTGGTCATTGATTGCTGAAGAAATTGACTTTCATGTGAGTATGGTACAGGAATAAATGTGATGTATGATAATTTAAAAGTATCATCTCTTGAATATTTATGACACAGAGTCTATACCGTAACCTTAAAAAGCCTAGAGTTACTATAGATAGATGGTGGAGTTAGAGGCCATTATGTGGGCAGACTGTGGTTTCTATGATAGGCAGAGGATAGATACCATAGTCTAAATATCCATCTTTTTCTCCAGGCCAATGATTATAATGTGAGGATCAGTTGTGAGGGAAGTGGAGAGAGTGCAGTCAACACTATGACTGTAACGCTGCTTAACACAGAGTTACCACACAAGACTTTGACCACTTACAAGGCACCATCTCTCCATTCAAACACTTCCACCACACAGGAAGTTGTCACATGATACACAGCACCACAAAACCATTTTCTTTCTAAAGATCTTCTGTTTTCATCACTACATTACCACAATGAATGCTGTTAGTTAAAGCTAAAACCATTTTACTGAACAGAACTCCTTCATTTCATTATATTTTTTGTTCACTTTTGTGCTATTCAGTAGAATAAAGAGTTAATTTCTTAACTCAGGCTTATGTTCTTATGAGAGTTTAAGGGGTTAATAGTTTTTGTAGTAATGTTGTAAAGATAGTCAATCTACCTGGTACGGTGGAAAGCCACTCTCTGTGTATAGTGGAACCTCTCTATTCCAACTCTGAAATGGGGACACCTCTGTATACACTGGAATCCCAATCCCCTGAAATGAGGACACCTTTGTATGTGGAGCCCCTCTATTCCAACCCCCTAAAATGAAGATACCTCCATGGAACCCTTCACACACACAGTTAAAATATACACACATGCAGTAGTTGTACATGTAGACTCGTTAGAAAAGATGAAGAAAGAAGGAAAAAAGGACAACTCTCCAAAGAGTGTCCTTTTAACTAATAATTAATTTTTTTGGGTCAGCAACAATGCTGTTTTCGTCAACTTACAAACGTTAGGATCTGCCATAAGTTATAAGGTAGCTTCGCCTGGCCAGGGGCTATACACTTAGCATTCCACCACAGGTGTATACTAAGATACCCTGGCCAGTTAAAATATGCTTTTAAAGGTATTTATTCTCATGAAATCAGCTTCAAATTGACCAGTGGGTTTGAGAATAACATTATTCATTGCTAATGGAGCCGCGTATATTATAAGACATAACCACAAATTGACTAGTGAGTTTAAAAATCTTTGCTGTACGTACATTGCTAGCTAATGTACAGTTTTTAAAAATGATTAACCGCAGTGTAGAAGCTTATTATAATTTTGCGTCACAAATGCTTAGTTCACCGCACTTCAAACCTACTGGTCTGTGGTGGAGTTTCGGCTAAGTAGAGGTTTGTGATCTGTGAATCTTGTGTGTTTTGCGAGGACACGAGAAGGAATGATGGCCCTGGAAAATGAACAAGGTCAACTCCTGGACATGATCTGCTATCTCATAGGTTCCAACCACGGTCCAGGTGTGATCCAGGGATTACAGTAGAGCTATAGTGCATGCACGCACGGTCAGCATCCTTGTACAAATACATTATCAATGATCTTTAAAAAAAAAAAAACAGCTGGTAGTTATAATAGCAAGTTCTGAGTTTGGGCAGGTTAGCTATCATTTTGGGCATGGCTGGTGGGTGTGGCCAGTGTCCTGGAACTGAATTTCGAAAAGTTGGAGCAATAAGGTAAGGTGAAGAAAATTACATTTAGTTTTAATAGGTAGTCTGAAATTTCCAAAACAACTAGTCGTGAGTGAATAAATGAAAAAGTAAAATTGAAGTATAGAAAATCTAAATGTAATGTTGTAGAGTAAGAAGAAAGGAGCTTGTGGAGTGAAAATCAGCCCGGTAGCTCTAGCAGGTCGGGAGTTTAATTCCCCCCAGTAAAATCGTCCATAGTGGCTATAAAAAATAACAGAAATGTTTCCTGTAAGTTCTGTGCTTTGCTATAATGCTGTTCTATCAGTAGTAATTGTTACATGTTGCTACTACAGGCTGTTGTGAAGTTATGGTTCCATAGCAACCGTGCGTGGGTGGGGGTGCACAGCACCTTAAAGGGTCTGAGGATGCTTTTCCCTCCACAACTACTATCTTATGGTTGGACTTAAAAAGTTTGTTTTTGTACCAATATTATGTTCCTTACTCAATGAAATTTTTTTAAACTTTAGAGCTAGGTACAAAACCTCAGATGAGCTGGGAATTTTCAGATTGTCATATATTGAAGCCTAGCTATATCTCAGCACCCACCCATAGTGGGACAGCATATTGTAGCTTAAAGATCGTTCATTTTTTTGAAATTTGGTACACATAATATTGTAGAAAGCCAACAAATTTGGATATTGGGGCATCTCCAATTAATTTGACCTTTGGTAACCTCTCGGTGATGACTAAAAACTTGAGATTTAGGCACAACCTGAGATGAGCTGAGAATTTTCAGATTGTCATATATTGAAGCCTAGCTATATCTCAGCACCCACCCATAGTGGGACAGCATATTGTAGCTTAAAGATCGTTCACTTTTTGATAAAAGCATGAAATTTGGTACACATAATATTGTAGAAAGCCAACAAATTTGGATATCGGGGCATCTCCAATTAATTTGACCTTTGGTAACCTCTCGGTGATGACTAAAAACTTGAGATTTAGGCACAACCTGAGATGAGCTGAGAATTTTCAGATTGTCATATATTGAAGCCTAGCTATATCTCAGCACCCACCCATAGTGGGACAGCATATTGTAGCTTAAAGATCGTTCACTTTTTGATAAAAGCATGAAATTTGGTACACATTATTATTGTAGAAAGCCAACAAATTTGGATATTGGGGCATCTCCAATTAATTTGACCTTTGGTGACCTCTCGGTGATGACTAAAAACTTGAGATTTAGGCACAACCTGAGATAAGCTGAGAATTTTCAGGTCGCCACTTGTTTCTCAGCACCCACCCACACTAGGAACTTGCAAATTGGAGTACACTTAGATTAAGTACTTGGGAGTTAGAATCCATGAAAGGTAGTGATCAAACAATTTTTTAAGTCACCATTACTTAATTAAGTGACCTTGCTCAAGTATCTCACTTCCCATTTACTTTTAGTGAATTATAAGCCATGCAAAAGAAAGAGCACACAAATACACATGCAGTAATTACACATGTGGACTATTTTTCACTAGAAAAGATAAAGAAAAAAGGACAACCCTCCAAAGAGTGCCCTTTTAACTAACTAATTTTTTAGCTTTTTGTTATTTTTAAAATGGTAATTATAATATTATTATGTTAGGTTTTATAGACTCCGCCAAATTTAGCCAAGGGCTATACCCTGGCCACACTTTGTTGTGCTTTTAAGGTATTTATTCTCATGAGGTCTGACTTCAAATTGACTAATGGGTTTATTCATTGCTAATAATGAGGTTGCCACATATTGGAGCCTGTGCTGTATCTCAGCACTCACCCACAATAAGGACTTACAAATTAAGAGTAGATTCCAGGAAAAGAAATAACGTAACTTGACTATAGTTCATTTAACTTTGATATAATTGTCATTTGAAAGCTCTTTCTCTTCTCTTTCTTTTGCACGGCTTATAATTCACTAAAAGTAAATAGTAAGTGAGATAGCTACTTTAGTCAGAAGCTCACTGGAGTAATGACAACTTAAAAATAATTTCACTAAGAGTGGTTTTGAGAAAAGGTGTACTGTAATTAGTATCAGGACTTATAGAAAGATAAAGAAAAAAGACAACTCTCTAAAGAGTGCCCTTTTTTGCGCCATGGTCTATAGACCTGGCCACTCTTAATCATGCCTTAAAGGTATTTATCCTCATGAAATCTGACTTCAAATTGACTAGTGGGTTGATACGTAATAACATTATTCATTGCTAATAATTGCTGCTGTCAGCTCAATGATTAGCAATAACAGCTATAAACTAAGAGAATAGGCTAGTATATAGTACAGATATAACTAGTTTAAAATGCTAGCAATCACAAACCCGCTAATGGCGCTAATTTTTACAAGACGTTTTCAAATCTACCCTACCAGAATCTTTCCCTCCCCAATCTAAACATGCTAGACTAACAATGTAACTGTACAAAACATTGGTAGAGGGAGTCAGCTAAAAGTACACCAGAAAATGTTCTCAGAGGGTCTAATTGAAGCAGATCCGAAGACCTCTCTAGGTCTGGTGCAGTTGATATTCTAATGGACATAGTCTGTTACCCTCCTAATATGCAACCCACCCCCCTCTCTTATAATAAACAAGCAAGCAAATAAATAAATAAATAAATAAATAAATAAATAAATAAATAAATAAATAAATAAATAAATAAATTGGCTGTTGTTCTAAATGACAGGCTACATCCAGTCAACTAAAGTATTAGAAATTAATCGTCTCTACATGTGTCTAGAGAGCAAGAAAATCTACATTTGAAGTGTTGACCCTCACAAAGTGCTATAAACAATTCTAATACAACTACTACTCTATTGAGATCTGTGACATAGCATTAATTACAGTGTGTGCTGTTTCTATAGGAGAGAGCAATGCATGGAGTGCAGGCTTACATCCAGGAGACAGAGCTCTCCAAGAGAGTACAACAGTGGGAAGACAAGATCAGACAAAAGTTAGCAGTGGAGGTAAGTCACACCTAAACGTGTAACTTAGACATTATGAATGTGACTGCACTGTAGACCACATACATGTATATTCACATTGTCTACTATATCTAAATGTTACTGGAATGACCTTATCTAACTAGAGTTGCATGCAAAATAAGAGCTTAATGAGTCGTTTAGGAGGAGATGGACTGCTGTTTTAGCTCTAAAGTGTGATCACTCTACTAAATTTATCCCTGCCTTATAATCCTTAGCATGTATAGTAATGTTATGGATCGATGCTTGTTGCATGTTACTACTCAGTCCTCAGCAACAGTAATTAGTTTGCTGGGTATAGTATGGATGTATGAGCCCGTTAAGGATGGGACAAGTGTCCTTTGTATGGAGGTTGTCCTTATTTCAGAGTGTCCTTTATCAGAGGGTGTACTGTAGTGGTGCTGCTGGTAATATCTATTCCTATGTATCTGCTATGCAGGAGCAGTATCCAGTGTTTGATATTCATGCTTATGGTGCACAATTTATTAGTGAATTTGAAAAGAAGAATGGTGAGTGTCATGCATTATTCTATATAACCAGGCAGAAAGTAAGTAGGTTTCAGTGTGGTGGATCAGGAAGGGACTTTGGGGGCTGAAGTCCCCCCCCCAAAAGTTAGTTAATGAGTGTCTATGTATATACTGTACCGATGATACTGTGAGCCGATGTAACATACTTAACATGTTCATTGACACTGTACCATGAAACACTTAGTGCCAAGCTAAGACCTCCAATATTCATATGCAGTTAGCCCCCCATTCCAAAATTCTAAATCCGCCCCTGGGTTTCTTCAAGGATAATAGTCAGTGATGTAGGCAGGATTTTAAACAATAGAATCTCTAGACACCTTGAATTAGAGGGATTGCCTCATTTCAGGGGGTGAAGTTCTATTAATACACGAGCTGTTATTTGGAACATGTTCAAGTGTCCTTAATACAGAGGTGTCCTCATTTCAGGAGTTAGAATAGAGGAATTCCACTATATAAGGAAGTGTCCTTGTTTCAGGGGGTTAGAATAGAGGGATTCCACTGTATACAGAGGCGTCCTTATTTCAGGGGGTTGGAATAGAGGGGTTCCACTGTATACAGAGGCGTCCTTATTTCAGGATGTTAGAATAGAGGGGTTCCGTGTTTCCAGTGTAGTAGTTAATGAAATGTTTCAATCAGTTATTTTGAAACCAGGCTGTATATAGTTTACAGAACAGTTGTCATGCATCTGAAGAGATGGGCAGGCAGTGGCTTTAGTAAATGTGTGCTGTAAACACTATCAACCAAGACAAACAGAATATTCTTCAGAGCCACCATTATCTCTACAAAATGAATGTATGACAACTTTTCTGCAATCTGCTTGTGGCTAGCTATAAACTTATGTCTGTTGTGTGCTAGAAAATGGAACGTCTTGGTTCAGTGATCTTATGAGTGACAAGGAACGTTATGAGATATCAAGAACATTAGTAGCTACTCTTCAACTGGTAAGTAAATATTCTCCCAAAAACTGTTTGTTTGTTTGTTTCCTACTTGATACTGGGACTGTGGATTGCTAGCTAGCTCATTCCTGAATGAGATATCAATATCACAGTTTATTAGGGGCAAGTGGAGGATTCCCCTCACTAGGAAGAAGTAATATACTGTTAACGACTTGTGTCTGTGATGACCCTAGCCAAATATGATAGTTAGTGTTATTCTAGTAGTCTGTCCAGATATTGTTCGTCTTGTCAAGTCTAGGTCTGGACTCTGTAACCGTACATAGGCATTATCCCATACTTATGTAACTGACATGTACATCACATCCAATAATTCTGTTAGTCATTTTTAATGGGCTCTCTGTAACCATGACAACACAAAGATATTACATAGACATGAAAACTATAGTATGTACATGAAACCAAAAAATATGCAAAATTAATAAGATGAAAATTATTAGACACAAAATCTTCCTAATCTAAACCAGTAAAGAGGGTGGGGTGGGGCTGATGTGGTCTAAAACTCCACCTCAATAACTATGGTAGTCGCCTCTATTTAGTCGGTTAGATTACTAAACACAAAACCAAAATAGTAGAGGCTTTTCACTTTTTTAAGACTTTGCTTATAAATATTCATGAGATTCTTTATATCATACATTACACTTATTCACATGAAAGTTTATTGTAAGAAGTTACAATTTCTTCAGCAATCAATGACCAGTAGCTAGCTACTCCTGAGGATTTCCTTCTTGCTCCCGAGTTAAATACCAGAGGGTGTAGCGTTCACTTCTGGGCATTTCTGACTAGACTGTTACTTACTGGAGGGCAGCTCAAAGAGTTTTTAGCTCTACCAACAATAGAAATAGATACAAGAAAGAACTCCTCAGGAGTTCTCTACTAGCTACTGGTCATTGATTGCTGAAGAAATTGACTTTCATGTGAGTATGGTACAGGAATAAATGTGATGTATGATAATTTAAAAGTATCGTCTCTTGAATATTTATGACAGAATCTATACCGTAACCTTAAAAAGCCTAGAGTTACTATAGATAGATGGTGGAGTTAGAGGCCATTATGTGGGCAGACTGTGGTTTCTATGATAGGCAGAGGATAGATACCATAGTCTAAATATCCATCTTTTTCTCCAGGCCAATGATTATAATGTGAGGATCAGTTGTGAGGGAAGTGGAGAGAGTGCAGTCAACACTATGACTGTAACGCTGCTTAACACAGAGTTACCACACAAGACTTTGACCACTTACAAGGCACCATCTCTCCATTCAAACACTTCCACCACACAGGAAGTTTTCACATGATACACAGCACCACAAAACCATTTTCTTTCTAAAGATCTTCAGTTTTCATCACTACATTACCACAATGAATGCTGTTAGTTAAAGCTAAAACCATTTTACTGAACAGAACTCCTTCATTTCATTATATTTTTTGTTCGCTTTTGTGCTATTCAGTAGAATAAAGAGTTAATTTCTTAACTCAGGCTTATGTTCTTATGAGAGTTTAAGGGGTTAATAGTTTTTGTAGTAATGTTGTAAAGATAGTCAATCTACCTGGTACAGTGGAAAGCCACTCTCTGTGTATAGTGGAACCTCTCTATTCCAACTCTGAAATGGGGACACCTCTGTATTATGTGGAGCCCCTCTATTCCAACCCCCTAAAATGAAGATACCTCCATGGAACCCTTCACACACACAGTTAAATATAAACACATGCAGTAGTTGTACATGTAGACTCGTTAGAAAAGATGAAGAAAGAAGGAAAAAAGGACAACTCTCCAAAGAGTGTCCTTTTAACTAATAATTAATTTTTTTGGGTCAGCAACAATGCTGTTTTCGTCAACTTACAAACGTTAGGATCTGCCATAAGTTATAAGGTAGCTTCGCCTGGCCAGGGGCTATACACTTAGCATTCCACCACAGGTGTATACTAAGATACCCTGGCCAGTTAAAATATGCTTTTAAAGGTATTTATTCTCATGAAATCAGCTTCAAATTGACCAGTGGGTTTGAGAATAACATTATTCATTGCTAATGGAGCCGCGTATATAAGACATAACCACAAATTGACTAGTGAGTTTAAAAATCTTTGCTGTACGTACATTGCTAGCTAATGTACAGTTTTTAAAAATGATTAACCGCAGTGTAGAAGCTTATTATAATTTTGCGTCACAAATGCTTAGTTCACCGCACTTCAAACCTACTGGTCTGTGGTGGAGTTTCGGCTAAGTAGAGGTTTGTGATCTGTGAATCTTGTGTGTTTTGCGAGGACACGAGAAGGAATGATGGCCCTGGAAAATGAACAAGGTCAACTCCTGGACATGATCTGCTATCTCATAGGTTCCAACCACGGTCCAGGTGTGATCCAGGGATTACAGTAGAGCTATAGTGCATGCACGCACGGTCAGCATCCTTGTACAAATACATTATCAATGATCTTTAAAAAAAAAAAAAAAAAAAAACAGCTGGTAGTTATAATCTATAGCAAGTTCTGAGTTTGGGCAGGTTAGCTATCATTTTGGGCATGGCTGGTGGGTGTGGCCAGTGTCCTGGAACTGAATTTCGAAAAGTTGGAACAATAAGGTAATGTTAAGAAAATTACAAATAGGTAGTCTGAAATTTCCAAAACAACTAGTCATGAGTGAATAAATGGAAAAGTAAAATTGAAGTATAGAAAATCTAAATGTAATGTTGTAGAGTAAGAAGAAAGGAGCTTGTGGGGTGAAAATCAGCCCAGTAGCTCTAGCAGGTCGGGAGTTTAATTCCCCCCAGTAAAATCGTCCATAGTGGCTATAAAAAATAACAGAAATGTTTCCTGTAAGTTCTGTGCTTTTGTAATAATCATTGTCATTATTATTATCAAACTATTGATTTTTGTGATTATTGAGCATGCGTAATAACTAATAAACTTTGACCTCTTTCTATCTCGATAAGTGACGGTTGGTATCTTGATTGACTGCCGTCAGGGAGGTTCACTACGTTACACTTTGCTATAATGCTGTTCTATCAGTAGTAATTGTTACATGTTGTTACTACAGGCTGTTGTGAAGTTATGGTTCCATAGCAACCGTGCGTGGGTGGGGGTGCACAGCACCCTTAAAGGGTCTAAGGATGCTTTTCCCTCCACAACTACTATCTTATGGTTGGACTTAAAAAGTTTGTTTTTGTACCAATTATGTTCCTTACTCAATGAAATTTTTTTAACTTTAGAGCTAGGTACAAAACCTCAGATGAGCTGGGAATTTTCAGATTGTCATATATTGAAGCCTAGCTATATCTCAGCACCCACCCATAGTGGGACAGCATATTGTAGCTTAAAGATTGTTCATTTTTTGATAAAAGCATGAAATTTGGTACACATTATTATTGTAGAAAGCCAACAAATTTGGATATTGGGGCATCTCCAATTAATTTGACCTTTGGTAACCTCTCTAAAAACTTGAGATTTAGGCACAACCTGAGATGAGCTGAGAATTTTCAGGTCGCCACTTGTTTCTCAGCACCCACCCACACTAGGAACTTGCAAATTGGAGTACACTTAGATTAAGTACTTGGGAGTTAGAATCCAGTGATCAAACGATTTTTTAAGTCACCATTACTTAATTAAGTGACCTTGCTCAAGTATCTCACTTCCCATTTACTTTAAGTGAATTATAAGCCATGCAAAAGAAAGAGCACACGAATACACATGCAGTAATTACACATGTGGACTATTTTTCACTAGAAAAGATAAAGAAAAAAGGACAACTCTCCAAAGAGTGCCCTTTTAACTAACTAATTCTTTTGTTTGAAGCTTTTTGGTATTTTAAAATGGACAGAGTTAATGGACTTTATATCTGCCAAATTTGGCCAAGGGCTATACACCCTGGCCACACTTACTTGTGCCTTTAAGGTATTTATTCTGAGCTGTAACTTCAAATTGACTAGTGGGTTTAATAATAACATTATTCGTTGCTAATAGTATTATTCATTGCTAGCTAATAATATCTCCTGTCAGCTCATTGATTAAGGGAGGGGGAAAAGAGGATATTTTTTTAACCCCCATAGTTTGTAGTGGGTGGGTGCTGAGATACAGGTTCTAACAAGTGGCAACCTGAACATTCATCTGAGGTTGTATATACCTCACTCTAAAAGGTTTAGCTATACATATAGTCAATAAAAAGCTCATTAATTAAGGATCATTTTGGTAAAAAAAAAAAAAAAACTTCATTGGTTCAACCCAAAAAGAGTATTGGAGTACACTTAGATTTAGTAGGAATAGTGAAATGAAGTTGTCGTTACTTCAGTGACCTTCTGGCTCAGAAGGATCTCACTTCCCATTTACTTTTAATGAATTATAAGCCATGTAAAGAAAAGAGCTTTCAAATGACATCTGAACTATAGTCAAGTTACATGTTCCAATTCTTATGAAAGAGTGACTTTGAGAAAATGGGGTAGCTAGTAAAGTTCCATTTCTTGTTATTCAATCTTCTTCAATCAGGTGAAGAAAAATGTGTATAACTTCACAATGGAGCTACCAAAGGCTCTGAAACTTTGAATGCAGATACTATAGGAAGTATAACAGAAAATGGAACAATATTTATAATATTATAGCCAGTGATTAGCCACAGTTGAAAGTAATAATGTGTAGAAATGTGGTGCCATGAATCTGTGTAACCAAGTAAAGTAAACCAAATGAAGTAAACCGTGTAAAAACTTTCCTTTTTATCCTCAACTCTCTTTCCTGTCACTACCTGTTCTTGTGAGAGATCATAATTTTAGTACCCGATAGGTCCACCATGGCCACACTTCTTCATTCATGCTCTGCTTTCATTCTAACATTCCAGTTGATTATTAGCTATGTATTTCATCTTTAGTAGATGAATTTGCTTGATGTCACCCTGGTAAGAATGCAACTGTCTTAACTGACTGAAGTATTTTATAGCTACATAATAATTATTGAGGTAATCAAAGGGGTTTAGTAAAAATGGTGTGGTCAAGCTCATTATTATAATTCACCACCTCTCTATACTCCACTGAAGGGACAAATAGAATAACTTCATTATAGAATTACTCTAGGTCTGATGATCATGTTCACTGTATAGCTACAGAGTTGTCCTCATTCCAGGGAGTTGGAATAGAGGGACTTATATAGCTATATACAAAGATGAGCTTCTCTATTCCACTCAACTGAAATGAGAACACCTCTCTATACAGTTATTCCAACACCCTGAAATGAGGACACTTTGTAAGTAAACCATGGAATTCCTCTATTTTAGAGAGAGCCCTAAAATGAGGACACCTCTGTGTGTGGAACCCTTTACACATACACAGGAATGACATAATATATACACATACAGTAGTAGTTACACATGTAGATTATCTTTCACTAGAAAGATGAAAAAAATCTTTTTTTTTAAGGCAACTCTACAAAGAGTGTCCTTTTTATTTTTGTTAGCAGTCAATGCTGGTCAATGCTGGTCAATGCTGGTCAATGCTGGTCAATGCTTTTATACACACAGAGCAATCTATGCTTTTATACATACACACACCTGACCAGGGTCACACTTTGTTGTGCTTTTAAGGTATTTATTCTCATGAGGTCTGACTTCAAATTGACTAATGGGTTTAATAATAATTATTATTATTCATTGCTAATAATGAGGTTGCCACATATTGGAGCCTGTGCTGTATCTCAGCACTCACCCACAATAAGGACTAAGAGTAGATTCCAGGAAAAGAAATAACGTAACTTGACTATAGTTCATTTAACCTTGATATAATTGCCATTTGAAAGCTTTCTTTGCTCTTTCTTTTGCATGGCTTATAATTCACTAAAAGTAAATAGTAAGTGAGATAGATAGCTACTTTAGTCAGAAGCTCACTGGAGTAATGACAACTTAAAAATAATTTCACTAAGAGTGGTTTTGAGAAAAGGTGTACTGTAATTAGTATCAGGACTTATAGAAAGATAAAGAAAAAAGACAACTCTCTAAAGAGTGCCCGTTTTTGCGCCATGGTCTATAGACCTGGCCACTCTTAATCATGCCTTAAAGGTATTTATCCTCATGAAATCTGACTTCAAATTGACTAGTGGGTTGATACGTAATAACATTATTCATTGCTAATAATTGCTCCTGTCAGCTCAATGATTAGCAATAACAGCTATAAACTAAGAGAATAGGCTAGTATATAGTACAGATATAACTAGTTTAAAATGCTAGCAATCACAAACCCGCTAATGGCGCTAATTTTTACAAGACGTTTTCAAATCTACCCTACCAGAATCTTTCCCTCCCCAATCTAAACATGCTAGACTAACAATGTAACTGTACAAAACATTGGTAGAGGGAGTCAGCTAAAAGTACACCAGAAAATGTTCTCAGAGGGTCTAATTGAAGCAGATCCCAAGACCTCTCTAGGTCTGGTGCAGTTGATATTCTAATGGACATAGTCTGTTACCCTCCTAATATGCAACCCTCCCCCCTCTCGTATAATAAACAAGCAAGCAAATAAATAAATAAATAAATAAATAAATAAATAAATAAATAAATAAATAAATAAATAAATAAATAAATAAATAAATAAATTGGCTGTTGTTCTAAATGACAGGCTACATCCAGTCAACTAAAGTATTAGAAATTAATCGTCTCTACATGTGTCTAGAGAGCAAGAAAATCTACATTTGAAGTGTTGACCCTCACATAGTGCTATAAACAATTCTAATACAACTACTACTCCTTTGAGATATGTGGCATAGAATTGATTACAGTGTGTGCTGTTTCTATAGGAGAGAGCAATGCATGGAGTGCAGGCTTACATCCAGGAGACAGAGCTCTCTAAAAGAGTACAACAGTGGGAAGACCAGATCAGACAGAAGTTAGCAGTGGAGGTAAGTCACACCTAAACATGTAACTTAGACATTGTGAATGTGACTGCACTGTAGACCACATGTATTCACATTGTCCACTTATATTACAGATATTCTTTTAAAGTCAATACAGATACTCTTCAGAATCAATACAGACACTCTTTTAGAGTCGAGCATAAATCAAAACATAGACCTCTATTTATGCTGTGAAGGCAATATGGCTGTGATGCTTTTATTTTTAAAAGTTCAGTTTTTTATTTATTGAATGACTAGTGACGCACTCCAGGGTAGTAGCTACTCATCAAAAAATATACTTTTTAAACAATAATACCAAGCAGAATTAAGTTGAAGTTATTGCTGGTTCTACCCACCAACACAACTCAGATTTTTCATGTGGTCCCTAATAAAAATTAATTGCCCACTCCTGGTTTACGAGGACATTGAGGACATCATGTCTTTACGATGTAGTAATTAATTTTAAGTTCTGTAAGTTATCACCTGATCACTGTGACCATTGGACGTAGACCTACCTGGCTCACTCATGGTCTGCAGGTTTCTTTCAATGTGCTCTATAGAGGTCACAAAATTGAGTTTTCAATTTTACTTTTCTAGTTTGGACACATGGAATGCTTATTCTTGTATCATATTAATATCTAAATGTTGACCTTGCTTAAATAGAGTAGTATGCAAAACAAGGGTTCAGTGCCGTAAGTGGTTCTGAGGAGATGGACTGCTGTTTTAGCTCTAAAGTGTGATCACTCAGCCCTGCCTTATAATCCTTAGCATGTGTAGCATTGTTATGGATCGGTGCTTGTTGCAGGTTACTACTCAGTCCTTATAGTTTGCTGGGTATAGTATGGATGTATGAGCACCATTAAGGATGGGACAAGTGTCCTTTGTATGGAGGTTGTCCTTATTTCAGAGTGTCCTTTATCAGAGGGTGTACTGTAGTGGTGCTGCTGGTAATATCTATTCCTACATATCTGCTATGCAGGAGCAGTATCCAGTGTTTGATATTCATGCCTATGGTGCACAATTTATTAGTGAATTTGAAAAGAAGACTGGTGAGTGTCATGCATTATTCCATATAGCCAGGCAGAGAGTAAGAGATTCAGGGGATAATAGTCAGGGATGTAGGCAGGATTTTTAAAAGGGTAAAACAGTGGAATCTCTCTATTCCAGACACCTTAGGATAAATGAAAGTGTCCTTATTAGAGGGGTTGCCTCATTTCAGGGAGTGAAGCTCTATTAATGTTAATACAGAAGCTGTTATTTGGAACATATCCAAGTGTCCTTAATACAGAGGTGTCCTCATTTCAGGGGGTTAGAATAGAGGAATTCCACTGTATACAGAGGTGTCCTCACTTCAGGGGGTTAGAATAGAGGAATTCCACTATATACAGAGGCGTCCTCATTTCAGGATGTTGGAATAGAGGGGTTCCATGTTTCTAGTGTAGTAGTTAATGAAACACTTTTAATCAGTTATTTTGAAACCAGGCTGTGTATAGTTTACAGAACAGTTGTCATGCATCTAAAGAGATGGGCAGGCAGTGGCTTTAGTAAATGTGTGCTGTAAACACTACCAACCAAAAAACATTCAGAGCCACCATTATCTCTACAAAATATTAATGTACGACAACTATTCTGCAATCTGCTTGTGGCTAGCTATAAACTTATGTCTGTTGTGTGCTAGAAAATGGAACATCTAGGTTCGGTGATCTTCTGAGTGACAAGGAATGTTATGAACATTAGTAGCTATTCTTCAACTGGTAAGTAAATATTGTCCCAAAAACTCTTTGTTTGTTTGTTTCTTACTTGATACTGGGACTGTGGATTGCTAGCTAGCTCATTCCTGAATGAGATATCAATATCACAGTTTATTAGGGGCAAGTGGAGGATTCCCCTCACTAGGAAGAAGTAATATACTGTTAACGACTTGTGTCTGTGATGACCCTAGCCAAATATGATAGCCCCCCACAATGCCTTGCATTCTTCTAGTATTATTCTAGTAGATAATTTATATTCTTGTCAAATAAAATGTCTAGGTCTGGACTTCGTAACCATACATAGACATTGTCCCATACTAAATTATTGTATTGTTATGTAACTTACATGTAACTGACATGTACATTGCATTAAAAACTTTCCTTGTTAGTCAATTTTAATGGGCTCTCTGTAACCATGACAATGCAAAGATGTTACATAGACATGAAAACTATAGTCTATAATACATATGCAAAAATTAATAAGAGGTGTGGGTGGGGCTGATGTGGTCTAAAACTCCACCTCACCACTATCTTTTTTAGGAAAAACAGTAACTAGGATAGTCGCCTCTACTTAGTGGTCAAATTATTAAACACAGAATCAAACTGGAGGAGGCTTTTCATTTCTTTTTTAAGGATGTGGTATAGACTTTGCTTATAAATATTCATGAGATACTTTTAAAGTTTATATCATACATCACATTTATTTTTGTATTCCTGTACCATACTCACAAAAGTTTACTGTAAGAAGTTACAATTTCTTCAGCAATCAATGACCAGTAGCCAGTAGGAGCTCTACTAGCTACTGGTCATTGACTGCTGAAGAAATCGAGTGTGGTACAGGAATACAAAAATAAATGTGATGTATGATAATTTAAAAGTATCATCTCTTGAATATTTATGGCAGAGTCTATACCGTAAACTTAAAAAGCCTACCTAGAGTTACTAATGATAGATGGTGGAGTTAGAGGCCACTATGTGGGCAGACTGTGGTTTCTATGATAGGCAGAGGATACCATAGTTTAAATATCCATCTTTTTCTCCAGGCCAATGATTATAATGTGAGGATCAGTTGTGATGGAAGTGGAGAGAGTGCAGTCAACAAACGCTGCTTAACACAGAGTTACCACACAAGACTTTGAGCACTTACAAGGCACCATCTCTCCATTCAAACATTTCCACCACACAGGAAGTTGTCACATGAGACACAGCACCACAAAACCATTTTCTTTATAAAGATCCTTAATATAGTTTTCATCACTGCATTACCACAATGAATGCTGTTAGGTATAGTTAAAACCATTTTAGCTACTGAACAGAACTCCTTCATTTCATTATTTTTGTTCATTTTTGTGCTATTCAGTAGAATAAAGAGTTAATTTCTTAACTCAGGCTTATATGTGTTTAAGGGGTTAATAGTTTTTGTAGTAGTGTTGTAAAGATAGTCATTCCAATAAATCTATCTGCTACAGTGGAACACCTCTGTATACAGTGGAACTCCAACCCCCTGGAACTAGGACACCTCTGTATACAGTGAAACTCCTCTATTCAAATGAGGACATCTTTGTATGCAGTGGAATTCCTCTATTCCAACACCCTGAAATAAAGACATTTCTGTATGTGTGGAACTTTCCCCACACACATGAATAACATACACATACTGTTAGTTAGCTATAGCTACATGCTGACTAAAAAATATTATAGACCACTCTCCAAAGAGTGTCCTTTTTTGTTTTTCTTAGCAATAATGCTATTTTTAACAACTTCAAAGACGACCAGGACTATACTCTGGCCACATTTAACTAACTGTGCCTTTAAGGTATTTATCTTCATGTCAAATTGATTAGTGGGTTTGGTAATAACATTATTCATTGCTAATAATTATTATTCTGAAATGAAGACACCTCTGTGTGTGGAACCTTAGGAATAACAATTTTTTACTGAAAAAAATTTAGACAACTCTCCCAAGAGTGTCTTTTACACAAGTGTGTACAATGGATAGCCATGAGGCTACTTTCAATTGAACAAAGTCAAGTTAAAACTCCAAACTCTTCAAAATTCTCCAATCCAATTGAACAAAGTCAAGTTAAAACTCCAAACTCTTCAAAATTCTCCAATCCAAACTTCAAAATTCTCCAAACTGTAGTTAAAGCTTAAGCAGCTTCTGACCAGGGCCATACCCTGGCCACATTTAATTGTGCTTTTAAGGTATTTATTCTCATGAGGTCCGACTTCAAATTGACTAGTGGGTTTAATAATAACACTATTCATTGTTAATAATTGCTCAATGATTAATAATTATTATAATAAGGGAGGGAAAAACTGCTTCAGAGGATATTTTTTTTAACCCCCATAACTCCTTATGGTTGGAACTATGAAGTTGGTTTTTTTTATCAAAATGTTAATTCTTACTCAATGAGCTTTTATGACTATAATGGTCCAGGAAAAGAAGTTAAAAAATTTTTTAGAAGTCGTCATTACTTCAATGAGCTTCTGACTCAAGTATCTCATTATATTTAGTGAATTATAAGCCCTGCAGAAAGAAAGAGCACAGATTCAAATGAATGTCAAGGTGGAATGAACTATATAGAGTCAAGTTATGTGAAAGAGTGGTTTTGAGAAAATAGGTGTATAGTAAAGTTCCATTCAGTGTCTTCAATCAAAAAGTGTATGATTTCACAATGGAGCTTTGCTATCTACCAAAAGTTGTGAACACTTTTATATGTCCTAAATGAAAAATGAGTGACAGCTAACTATTATAATAATATTATAACAGTAGTTATAATATTATATCTCCCTCATCCAACAAGATAAGACACTCCTCTATTCAGAGCACTATAATTAGCATCAGGACTTCCAGGGAGCAGGATATAAGGGCTCCAATTAATTATAATACTAAAAAATTATAAAGAAACTTCTACACTGGAAGCAAACATCTTAGGCTACAATACATTACAGGAACTGATTCACAGACTTTGGGTTGAATTTCAGGCATTAGAGGTAGCTATACAGTTAAACCCCCTCTGAAAGGACACACTTGGGATCCATGTTTCAATTGTCCTTTGTAGAGGGGTTGAAAAAAACATGTATCTAACAGCTAGCTATGAATCATTGCAGCTCTAGGCCATCCCATACACCTTCTAACATCTTTTGCAATGTTGTGTATCAATTTTTGTGTTATTAATACAATGCATGCTATGGAGAGTCAGAAATACATATCACAGTCTAGCACACTGATTCTGTAGTAGCTACAGACTGAGTCTTGCACAGCCCCTCCGCCAACCAGAATAAAGTCAAAATGTGTAGTCTGCCTTGTGCAGAGGAGGTGGGCAATAGCAATATGGTCCATTGTTGACCCAACAGTGACAGATTCTTGTATGCACCCCCTACTTTCAAGGAAAAGTTTAACATCATCCAGTGACTTCATAGCTTCACTGAAAGAATGAAGCATTGACATAGGCTCCTCATCAAGTTCATGATTGTCATCCTCTCATTCCTAAAATAAACAAAGGCCTTGTGGAAGTTACCAGTGGTGAACAGAGGTGGTGGCTATGGCCTTGAAGTGCCCTGTATTAATTTTATAGACTCTATGGACCTAGCTAAAGCTTACACAGACAGGACGAGAGCTATAGTGGTCAATATTAAAAGAATTGTTCTTAAAAAAAATATTAATAGTCCTTTCAGAGGGTAAAATCATTATGGGGTGTGTGCATGAGAATTTGAGTACAGCATTACATGTATAGAATCCATCTATTCCAACCCACTTGTGTGTGGAACTCTTCACATACAAGAATAGTTGTTACACATGTAGACTAGAAAAATAAAGAAAAAATGGACAACTCTACAAAGAGTGCCCTTTTAACTAGTTAATTTTTTTTGGCATAGTATTTTTTTCAACTAGTTGTGAATGCCACATTGGACTGTGCTTTTAAGGCCAGGGCTATACCTGGCCACTTGCATTTGTGCTTTAAAGGTAATTTATTCTCATGAGGTATGACTTCAAATTGACTAGTGGGTTTGATAATAACATTATTCATTGCTAATATATTGCTTCTGTCAGCTCAAGGATTAATTAAGGCTTCTGAACTTCTGAAGATTTTTTAAACCCTCAATAACTCCCTTATGGTTGATAATTTTTAAAACTTTAGAACCTCAGATGAGCTGGGAATCATCTGACATCAGGTTACCACATATTGGAACCTGAATCTCAGCACACTAAGGACTTACAAATTGTATACTTGGGAGTAGAATAGAAGTAATGTTGATTTTTTTAAGTCATACAGTCTTACTTCAGCGACATTCTAGCTCAAGTACCTTCCATTTACTTTTAGAGAATTATAAGCCATGCAAAAGAAAGAGCAGAGAAAGAGCTTTCAAATGACATCTTATGTCAAGATTGAATAAACTATGTGTTTCAACTCTTATGAAAGAGTGGTTTTGAGAAAAGGGGTATTTCTATTAACCAGTCTTCTTCAATCAGGGGAAGAAAATACGTAAGTGTAAACTTCACAATTGAGCTAGCTACCAAAATCTCTGAAATTTTGAATGCAGATACTATAATTATGACATAAGATGGAACCAAAAATATTGATAATATCATAGCCAGTGGTCTGCCACAGTTGAAAGTAGCAATGTGGTGCCCTGAATCTATGGAACCAAGTAAAGTAGCCTCTGCCCTACACCATGCTTCAACTGTGTTCCCTGACATAAAAAAAAACAACTTTCCCAACACTCTTCCCTTCACTACCTGTTCTTGTGAGAGATCATTTAGTGGACTGAAGTTAATTAAAACACCCACAATCAATACTAGTAGCCAGTAGGAGCTCTCTACTAGCTACTGGTCATTGATTGCTAAAGAAATTGACCATGTGAGTATGTACAAAAATAAATGTGATGTATGATACGTAGTTTAAACGTATCATCTCTTGAATATTTATGACAGAGTCTATACCGTAAACTTAAAAAGCCTACCTAGAGTTACTAATGATAGATGGTGGCGTTAGAGGCCACTATGTTGGCAGACTGTGGTTTCTATGATAGGCAGAGGATACCATAGTATCCATCTTTTTCTCCAGGCCAATGATTATAAGGTGAGCATCAGTTGTGATGGAAGTGGAGAGAGTGCAGTCAACACTATGACTGTAACGCTGCTTAACACAGAGTTACCACACAAGACTTTGAGCACTTACAAGGCACCATCTCTCCATTCAAACACTTCCACCACACAGGAAGTTTTCACATGAGACACAGCACCACAAAACCATTTTCTTTCTAAAAATCTTCAGTTTTCATCACTGCATTACCACAATGAATGCTGTTAGTTATGTATAGCAAAAACCATTTTACTGAACAGAACTCCTTCATTTCATTATTTTTGTTCATTTTTGTGCTACGTATTCAGTAGAATAAAGAGTTAATTTCTTAACTCAGGCTTGTGTTCTTATGAGAGTTTAAGGGGTTAATAGTTTTTGTAGCTAGTAGTGTTGTAAAGATAGCGTACAGTGGAAAACCACTCTATTCCAACCCCATGGAATGAGGATACCTTTGTATACAGTGAAACTTCTGTATTCCAACCCCCTGAAGTGAGGACACCTCTGTGTATAGTGGAACCTCTTTATTCCAACTCTGAAATGGGGACACCTCTGTAGTTATACACTGGAACCCCAATCCCCTGAAATGAGGACACCTCTGTATGTGGAACCCCTCTATTCCAACCCCCTGAAATGAAGATGTACCTCCATGGAGCCCTTCACACACACAGGAATAAACACATGCAGTAGTTACACATGTAGATTACCAGAAAAGATAAAGAAGGAAAAAAGGACAACTCTACAAAGAGTGTCCTTTTTAACTACTTAATTTTTTTGGCAGCAACAAAATGCTTTTTTTTTTTTTTTCCAGTTGTTCTTGTAGCTTCTCCTGACCAGGGACTTATACACTTAGCATTCAACCAGAGGTCTATAGGTCTATACTTAGGATACCCTGGCCAACTAAAGTATACATTTTAAGGTATTTATTCTCATGAAATCAACTTCAAATTGACCAGTGGGTTTGATAATAACACTATTCATTGCTAATGGAGCCGTGTATATAAGACATTAATTTTATTCACACCATGTAACTTCAAATTGACATATTAGTGAGGTTTAAAATATTATTACATTGTAGCTAATGTACAGTTTAAAAAATGAACCGATTAAACAGTGGTGTAGACACATAATATGTTTGAAAAGAGAATGACTACCCAATGAAAGTAGAGAGTATCATGATAAGAGAGTTATGCCACCCAAACTCCTGGAGCCACCTGTTTGGAAGTGTATGTTATAGCTCCTTTCCAAATTCCAGCACCTGTGTATTACTGTGTATACCCACCTCACCCAGGTAAAGGTGCCCACTGCATGCTGAGCCTGAGCCCCCTTCAGTGTTCCATGCTCGGTAATCAGTGTTCCATGCTGGTAACACATTTTGACTAGTGTATTAAGATAATTCTCTTTGAGCTGGTGTATCAAGATAACTGTCATTACAATTGCATTGTATCTAGTGATACTGTATCTCTCTCATCATCACTTCCTCCCTTGTCGGAAGAGAAGACTGAGGAAATTGTCACTGAATTATTTGTTGTATTGCAGTATACACAAGGGTTATCCAGGACTATTATAATGAAGCAACCCCCTGAAATGAGAACACCTCTGTATACAGTGGAACTTCCCTATTCCAGCCCCCTGAAATGAGGACACCTCTCTATACAGTGGAACTCCTCTATTCCAGCACCCTGAAATGAGGACACCTCTCTATACAGTGGAACTCCTCTATTCCAGCACCCTGAAATGAGGACACCTCTCTATACAGTGGAACTCCCCTATTCCAGCACCCTGAAATGAGGACACCTCTCTATACAGTGGAACTCCCCTATTCCAGCACCCTGAAATGAGGACACCTCTCTATACAGTGGAACTCCCCTATTCCAGCACCCTGAAATGAGGACACCTCAGTATACAGTGGAACTCCCCTATTCCAGCACCCTGAAATGAGGACACCTCTGTATACAGTGGAACTCCTCTATTCCAACTCCCTGAAATGAGGACACTTCTCTATGTGAAAAACACACAGGAATAACATAATACATACAGTAATATTATACATGTGACTTTCACTAGAAAGATAAAGAAAATAGGACAACTCTCTAAAGAGTGCCCCTTTTTTTTTTTTTTTTTTTTTTTTTTTTTTTTGCGCCACGGTCTATAACCTGGCCACTCTTAACCATGCCTTAAACGTATTTATTCTCATGAAATCTGACTTCAAATTGACTAGTGGGTTTGATAATGACATTATTCATTGCTAATAATTGCTCCTGTCAGCTCAATGATTAAGATTAATAGCAATTAATAACAGCTATAAACTAAGAGAATATAGGCTAGTATATAATACAGATATTTGAAAAACTAGTAATGATCTTGTTTCACAAAATACTAATGATGCTATATCCTTACAAGATGTTTTCAAATCTCCCCAACCAGTCTTTCCCTCCCCAATCTAAACATGATATCAGTAACAATATAACTGTACAAAACATTGGTAGAGGGGGTCAGCTAAAAGTACACCTGAAAATGTTCTCAGAGGGTCTAGTTGAAGCACATCCCAAGATCTCTCCTAGGTCTAGTGCAGTTGATATTAATTAATATATAGACATAGCTAGTCTGTTGCCTGGGATTAATCTAAGGTGGGGGGGGGGTGCCCAGAGGCCCATACCGATGAACTTCACCCCCAAGCCTTTCCCATAATAACCACAATAACAATTAATTTAAACAGCTAGTCTTCTTGGTTTTTGTTTCCATTATGTCAATAATCCTGTACAATTAATATATAATCCCTGGAACTTGCCCTCCTAATATGCAACTCCCCCCTCTTATAACAAACAAACAAACAAACAACAGACAAACAAACAAACAAAAAAAATTTAATAAATAAATAAATAGGCTGTTGTTCTAAATGACACTAGGTTACATCCAGTCAACTAAAGTATTGGAAATTCATTGTGTATAGAGAGCAAGAATATCTACAGATAGCTTTATTTACCATGGATCTTTTTCTGAGTTATAAAACTTGTGGTCAAACAGATAGATATGCAGGAGAGAACATTCTGAAGTATAGTTTTACATCTGGCTAATTTCACATTAGCTATAATCTTCTTCTCTGACCATTGACCAGAACATTTGAAGTGTTGACCCTCACATAGTGAATTATGATACAACTACTACTCTATTGAGATCTGTAACATAGCATTAATTACAGTGTGTGCTGTTTCTATAGGAGAGAGCAATGCATGGAGTGCAGGCTTACATCCAGGAGACAGAGCTCTCCAACAATGGGAAGACAAGTGGAGGTAAGTCACACCTAAACATGTAACTTAGACATTGTGAATGTGACTGCACTGTAGACCAAAATGTGTATTTACTTAGATTACAGACATTCCTTTAAAGATACTCTTTTAGAGTTAGAGTCAGTACAGACACTCTTTAGAGTCAATACAGAATCAATGCAGATGTTCTTTAGAGTCAATATAGAGTCAATGTAGATACTCTTTAAGAGTCAATATAGTTAGAGTCAATACAGATACTCTTTAGAGTTGATGTAGAATCTCCCTGCCTTAGCATGTGTAGTATTGTTATGGATCAGTGCTTGTTGCAGGTTGTTATATACTCCAAGCAACTCCAGAGTTATTTATCCTTAGCATAGTAATTGCGTGTATAGATGTATGAGCACCTTTAAGTATAAGTTTGTGATGGGACAGGTGTCCTTTGTATGGATATTGTCCTTATTTCAGAGTATCCTTTATCAGAGGGTGTACTGTAGTGAGTGGTGCTGCTGGTAATATCTATTTCTATCTATCTGCTATGCAGGAGCAGTATCCAGTGTTCACACCTATGGTGCATAATTTATTAGTGAATTTGAAAAGAAGACTGGTGAGTGTCATGCATTATTCCATATAGCCAGGCAGAGAGTAAGAGATTCAGGGATAATAGTCAGGGATGTAGGCAGGATTTTTAAAAGGATGAAACAGTGGAATCTCTCTATTCCAGACACCTTAGGATAAATGAAAGTGTCCTTATTAGAGGGGTTGCCTCATTTCAGGGAGTGAAGCTCTATTAATGTTAATACAGAAGCTGTTATTTGGAACATATCCAAGTGTCCTTAATACAGAGGTGTCCTCATTTCAGGGGGTTAGAATAGTTTATACAGAAGTGTCCTCATTTCATGGAGTTGGAATAGATGGATTCCACTGTATACAGAGATGTCCTCACTTCAGGATGTTGTAATAGAGGGTTTCCATGTTTTCAGTGTAGTAATTAATAAAATGCTTTTAATCAGTTATTTTGAAATCAGGCTGTATATAGTTTACAGAACAGTTGTCATGCATCTGTAGAGATGGAAGGCTGTGGCTTTAGTAAATGTGTGCTGTAAACACTACCAACCAACAAACATTCAGAGCCACCATTATCTCTACAAAATATTAATGTATGACAACTATTCTGTAATTTGCTTGTGGCTAGCTATAAACTTATGTCTGTTGTGTGCTAGAAAAATGGAACATCTAGGTTCAGTGATCTTCTGAGTAACAAGGAACGTTATGAGATATCAAGAACATTAGTAGCTACTCTTCAACTGGTAAGTAAATGTTGTAACTGTTTGTTTGTTTATTTGTTTGTTTGTTTGTTTCCTACTTGAAACTGGGACTGCGGATTGCTAATTCATTCCTGAATGAGATATCAATACCACAGTTTATTAGGGACAAGTGGAGGATTCCCCTCACTAAGAAGAAGTAATAATATACTGTTAACGACTTGTGTCTGTGATGACCCTAGCCAAATATGATAGCCCCCAACAATGCCTTGCATTCTTCTAGTATTATTCTAGTAGATAATTTTCTGTCCAGATATTCGTCTTGTCAAATAACATGTCTATAGGTCTGGACTCCGTAACCATACAAGACATTGTCCCATACTTATTGATAATATTGTATTGTCATGTAACTGACATGTACATCACATCCAATAATTCTAGAAACTTTCCTTGTTAGTCATGGGCTTTCTGTAACCATGACAACACAGAGATATTACATAGACATAAAAACTATAGTACATGAAACCAAAAAATATGCAAAAATTCATAAGACGAAAATTATTAGACACAAAAAATTCCTAATCTAAACCAGTAAAGAGGCATGGGGTGGGGCTGATGTGGTCTAAAACTCCACCTCAAAGAGTAACTATGGTAGTCATCTCTATTTAGTCGGTTAGATTACTAAACGCAAAACCAAAAAGGAGGCTTTTCACCTTTTTAAGACTTTGCTCATGAATATTCATGAGATACTTCATATCACTTATGTATTTTTATATTCCTGTACCATACTCACATGAAAGTTCATTGTAAGAAGTTACAATCTCTTCAGCAATCAATGACCAGTAGCTACTCCTAAGGATTTCCTTCTTGCACCCAAGTTTCTTCGTCAAAGACCAGAGGGTGTAGTGTTCACTTCTAGGCATTTCTGACTAGATTGTTACTTACTGGAGGGCAGCTCGAAGAGTTTCTAGCTCTACCAATAATAGACAAGAAAGAAATCCTCAGGAGTTCTCTACTAGCTACTGGTCATTGATTGCTGAAGAAATTGACTTTCATGTGAGTATGGTACAGGAATAAATGTGATGTATGATAATTTAAAAGTATCATCTCTTGAATATTTATGACAGAATCTATACCGTAAACTTAAAAAGCCTACCTAGAGTTACGTACTAATGATAGATGGTGGAGTTGGAGGCCATTATGCAGACTGTGGTTTCTATGATAGGCAGAGGATATCAGCTATATTCTAAATATCCATCTTTTTCTGCAGGCCAATGATTATAACGTGAGGATCCGTTGTGAGGGAAGTGGAGAGAGTGCAGTCAACACTATGACTGTAATGCTGCTTAACACAGAGTTACCATACAAGACTTTGAGCACTTACAAGGCACCATCTCTCCATTCAAACACTTCCACCACACAGGAAGTTTTCACATGAGACACAGCACCACAAAACCATTTTCTTTGTAAAGATCTTTATAGTTTTCATCACTGCATTACCACAATGAATGCTGTTAGTTATAGCTAAAACCATTTTACTGAACAGAACTCCTTCATTTCATTATTTTTGTTCATTTTTGTGCTATTCAGTAGAATAAAGAGTTAATATTTTCTTAACTCAGGCACGCTTATGTTCTTATGAGAGTTTTAGGGGTTAATTGTTTTTGTAGTAAATACCTGGTTACTGTGGAAAACCACTCTATATCAACCCCCTGAAGTGAGGACACCTCTGTGTATAGTGGAACCCCTCTATTCTAACACCCTGAAATGAAGATGCCTCCATGGAACCCTTCACACACAGAGGAATAACATAATATACACATGTAGTAGTTGCACATGTAGACTATTTTTTCACTAGAAGAAAAAAAGGACAATTCTCCAAAGAGTGTCCTTTTAACTAATTGATTTTTTTGTCAGCAACAATGTGCCTTTTTTTTTTTTTGTTAACTTACAACGTTCCAAGATAGCTTCTCCGGACCAGGAGTATGTCCTGGCCAAGCTAGATTCTACTTTTTAGGTATTTATTCTCGTGAAGTCAACTTCAAATTGACCAGTGGGTTTGATAATAACATTATTCATTGCTAATGGAGCCGTATATAAATTCATAAGCGAATTCATTTTCATTGCTCACGTCCAATAGACGGTAGGAGTGCTGAGTCAGCACTCAAAGGTCAACGGTGAATGGCCTGATATTGAAGTCAGTGCTGTGCTTTGGGCTGCCATAACAGAAAAGGAAGGTGTCCAGAGGATGTGAAGGGTACCAGAGTGTGTGGGTGTCCTAATCTTCTTTCCCATGCCATCAGGTGGTTAAAAGAGAACAGATACACTATCAAATCATATGAACAAGAAACTTATTGATGGTATGATGACAGTTACATGTGCATTGTGTAATTTAGATTGATAAAATGAATGTTTACATTTCAAGTAACCTGTTCATGATTTCTGGACCTAGCTAGTTCTATGTGGTAATAGTTTATCAATCATTTCTTGCCATAGTTCAGTGTCCACATCTACAAGGGTCCAAACAATAAAATCACAGTATCTTGCACCAGTAATTCCAAGCTGGCCAATAACCTGATAATAGTAGTCATGCCTCCTTTTCAATTGAGGTGTGTTGTCTTCAAAGACAACTCCATGTCTTTGCATGCATTGTGTCTTTGCATGCATCAGCTATTGTAGAGTTGTGATGTTTGTATGGGCATTTGACCGCAAACTCCCCTACACCAACATACGTAAGTCCAGGTGATGCACCCAGAAAGGGAAATTCTGTTCCCACAAACATCAACTTCAACATCCATCTTTCTGCTCACTTCAACCAGAGTAAACAAAAGAACAGCAATGTGCACACAACTTTGACTAGCACCAGCCACACAAAAACAGTTTCCCTCTAAGGGCACTTTACTAGAAAGGGGAATTCTTTCTCATTGTTGGTGAAAGGCGGAATCGTTTATCGCACTTAAACCAGTTGTACTTTTTGACCTGTACTTTTGACCTGTACTTTTGACCTTTGATTGCTGCTGGTCTGTGGTGGAGTTTCGGCTAAGGGGCGTGTATACCATTTGGTTCCCGTTTTTTCCTTTTTTATATATCTGCTCATAATTCTTGTATACTTTGTCCAAAAAAGTTGATCTTATACCCAAAGTGTTGCACATTTAAAGAGCTTTCTGATGGTATATTAAGTTCTTACTTTCCAACAACCTAGCCGAAGTTAGCTTGCCTGACTTTATGCACTACTTTTGACTACTTTTGACTATTACTCAACACTATATTGTCCAAAATGGAAAAAAAAATAATTTTCTGAAAGCTCTTTTCCTGCTCTTTTATTTGAATGAACAGAATACATTGGGGGGGGGGGGGGGGATTATGACCTTTTGAACTCATAACTCCCCTCTAATGTTTTTAAGACAAATTCTGTTCATTCAAATGAAAGAGCAGGAAAAGAGCTTTCAGAAAACTATTTTTTTTTTTTCCATTTTGGACAATGTAGTATTGAGTAATAGTCAAAAGTAGTCAAAAGTAGTGCATAAAGTCAGGCAAGCTAACTTCGGCTAGGTTGTTGGAAAGTAAGAACTTAATATACCATCAGAAAGCTCTTTAAATGTGCAACATTTTGGGTATAAGATCAACTTTTTGGACAAAGTATAAGAGAATTATGAGCAGATATAATATAAAAAAGGAAAAAAACGGGAACCAACTGGTATACACGCCCCTTATAAAAGTAGAGGTTTGTGATCTGTGGATCTTGTGTGTTTTGCAAGGACATGGGGAGGAATGATGGCCCTGGAAGGAAAAATTTTTTGTTCAAATAAAATGCACAAGGTCCTGGACATGATCTGCTGCTATCTTCCAGAAAACTAAGTCATATTCCAATTCAGAATTATAGGTACAGTACACCAATAATGATAGCTATATTAAATTTTAATTGCAGGCTTTCAGTTACAACCAAACCTACAACTATTCTTACCATGTGTAGCATGAAAATGGTACATGTAACTGCATGTGGTACTATATTGCTTAGGGCAGTATCATTTGAACATGTCCATGAGGATGCATTTAGCTCACTTCAGTGGCTTATCACTAAACTTGAGAACCTCAACTCTAGTATGTTTGAGAAGAGAATGACTACCATCAATGAAAGTACTAGCATAATATGAGAAAGTTATGCCATCCAAACTCCTGGGCCACCTGTTTGGAAGTGTATGTTATTGCTACATACTTTCCAGCACCTGTGTACTAGCTACTGTGTATACCCACCTCACCCAAGTAAAGGTGCCCACTGCTGGGAAGATAATATATGCCTCTAGCCTGAGTTATCCATTGGTCGTAGAGCCTCCTTTCAGTGTTCTGTGCTCCGAAACACATTTTGAGCTAGTGTACCATTTTGAGCTGGTATATCAAGATAAACCCGTCATTACAACTGCATTGTATCTAGTGATACTGTATCTCTTTCATCAGGTCAAAAGTACAACAACTGGTTTGAAGTAAGTGATTCCCAGGTGAAAGGCAGTAGACATAAATCTTTGTGAAAGATACAGCAGCCACTTAATTTATTGAGAGCTGCAGTCTCCTTGTTAGGAGACATTCAACAATATTACTCTAACACAGTCATGTAGCAATTGTCATAACTAGCTTGGTACACATAATATTGTAGAAAGCCATAAAACAAACAAATTTGGATATTGGGGCATCTCCAATTAATTTGACCTTTGGTGACCTCTCGGTGATGACTAAAAACTGATTTATGCACAACCTGAGATGAGCTGGGAATTTTCACTTGTTTCTCAGCACCCACCCACACTAGGGACTTGCAAATTGGAGTACACTTAGATTAAGTACTTGGGAGTTAGAATCCATGAAAAGTAGTGATCAAACAATTTTTTAAGTCATGCACCTTTACTTAATTAAGTGACCTTGCTCAAGTATCTCACTTCCCATTTACTTTTAGTGAATTATAAGCCATGCAAAGAAAGAGCACACAAATACACATGCAGTAATTACACATGTGGTCTATTTTTCACTAGAAAAGATAAAGAAAAAAGGACAACTCTCCAAAGAGTGCCCTTTTAACTAACTAATTTTTTTGTTTGATGCTTTTTGGTATTTTAAAATGGACAGAGTTAATGAACTTTATATCTGCCAAATTTGGCCAAGGGCTATACACCCTGGCCACACTTACTTGTGCCTTTAAGGTATTTATTCTGAGCTGTAACTTCAAATTGACTAGTGGGTTTAATAATAACATTATTCATTGCTAATAGTATTATTCATTGCTAGCTAATAATATTTCCTATCAGCTCATTGCAGGGAGGGGGAAAAGAGGATATTTTTTTAACCCCCATAGTTTGTAGTGGGTGAGTGCTGAGATACAGGTTCTAACAAGTGGCAACCTGAACATTCACAGCTCATCTCACTCTAAAAGGTTTAGCTATAACATTGAGTAAGGATCATTTTGGTAAAAAAAAAAAAAAAAAAAAAATACAACTTCATTGGTTCAACCATAAAAGAGTATTGGAGATTTAGTAGGAATAATGAAATGAAGTTGCCATTACTTCAGTGACCTTCTGGCTCAAGTATCTCACTTCCCATTTACTTTTAGTGAATTATAAGCCATGTAAAGAAAAGAGCTTTCAAATGACATCTTAAATTACATGTTCCAAAGAGTGACTTTGAGAAAATGGGGTAGCTAGTAAAGTTCCATTTCTTGTTATTCAATCTTCTTCAATCAGGTAAAGAAAAAAGTGTATAACTTCACAATGGAGCTACCAAAGGCTCTGAAACTTTGAATGCAGATACTATAGGAAGTATAACAGAAAATGGAACAATATTTATAATAATATTATAGCCAGTAATTAGCCACAGTTGAAAGTAATAATGTGTAGCAATGTGGTGCCATGAATCTGTGTAACCAAGTAAAGTAAACCAAATGAAGTAAACCGTGTGTAAAAACTTTCCTTTTTATCCTCAACTCTCTTTCCTGTCACTACCTGTTCTTGTGAGAGATCATAATTTTAGTACCCAATAGGTCCACCATGGCCACACTTCTTCATTCATGCTCTGCTTTCATTCTAACATTCCAGTTGATTATTAGCTATGTATTTCATCTTTAGTAGATGAATTTGCTTGATGTCACCCTGGTAAGAATGCAACTGTCTTAACTGACTGAAGTATTTTATAGCTACATAATAATTATTGAGGTAATCAAAGGGGTTTAGTAAAAATGGTGTGGTCAAGCTCATTATTATAATTCACCACCACTCTATACTCCACTGAAGGGACAAATAGAATAACTTCATTATAGAATTACTCTAGGTCTGATGATCATGTTCACTGTATACAGAGTTGTCCTCATTCCAGGAAGTTGGAATAGAGGGACTTAGCTATATACAAAGATGAGCTTCTCTATTCCACTCAACTGAAATGAGGACACCTCTCCATACAGTGGAACCTCTCTATTCCAACTTCCTGAAATGAGGAAACCTCTTTATACAGTGAAACCTCTCTATTCCACCCCCTGAAATGAAGACACTCTGTAGCTATATATATATGCCATGGAATTCCTCTATTTTAGAGAGCACCCTAAAATGAGGACACCTCTGTGTGTGGAACCCTTCACACATACACAGGAATAACATAATATATGCACATACAGTAGTAGTTACACATGTAGACTATCTTTCACTTGAAAGATGAAAAAAAGCTTTTTTTTTTTTTTAAGACAACTCTCCAAAGAGTGTCCTTTTAATTTTTTTTTTTTTGTTAGCAATCAATGCTGTTAGCAATCAATGCTTTTTATACACACAGCTGACCAGGGCTATACCTGGCCACACTGATTTGTCCCTTTAAGTTATATATATCCAACTTCAAACCGACTAGTGGGTTTAATAATAACATTATTCATTGCTAATAAGCCTAATAATTAAGGGAGGCTTCTGAGGATGTTTTTTAAACCCCCTCATAACTCTCTTATGCAGTTGGACCTATATATGAATTGGTTTCTTGTACCAAAATGTTTCTTACTCAATGAGCTTTTTAGTGACTATAAAACTTTAGATTTATATACAACCTCAGATGAGTTGGGAACTTTCAGTTTGATCTCAGCACCCACCCACACTTGGGAACTTTCAGTTTTGATCTCAGCACCCACCCACACTAGGGACTTACAAATTGGAGTTCACTTAAATTAAGTACTTGGGAGTAGAATCCATAAAAAGTAAAAATTAATAGTGAATTTTTTTAAGTCATCATTACTTCATTGACATTATGGCTCAAGTTAAGTTCCTTATAAGGTTTATTAACACCTTTAAGGAAGAGTGGATGTGGTTGGTAACCTTCTATATAGAGAAGGCTCTCCTTTCAGAAAGTATTAGATCCATTACCACTGTTGTATATGTGTGGGTACTACAGACTCATTATTATTTCCCACAGAGAGACTGGCCCTAGATGTCCTGTAGACAACACCAGAGTCTCTAATTCTCAGCTCTTCAAGGACAACTTTGCAAAGAGAGAAGTTCTATCACTGAATGTGAAATGTGCCAAAGAAGATTACAGTTGTACCTGGCATGGAGAACTGAGGAACTTAGAGGTGTGTAGCTACATGTACAACCATCAGAGGTCAAAGTACAACCATCATAGTGCAAAGTATAATCATCATAGGTCCATATAGTGCAAAGTACAACCATCAGAGGTCCAAACAGTGCAAAGTATAACCATCAGAGGTCCATATTATAGTGCATTGTTAGGTAGAATGGAAACTGGTACATGCAGGTGCACATGAAGAGCTGTGACTTGGTAAACATTGAATGTCCCAATTGCTGTGGCTATTCCTGTCAGCGTAAGGCCCTGAGTCCACACTTGATCACTTGCATCAACAAACCCGAGCAGTGTCAGCATTGCTCCATACACTTCACCAGGAACAAACTGGAAGAATACCTTCTACACTGCTCACATATCACATTACCAGAATCACTTCGGAGCAGTTTGGTTCAAGGTTAGGGTTCAACATTTCACTGCATTCACTATTAGCCATTTGACCCGTGAAAATTAGCTTAAGTGTTCATTTGGAAGTTAACCCCTTAATCTGTGGGTGTGGCCAAAATATTTGGGGGACAAATAATATGTATATGAAGCAGGGTCATAGTGCAACTATTAACACATCAGCAATCCTAGTATAGTCTAATGTTAATAGTAGATGCAATTGTTGACCCTTTACCTAACAGGTTACTGAAGTCTTGAAGTGGTGTGGCACTATAAAGCTGAAATTCAATGTGAGTTAATTTATACTGATACTGAACTAGAGTTATGCTTTAATAAGGGAACTCTTCACTATATTAGCTGTGTGAAATGATATTGTCAGGGGTGGGCTTATTTAATTATAACTGAGCTTGACCACACCTCTTTTGTTAAACCAATTCCCCTTGCATTATAGTAATACATGAAGAAGCTAAAAAGTTAGACAGTTGCATTCCTCCAGGACGACTGGGCAAATTCATCTGAACTACATAATAATCAACTAGAATGTTAGGATGAAAGCAGTGAGAGCATGGATAAAGGAAGTGTAGTCATGGTGGAGCTACTGGGTGTTTTTAATCAATTTCAGTACAGCAAATGATCTCTTACAAGAACAGGTAGTGACAGAAAAGAGTGTGGAGAATAGAAAGGAAAGTTTTTATGTCAGGGAACACGGTTGAAGTATGGTGTAGGGCAGAGGCTACTGTGTTATGCTTCCTACATTTGAAGTTTCAGAGCTTTTGGTAGCTTAATTGTGAAGCTATACACTTTTTTCTTTACCTTATTGAAGAAGATTGAATAAGAAATGGAACTTTACTAGCTATCCCATTTTCTCAAAGTCACTCTTTTATAAGAGTTGGAATATGTAACTTGACTATAGTTAAGATGTCATTTGAAAGCTCTTTCTCTATGCTCTTTTCTTTACATGGCTTATAATTCACTAAAAGTAATGGGAAGTGAGATACTTGAGACAGAAGGTCACTGAAGTAATGACAACTTCATTTCACTATTCCTACTAAATCTAAGTGTTCTCCAATACTCTTTTATGGTTGGACCTATGAAGTTGGTTGATTTTTTTACCAAAATGATCCGTACTCAATGAACTTTTTAGTGACTATATAAACCTTTAGAGTGAGCTACAACCTCAGATGAGCTGGGAATGTTCAGGTTGCCACTTGTTGGAACCTGTATCTCAGCACCCACCTTACAAATTATGGGGTTTTTTAAAAAATCTCCTCTTTCCCCCTCCCTTAAGCAATGAGCTGACAGGAGATATTATTAGCGATGAATAATGTTACTATTAGCAACGAATAATTTTATTATTAAACCCACTAGTCAATTTGAAGTTACACCTCATGAGAATAAATACCTTAAAGGCACAAGTAAGTGTGGCCAGGGTGGTATAGCCCTTGGCCAGGAGATGCTAATATTGACAAAGAAAAAAAATTTAAAATAGCATTATTGCTAACAAAAAGCATCAACAAAAAAATTAGTTAGTTAAAAGGGCACTCTTTGTAGAGTTGTCCTTTTTTCTTTATCTTTCTAGTAAAAGATAGTCTACATGTGTAGTTACTATATGTGTATAATAATATTATTCCTGTGTGTTCCAAATAGAGAGGTGTCCTTATTTCAGGGGGTTAGAGTAGAGGGGTTCCGCTATTATAGGTGTCCTCATTTCAGGTGATTGGAATAGAGAGGCTCACCTTTATAACCAGCTATAAGTTCCTCTATTCCAACCCGCTGGAATGAGGACACCCCTGTATACAGTGGACATGATCATCATGGTATAGGTCTATGCATAGCTGCATGCTGGTATAGAGATAGCATTTAAGCAGTTAGGTCTAATTGGCTGGATGTCTGAACACAAATTACTTCTAATTGAAGTTGTTAGTACATCAGCTGAATACAATCTTTAGACAGTTTCAGAGGAAGGACTTGGCTAACATGAATTATTACTGAATAACAATATTAAAATTTTAAAATTATTGTTCAAGGAAATTTAACCTTCTGACCACACAACTAACCCTTTCACTCCCAAAAGAGTGTAATTTTACACACTATTCAACTCTCTGTTACTCTGACCCCGTGGGTACCAGGACGTTCTTCTGCCGCCAACCTTTGACCATTGGCATTGGAAGTCAGAACAATGGGCTATGGTCCATCAGTTCTCAGATGTTTGACCAAAGGGGAGGAGCTGCCTTTGATGTTTCTTTGATGTTTGCTTCATATGGACTTAAAAAATAAAAGGAGGGTGGCATAGTGCATGGGGCAGTGCTGTACAGCATCGTCTGTGTGAGAGAGGCCGTAAGCAGTCCAGCAAGAGTCTTCAAGGAGCTCATCCTTTCTGCTAACCACCATCACGTTGTCACACTGACCTACATGACCTTTTGCTGCCTGGGGGCATGCACCTAGTGACGATGACCATTGCCTAGTGACGACCAACGCCAAAAAACAAAAAGGAAAAAAAGTGGGTTAGTTATGAATCGTACTATATGTACTGTGAAGCCATTCGTGTGAATGATGCCACAATACCACAGGAAGCAGGTTAGTTTGTCCATAGATACTATTGTTTCGTGCACAGGATGATAATTTTTCAGCGGATTGAAGTTATTCTCCCCATGTAAGCTCCCCTCATGTATGTCACAGATCCCTTTATTTCATTAGACTACTTCATTGTTGGTAACTCACATTGGGGTGCATACCTCTGCTTTCTCTAATATGGTAGCCTGTTGCAGAGAAACTAGAGTTTACATGTCCCAACTGTCAAGCTTTATACACAAGAAAACAAGACTGAACAACCACCTTGAAGAAAATCATGAAATGGATGCTGCAATTAAACATGAGGGATGCTACAACTGTCCATGGTGTGCATATGTTGGATTATAAACAGCTGTAGACTTTGTGAGCCATTGTGAAGCTGTACAGCAATAAGCTTGGTATTGCAGCTTATGTCAGCTGCATATAGAATGACATTTTCATCCTTTCAAGCTTCCAATATTTAGTATACATGCAATACAAATAATCCTGGGAGCTAGTAACTAATACTGGCACTGAACAATGAAAACGATAATATATATCAAATTTACTTTGAGCTTTGCTTGTAATAATAATCTGATTGGTCATGCCCAAAGATAAGTTACTAGGTTTATAGTCTAGTGTAACTACACGGTAGTATGGGTTTCAGTACTGTGAAGACAATGGCAAGAGAGGCTCTCTTGGGATTACTCTAGCATCAAAGTGAAGAGAAACAGAGCACTATAAACTTCGAGGAACAAAGTAAATTTAATAACAGTGGAGTTTAGGTGTATTGGTGTGTTACAATGTGGAGAGGTTGCTACAACTCAATCATAATGGGGTTTGTGACAGGGTTCATATTGGTGTCCCTCGCTTTCAAGATGCATCCAGCCACATTTGGTCCTCTGCACTCCTTTTACCTAGACTTGGAGGCTGTAGGACCCCCAAGTCATTTCAATTACAGAGAACCTGTCACAAGTCAATCGGAAACTAGTGTAAATCATAGCCTTAATGTTATACCTAATCTTCACTGCTCAAACAGTACAATAAAATAATTCTTGATTCTAGTTTTGTCTACACCCAAGGAATTGCTAGGGGGACTGTTATTAGAGACACATGGATGAAAGACCCTATATCTAAGCTTGTCAATATAACTGTCAAGTTTGTGATAGGTATTTTAAGTTTAGACAATAACATAACTTTCAGTTTGAGACAGGAATGCAGAAGAATGGTGATTTGTTATTTCTTCCTGAACTTAAGTTTGGACTAATCTAAACAGACAAAATAATATCTCTGATTTTGACTATCTTATTAAGACAAATGATGATACAATGTTAGAGTGGACTCCATAGTGAAAGCCATCAGGAAATTGAACTGTGAAGACTGACTCAAATTCATGGCTATTTAAATCAGGGAAATGGGCAGAAAAAAAATTAATTGTTCAAATGCCCTCACTATCTGCCATATCCATTTGAAGTTAGTTACATAATTTCTAGGAAGGTATTGAAGATGGCAATGCGCTATCCTAGTCACCTCAGCATGTATAGTTGTGAGGACATCACAGTGGGTAGCTGGTTAGCACCATATGGTGTGGTGAGTTGAGAAAGCATGTTACTGAGTAAACTGGGCTGAGTATAGAGACAGTCTGAGGTAGCAAGCCACTGACAGGGCAGTTACCACAGACCACAGGCTACATGGACTTGAGCTTTGTGACAAGGCTAGCTACTTACTATAATACAAGACTACAAACTAGCTACACAGGTAGTCAGAGGGACACAAGAAACTGTACTACAACAATGACAGTCTATATCATAGGTGGAGGAATATAAATTAACCGATTTGAAACTACAATTAGATGAATGAAATCTGGGTGGTGGGGGTGGTGGGGGTGGTGGGGAGCATGGCCACCCTGGTTCCTCCACTAATGTATATTAGTGTCTTCACCATCCTGTTGATCTGGGCTATAAATGTTAGGCTTATATCACCTGCTGGTCCTCCGGCCTTTACAGCCTATATTATGGTGGTGACCCTTTATCTGCATCCTCCATGTTACAGATTATTCAGATTACATCATTGTCAATTGTACTATATGACTAGGACTAGAGAGTTAGATACAGTACAATAACAATAGTACACAATCGACAATGGTGTAATATCTGACTCTGACTCTGTGCTTACCAACAAAAGCTGCTAAAGGTACTTTACTTATACCTTGCCGCCGAAGAAAGGCCCGAAAATGGGTGGAGCACCCAGCCTGTTCAGATCCATGATGATGAAAGGCCTTACAGGCTGTTCGTATGAGATGCTGCACTCCTGAACTTTGCTTCTCCATCCCATCATCATCTTCCAGAGTTGCCTCCCAGGCCTTCAATGTGGCTTCAGCTGCATCTGCCAGACCAACTAAAAAATGAAGACCACAGAAAAAATTGTTCATTCTAGTCAATTGACAATGGTGTAATATCTGAATGATGTAATCTGAATTTGTTATATAAAGAGTGCTACCCCAATCTCTGATTGGTCAGTCTATGTACACAGTAACATTCTCCAGTTCTTTCATCTTCTGGTTAAGTTTGGCTCTCTCCCTCTTCATTTTATTATACCACTCTTGGTAACTTGCATTGGCTTTAGCCTGAGCAGAAAGTCTCTTCTGAAGTGTGTGTTGTGTGGCCAGATTAATACACATTATTTGCGTTTAGTGGAACCTCTACATTCTGGATACCTCAGGACAAGTTAGATTAGAGAGGTGTCCTGATTAGAGGGGTGTCCTGATAGAGGAATGTCCTGATTAGAGGGGTGTCCTGATAGAGGAATGTCCTGATTAGAGAGGTGTCCTGATTAGAGGGGTGTCATGATTAGAGGAATGTTTTGATTAGAGGGGTGTCCCATTTTAGAAAGTCTTGAACAATGTTTGTACGCCAGAAGTTCATAAGTATAAAGATTAATGTTGACATTTTGAGGCAGTTATGTTGTTTGTTGTTTGTTTGTTGTTATTACCTTGAAATGTTGGTTCTTCTCATCCATGCATAGGTGTAGGAATGAGATTTTGATTGGGGGGGGCACTTGTATGGAAAGAAATGGCTAAGTGTGTGTGTCGGTGAAAATTTTGAGGGACCACACCCACTAGCCACACATTTTTAATACAAGAACCATATTTTTACCTATAAACTTCTCAGCAATACGTACCTAGCTCTAGCTAATACTGAGCAGCTACTACTACATGCATAGGGGTGTAGACAAGTTTTTTTAGGACTGGAGGGGCTAATAAGTAAAGACAAAAGAGCTACTATTCAGCTCAAGGGGGAGGGTGTGGGAGGGGGATATGCCCCCTCCTGCATGAAGTGCAGAAGCAAAATTTTTTTTCAAAATCCAAGAGGTGTAAGAGAGCAAATTATTTTTAATATGTACAGAAGGATAGGCTAGGCTTTATTTCATTTGAAGATAGTGGGTTCTGTACTGAAACATCTTCAACATCACTTTCAAACTATATTTTAGAATACACTAGCTGATCAAATATTATTAGCTCACCAGTTCAGGGTGATTGCTGGCTAATTCAGGCCTTGATTCACCTGGCTTTAAAGGAGTGCTAAACCACTATCTTGGAGATTCACTAGCTACTAGCAACTAGGCTAAGCGTCAAAATGTTACCATGCTTATTTGTTAACCATTACTGTCATGGTAAATGCTGTTTACCAAACAACTACAATGCACATCATGTGATATGCAGTTTACAAAAAAAAAAATAAAAAAAAAAAAGACAGAGCCTGAGATATTATTACTATTGTCTAGTTGATCTCAAAAATCTTAAGCCCCCCCTTATCTACACCCCTGCCAAGAGAGACACCATAGGCCACAAATGTTGATAAAAGGTATAGGGAGTCAATAAGGACTTATGTAAACTGCCTATTCATCAGCTAACTTTAAGTGGTTGCTTGAATAGGACCTTGATTCCTTCAAGCAACCTACAATCTATTTGTCAGATTGGGGGGGCACTGGAATAATATTTGTATTAGTGACCCAAAATATTGGGGGGCACATGCCCCCAGTGCCCCCCCCCCCAGTTCCTACACCTTTGTCATGTCAATATTTTGCTTCAACCATGTCCAAGGATAGAAACTGCAATTACATCACACAGTGCCTCCAAGTATAAGCATTATCGCATATTTATATGCAAAAGTCAAGGTCAATAAGCAAGTAAGCAAATGTGACACAAAATAAGCAAAAAAGTGACCTCTGATATAGAGTACTGATTGAAATTTGTAGCTTGTATATTTGGTACATTTAGCTACCAGCTAGAGCTACAGCATTTCTAACCTGCATCATGTCATCATGCATGTGATCACATGATCCTTGATAGCTAAATAAATCCTCAAGGAAAGTTCCTTACTGATTGCTGCAAAGAAATGTACTCATGAAAGAAACATGTGTAGTGATCTCTACTCAAAGATTATTAAAGATATATAGGATAGCTAAATAGTTCATATAAATCACAAAGTTCTAGAATCACCATGTGCTCAGACCTATGTCCAACTGAGCATGTGCAATAACATGTATAATACTAATTAATTATAACAAAGTTACAGTCCAATACATCTCCCTTTCAAAGTGTGGAAGTTGGTTTCTAGTTTTTCATTGGTTGTTTCGGATAAGATCTCCCACTCCTAGTTGTGATCCATGACTGACTCAGTGACTGGTTTCTTGGAGGGGAACTTTTGGGGTTTGGAGTAGAGGCCTCTTTTTGCTCTGCTTGAGTAGCAGGCTCCTGTGTGTCATCATCATCTCTCTTATCCATGCTTTCATCTGGCATAGGAAGCAGATGTCTTCGGTTTCTCTGGTATGTACCACCGTCTGGTACTTGTACAACATGACCGGGTCTTGTTTTGTTCCATCACTGTTCCTCTAGTATCGCAGTCTGGAATCCAAACACTCTCTCCTTGTTTAAATGGCTTCAACACTGTTGCATTATGGCGGTAATCAAAATTTTGTTTCTGCCGTTGCCTCATATTTTCCTCCTTTTGTCGGAGTAAGGATTTCTTGGGCAACTTTGGAATCAGTTGTTTTGTAATCACTGGAATTGTTGTGCGAATTCGACGACCCATCAGAAGTTCTGCTGGGCTATAGCCATTTTCCAGAGGTGTGGACCGATAAGCCAACATGGCTAAATATGGATCTTTGTTCTTAACTAACAGCTCTTTTACAGTCCTGACTGCCCTTTAAGCTGCTCCATTTGCTTGAGGATATCGTGGACTGCTTGTGGTATGTGTAAATCCATACTGAATTGCAAATGCACCAAAGATAGCTGCGGAATACTGAGGTCCATTATGAGACATCACAGTCTCTGGTATTCCATGTCGAGAGAAAATAGACTTGAGGTGTTCTATGACAGCTTCACTTGATGTTGAAGATAGTTTAGAAACCTCGATAAACTGGGAGAAATAATCAACTATCAAAAGATAGTTGGACTTTTTCCATTCAAAGAGGTCTGTACCAACTTTTTGCCATGGACGTTCTGGAAATTGTGATGGTATCAAGGGTTCTGCAGGCTGTATCCTGTACTTGCAGCACACTGGACACTTAGAGACTTTTTCCTCAATGTGTTGACGTATATTAGGCCACCATACTGACTGTTTGGCTCTTAGACGGCACTTTGTTAACCCTTGATGACCTGAGTGGAGCTTCTCAAGTATCTCTGACTGAAGACTATTTGGAATAACGAGTCTGTTGCCTCTAAGGAGTAACCCATTGTTGACACTCAACTCCTGGTGAATTTTTGCGAAAGACTTCACTGGCCCCTTCAGGTTGGACAAGCAAGGCCAAGCACTTTGACAATACTTTTTTACTTGCTTACAGACTGCATCCTGGTTTTGTGTATTTTCAATTTCCTTCAGCTTCATCGCTGTTGCAGGTAAATTGTTCACTATGAGGTTCACAAATGCATCGACTAAATTCCCCTGCTCTGCTGTCAGATTTGAGGACAGGTGAACGAGAAAGTGTATCTGCTGTTGTCAGGTCCTTTCCAGGTACATGTGAAACAGAATAGTCGAATCTCATCAAACGTAATCTGAACCATTGCACTCTGACTGGCATCTCATCAAGGTTCTTTGAGGAAAGAAGAGGGACCAGAGGCTTGTGATCTGTTTCCATTCTGAATCGCATCCCAATGAGGTACTCTTGAAATCGCTCACATGCCCATGTCACTGCAAGAGCTTCTTTTTCAATTTGTGCATACCGTTGTTCAGTTTCCGTGAGTGCACGAGAAATGTACGCAACAGGTCGCAAACTTCCATTTGGTTGTCTCTGTCTCAGCACTGCTCCCAGTCCATATGCAGATGCATCAGCAGACACCATAGTTTCAAAAGTAGGGTTATATAATGCAAGCATTTCACTGGAGGTCAGAGATTTCTTGAGAGAATTGAAAGCCTGGTCCTGGCAGGATCCCCACAACCACTGGTTTTTTGAGTGATAGTAAATCCCGTAGTGGCTTGGTTTTTTCTGCTAAGCTTGGACAGAATTTACTTAACTGGTTGATCATTCCTAGAAATCGTCTTAATTCTTGGATATTTGTAGGTGGCTTCATGCTCTGAATGGCTTGGACCTTTTCCGGGTCAGGTCTAACTCCAGATTGATCTACCAGCTGTCCTAAGAACTTGATCTGTGTTTTGCAAAACTCACACTTCTCCTGACCTAATGTGAGACCTGATTTGCAGAGTCTAGTGAGGACTGCTGTTAGACGTTCATCATGTTCTTCTTTTGTCTTGCCATGAATAAGTACATCGTCTATGAGACCAACCACCCCCTCCAGATCTCCAAGAATTTCATTCATTCTTCTTTGGAAATGCTCTGGTGCAGATGTTATGCCAAAAGGAAGGCGGTTAAAGCAAAACCTCCCAAATGGGGTGATAAATGTAGTGAGTTTTGAGGATTCTGGTGACAATTCGACCTGCCAAAATCCAGAATTAGCATCTAGTTTCGAGAAGTACCTTGCTCCACCAATCTGAGTGAGAGCATGCTCTACTGATGGTAAGATGTGACGTTCCCTGCAGACACTGTCATTTAGCTTGGTAAGGTCAACACAGATTCTTACTGTACCATTAGGCTTTGGTACCATGACCATACCAGCACACCATTCAGTAGGGGTGTCAATCCTGGAAATCACCCCCAAATTCTCCATCCTTTGCAACTCAGCCTTGACCTTGGGTAGCAATGGTACTGCTATTCTTCTTGGAGCACTGAGTGCAAAAGGTTTCGCATCACTCCTGAGCTTGATTTCATACCTGTCCTTCAGTCTACCCAGACCTGAAAACAACTGTGGGAATCGATCTATTATGTCTGATGTCTGTACTTGCTCAACCTGGGACACAATTTTCAAGGATTCAATAGCTGGTCACCCGAGAAGTGCTTTCTGGAGCCCACGTATCACAAAAATGTCTTGCTTTACCTCTGTATTTTAACCTGCCTGAAAATTGTCCGAGGACATCTAGAGTCTGTTGGCTAGGGCCGCTAAGTGACCTCCCAGGTGGTGTTAGGGACCCATCTCTTGTTGTATCATGGTTGCTCTCTGGTATAACAGTAACGTCTGCCCCTGTGTTGATTTTGAATTCAATTTCTTGGCCATTTAGCATTATCTTTGTCATCCACGGGTCAACAGTTTCATTCACAGTTGCCATCTCTGAGTGTACCACTCCTAAGAAAGATTCCTCATCACTGTTTGTAGCAATGACTGATTGTACATTTCCTCGTGACCTGCACATGGACCTGAAGTGCCCCATTTTCCCACACTTGTGACATACTGCTTCATTGGCAGGACACTGCATTCGTGCATGTGGTGACTGGCCACATCAGAAACAGACTTGTGTTTCCTGGTTGGTCATTTTGAATGGTCTAGTCTTTCCTCCATAAGTAGGTTTTTGAAGTGTTTGTCTCCCATGTTGTGCCTTTGATGGTTGTCTCCGGATTTCGTCCACAATGTGCTCAGCAGGGTTTGCTTCATTACTCCTAACTGTACTCTGTTGTTTCTTGACAAGCTCACTTTGTCGAGCTTGAGTCAAAGCCTTCTCAAGTGTTAGCTCAGGGTCCATTTGAAGCTTTTCTGCAAGATGTCCATCGAGGATCCCTACGACTATCCGATCACGGATCATCTCATCACAGAGGGCACCATATGCACAGTGCTCTGCCAGAGCATAGAGATCAATAATGAAGTCATCAACGGATTCACCTTGTTCTTGTTTTCGGCTGTTGAACTTAGCTCTCTCGAATATGGTGTTTCGACGTTTCACAAAGTGTGATTCAAATCTGCCTTTCACTGTGGCATAGTTTTTTGCTTCCTCTTCTGTAAGGCCAAATGACTGAAAAATATCGTCTGCCTTGTCACCCATAGAATAAACTAATGTGTTAACTTGGTTTTCCTCAGATTTTGTTGCCAGATTAGAGGCTTGTCGGAAACGCTCGAAACGTCTGATCCACTTTGGCCATTGTTCTGGCTTGCTAAAATTGAAGTTTTCTAGTACTGGAATTTGATAGGATGCCATTCTCTGCTAGAATCCCACCTCTGACACCATGTAGTGATCTCTACTCAAAGATATATAGGCTAGCTAAATAGTTCATATAAATCACAAAGTTCTAGAATCACCATGTGCTCAGACCTATGTCCAACTGAGCATGTGCAATAACATGTATAATTATAACAAAGTTACAGTCCAATACAACATGCACTATAAAACAGGGCTAGCCACGTAGCATATTATGTACATGAGTATGCAAACTAGGGCCAAAATAAGCAAAAATGTTTATTTTGGTATGCATATCTAAAGTTACTACTTGGAGGCTCTGATCACAGCACAGAGTTAATTATTATGTATGCTTTATAAAGGACACCTTGGAAACTGTAGAGGTTATCCTTAATTCAGGTAATATAATACACTAGAGTACTAAGGACTCCAACCTGGAGCCTTATCTGTATGTTCAAGATTCCAGCCTGGAACTGGGTCTTATATACCTGTACAAGTTGTTCCATTAATTTCTCAACATTCGATTTGTCCCTGAGTTCCTCATTATCAATGGACTTCCTCAATGAGGCTAAGGGACAAAGAGCAGGTTTAAAAAAACTTTGGGTATGACTCAGTGAGCATATTTTACCACATGTAGTCGGGCAGGTGAGGTGTAAGTTTCCTTACATTACATCATTACTATTACATCAGCTCTTTCTCCGTGTAACAGATAACATCATTGTCAATGTACAATAGTCTGAGTAGCACTGATAGTCCAAGTAGCACTGGTAGTATGAGTAGCACTGGTAGTATGAGTAGCATTGGTAGTCCGAGTAGCATTGGTAGTCCGAGTAGCACTGGTAGTATGAGTAGAACTGGTATATAGTCTGAGTAGCACTGCATGGTATATGTGATAGGATCTGAGAAAACCTTTTTCACGAAATTATTGATTTTACGTATGTTATACTCAAAAAACTGAACTGGAGTATACTTTTGGCAAATGTTTTTATTAGCTTATTAGTAGCTGCTACCTTCCCCCCCAGCATTGTGTGACGTTTCACACCTTGTAGAGACCTCCTTCACACCAATCGAGGCCTTAGAAAACTCACACTTCAACTTAATGTCTATGCGTTGCACGAAAAACGGAACGCCCTTTCTCAATTAAGACGCATTATGGCTTCCAGGCTTTGAAGTTCTATATCTAGAGAACGGTAGTGTCTAGAGCTACCATTTAACTTGCACCCTGTAGGTAAGTTACCATACTTTAACCTAAAACTAAAAAATAAACTTTTGATATTCTGCTCGAAAAGGGTCATTTTCTCAGATCCTATCACATATGGTTCCACTAATGAACTGTAATAGCTGACTACTGTATAATAATTGTATAGCTAATGTCATGAATCAGGTGGGTAATTTTATTGCAACAGCTAGAAACGATCTCATAGCAGCACAAAGATTTTCAAAATAATTTCTGGGGGTAGGGACACGCCCCCAGACTCGATACAGGGCTGTATCTAAAGAATTTTGACTGGGCCATTAGGCCACAATGAGGGGGTTGAGGGGTGAGGAAGGGGGATGTGTCCACTCCAGTGCAAAGCACAGATACTTCTAGTGCATGGGAGACTAAAAGGGAGTGAATTACAGCATTAGAACCCCTCAGTAACTTACAATCACAGATTTTGAATGAACAGTTTGTTTTGGTAAGTGTAGCTAGTGAGAGGTAGTTGCCCCACCTGCCCCCCCTTAAGGCCGATGGGACATGATCACATGATAGTAATAAAGATCACAGTTTACACTCTAACTGTCATGTCTCAATAGAGCTGTATAAAGTGCATGGAGCAAGGAAATGATTATTGTTCATGTAGAGTTGTAGCAGCCATGTAGCTATAACTATGAAAAAAATACAAGGCTAGAGTTGGGCTATCAATAATAAAATTAAGAACTCAAGACATGTGACTGCCTACTTTTTTTTCTTTTTTTTTTTTTTTTGAATGTCAAGTTTGTTACACAAAAAAATAACAAAAAACATATCAATGTGATAACTACAGTGGAACCTCTAAAAACGAACCCTCTAACGAGCGAATTACCTCTCACCAGCGAACTTTCAGAATGCCCCCGAGCAACTCCCATAGAAAATGTACAGCAGATCACCTCTTAAAGCGAATACCTCTGAACTCCGAATAGTGAACACTAGCTTAGCACTAGCACACTCAAGCAATGATAAACTGACCTCTAAAAGCGAACGAGAAGTCACACCCATTTCAAATTAAATGGAATTTAGACTAATAGGTGTATTATGGCCAAGGCTGAAGTCAAAGTGCCAGTTTGTTTAGGCGGTGGCAATGACTAGGAAATCGAGTTTATGGAACAACTAAGTAGTGGAAGTGATGCACAGGAGCAAGAAGTAGAAGAATATGCTCAAGAGTGTAGGGAGATGGATGAAGAACCCAAGACAACAGTGAAAAATTTTATAATGCACTAGATAATGTTAAACTGTTTCTGGAGAACCATGGATTCCATCAAGAAGCTAGCACAATCAGCTAAGTTGGAGATGCTATATAGCTAAGCATGTGCCCATGTAAAGTCATTAAAGCAAGCTACTTTTTTGATTATAATATGACCCCCAATTTGTTATAGTGTCATTAAAATTAATATAGCCACAAAAATGTACAGCTATGAATAAATGAAATTATTGTACACTATACATGTAATTGGGAGCAGTAGCATGATAAAAATGGGAAACCTCTGAAAGCAAACAACCTCTGAATAGTGAACAGAGTGGCCTGGTCCCAAATCGTTCTCTCTTCGGAGGTTCCACTGTAATAGACCAGATAAAATTAATAGCTAATATATAATTATATTAAATGTGATTCAGATTGCGTGAGTAATATGAAGTTGTGAATGTGCCATGTAGGCAATATTTCTATTACAATATCTTCTTGTATATCCGGGAAGAAGGATTTGTGAATTATGAATTTGCACTAAAACAAGAGCAGAGAGTCTGTGCACACATTTAGGTGCTGTATCAAGCCAAGCTGAATCATATCCACTCAGTGCTTTTGTCATGTTACCGTCTACTTGATCTTTAACTTTAGCTTCATCTATTTTACATTTGAACTGTCTCCAACGAAAAAGTAATGTCCCTAGGTTAGTATCAGAGAAAAACTTTTTCAAATAATATTTAATGTTCTTGTGGTGAGGGTGCATTGGGTTGAAGAAGTCATCGTAATCACAGAAGAGTCCATATTCAAATACACCAATATATCGCATTCCACAATCTTGGTACTTCATGACTTGACTATAATAAAATACTCTATCTCCTATGAAATCTTCCCATTCTTCCATGTATACAAACCCACTCTTTAGTGCCTCTCGAAGAAAGGGATATATAAATGTTGCATTCTTGGCAAAGCTTGAATGAACATTTAAATGTACCATGTCTATGCCAATGGCTTTCTGATACTTCAGCCACTCATCAAGCAGAGGTGGGTGCTTATACATGGCAGTACAGACTACAATGGAGCCTTTCCCTCTAGTTGGGAGAGATTGGTGAGTAGAATTTTTCAAAATGAGAGCCTTTTCAGTTTCAACACGAGAAACATAGCTATCATTTTTGTTTTTATAGAGAAGCTTTACAATACTACCATTTAGAATAGACGACATGGGAAATCCTAGGCATTGAACAAGTATGATACCGTGTGTGTGTATAGGACGGTGCTTACGTACCCAGCCAGTATCTTCCTTCAGCACACGTATGTTATTTGATAAACATTCATTCAATTCACATGCTAATATAGAATCCACTGATGCATCATTCACTTCAGCCATTACAAAAAGAATATTTCTGGGCTTTCCATTTATAGATCTGTTATCGTAATATGCCCGTCTTGGAACCACATCAAAGCATGTACTATCTAATCCACTATATGATCTGTCACATATTGGTTCACCATTGAAGGTTGGAAACGATCTGTTACTAATTAGCTCACAATTGAAGGTTGGAAACAATCTATTACTTATTAGCTCACGATTGAAGGTTGGAACATTTCGTTGGTAAAGATGAAGAACTACCAGCACACAACACACAGTTACTAGCACAACTAAAGAAATAATGTAAATTATAATAACTGGTATTGTAGCAGTTTATTATTATCATAGGGACTATATAAAACACACACACACACATGCACGCACGCACACACACACACACACACACACACACACACACACACACACACACACACACACACACACACACACACAGAGTCAATACCCAACAATACATAGAAAGTTCAGGATTTGAGTAGAGCAGTAAGATGCTATTAAACTAAACTATAGTTGGTAAAAACTAGTAAAGCTCACATGACCTTGTAGTTTTAGACCCTATTAATAATAATACAGGGGTGTAGACAACATTTTAGGACTGGGAGGGGGGGGGCATAATAAGGTAAAGACAAAAGTGTTGCAATTGGACTTAAAGGGGAGGGTGCCTGAGGGGGATATGCCTGCACGAAGTGCAGAAGCAAAAAGTTTCTTCAAAATCCAAGGATGTGTAAGAGAGTAAATTACAGTAATGTTCAAATAATATCATACCCACCAACTATCCCAGCCACACCGGGAATATCCTGCAAAAACCACTGCTTTCCCGGTATCCCGGTACAACTATGCATTTCCTGGCTTTACTTTCTTCTCAGATCTGTCTTTGCTCATTAATAATTATAGCTATATAGTAGCTGAATTTAGGGTGTGGCCATGGTACCTATAATACAATTATGTGATGCATACCTACTTCATTTTTATTAGAAGCAGCCTTTATGATACTACTGACAATTAACTTTAACTTTGTCCATCTTCAATAGCTCTAGCTATGTATTTTTTGTGATCAAGCAAAACTGCTTCAATTCAAGCAAAACTATGAGTTTAATCAAGTTAATCAAAATTAATGGGTTGGTAGGTATGTAATATGTACTACACAAGGATAGGCTAGGCTCTATTTCATTTGAAGATAGCAGATTCTGTACTGAAACTTCTTCAACATCACTTTCAAGCTAGTAAAACTAGAATACACTGATCGAATATTATTAGCTCACCAGTTCAGGCTGACTGCTGGCTAATTCAGGCTGATAGCTGGCCTTAAATTCATTGGATGATTCACCTGGCTTTAAAGGAGTGCTAAACCACTATCTTAGAGACTCACAGACATGGTACTAGCGAGCTATTAGCAATTAGGCTAAGTCAAGCAAGTTCTCTAAGCAGCTGTTACAATGTTACCATGCTTACCTGTTAACCACTACTTTCATGGCTAAATAGTGTTTACTAAATCACTACAATACACATCATGTGCAGTTTACAAAATAAAAAATTAAGCCAGATCCTGAGCTTATTAGCTAATTATCTAGTTAGCTACATTTTCTGAAAAATCTGGGGGGGGGGGGGGAGCCAAGCCCTCCCTGGTCTACACTCCAGTAATATTGTTAGCTAATTCCATTAGAAATAGTCACTTATTCCCGTTGAGGAGTCTGATTCCTCCTTATTCAACCTCCCATTTAGCAACTTATTGAGACAAGCCCCAGTAACTAGCTACTAGCACAATTGGACACACCCAGTTCTAAATATAAAGTTAGAGCTAGCTTACAGATCAGTTTAGGATCTCTGAATAAGAAGCCAACCATCGTTAGCGGCAAAATCGTGCAGTGATAGATCGAGGCCACAGACTTTTGACCTAAGCTTCCAGCGATCAAAAGTCACACAGTGAATTCATTCTTTCGTAGAGACGTGGACCTACTTGATAATCCACAGCTTACTACAGAGGCGGATCCAGGATTTTGAAAGGGGGTTGGAAATGATACCGCCGAGGAACTTAAGGGGGTGGAGGTAATAATGGGGCGTGCATAATTCGCACGATTGATCGCCTTAGTTACGGGAAATTTTCGAGGGGAAATAATATACAGTCGAAATGCAGAGATATGGTTCGTAAGGTAAACTCCCTTTTCTGCTCCTTTCCGGATACTTCGCCTGGAGTTTTGACATTTCTTTTTCGTTCATTCTGTCTAGGACTTTATGGAAGTTCCCTATGATCTCTTTCTTCTGGTACTCTGTCTACGAAATTACTTTTAATAAAGTGTTACGACGTATATGGAAACTTCCCTATAACTCCCACACAAGAATTGTTCAATGCAGTGCTAAGCTACAAAGCCTGTTTAACTTAATATTCCATCGATCTTCAGCTCTCTACAAATCTTCTCAGACTTGTCCCTCTAACTTGGTCAAACATATATTCCACAAATCTGCTAATCGTTGTTTTACATTCTTAGGTTTCAATTTGAAATATGGCAATCAATTTTGTAAAGATTATTCTATCCATCACATTTTCCGTTCCAATGTTATTAGAGATCTCAGAATTGCACAACCATATTTATCCATCAGCAAAAATTTAATTGAGTCAGTTGTAATTTCTTTGTCCATGTCAACCACCTAATCCATTTCTATTTCTTACTTTTATTTTTTACACCTATTTTGGTGTGTTAATAATAATAATAATAATAATTTTTCTCCGTAATCACCCGGAAAAAAAAATTGTTGGTTGATAGGTCCGCAGACCACCAGAGATGCTCTATAGCAGGTACCGTATAGCGGGAAATTTTCGAGGGGTAATATCTTCGATCGTGGTTTTCATGGATAGAATAAAACTAAAACTACGAAAATTTCCCTCCCCCCTCCCCCCAACCCTTCCCCCAACCACGAAGATCGAAAATTTCCCGTTATACGGTATGTTCACTTCTTTATTACATTTTTTGTCACACAAAATGAGACGGTTAAATAAATAACTAGCTAGCTACAACATCACAGCAAAGACCAATCAATATTCTTGTGAACATACTACAGAAGTAGAGCATTGAGCTGATCTTGGCCCATCAGGGAACACTTGGGAGCCCTTATGTGCTTTGAGGGTTGAGTAGCTAGTAGTAGCAACAGTTACTGGAGTTATTGACAAAGGTTGTGGCAATATTTGGTTGGATATGATTTAGGCCAAAAAAAATTAGAGAATTTAATGTTTCAGAAAGAGATGTAGGAAGTCAAGTCATGAAGTACCAAGATTGCATATATATGTATTTTTATATGGACTCTTCTGCGATTATGACTTCTTCAGCCCAATACACCCTCACCACAAAAACATTGAAATCTGATATTAATCTAGGGAAATTGCTTGCAGTTCAAGCATCAAATTGCTATTTGGCAACTGAATCACTACGTAAACAATCTTTAAAAGCAGCATAGCCATATTTCATGCACAGCAAAAAGGAGGCCTATGTTGTTCTGTTGTTCTGATTCAGCTACTGACCTTAGGTGGGCCAGGCAGGGACAGCCAATGGGTGGATATAGCCCACCAGCTTTTTTTTCAGTAGCCCTATATCCATAGACATGTGTGGCAAAAGATTAAAACTTCTGGTCAAGTATGCTTTGAGTTATGGGGCTAGCCAAACTATGAGTTTTTACAATACATCTGGTTTTGGGAGGGGCTTATTGATGATGTAATAACGTGAAAGTGTGATTTTGGGCCAGCTGAAAGGTAAACTGTGGCTGTTGCTGCTAGGATGAAGTATGAGCAGAGCAGCTAAGAAGAGGTTGATTTTGAGTCAGCAATTTTAGTGAAGGCTCTAGTGAAGGCTCTAGTGATGGTTCAATGGCATATAGTTTTGAACCAAGTGTGACTGATTCAGGGCAAGAGGGAGGATGTGGGAGGGGAATGTGTTCCCTCCTGATGAAGCTGTGGAAACTTAACTACCATTTTCTATGACACTGAAAGTCATTATTGTGAATGTACGTTTATGTGCATGAGATAGAGGGACATTAGCTAGAAAGAAATTTCTTAAGGGATAGTAGTATAAAATCAGCAATAAGCAGAAAAATCCACAGAACTTTACTTTTGGCCTTGATTCATCCACAGAATTTTCTGTCCCAAAAATCCACAGATTATGACAGCACAGCCGTTGGCATCAATGAACCATCACTAGAGCCTTCACTAACACTCCCAGAGGAAATTGCTGACTCAAAATTGACCACTTCTTGGCTGCTCTGCTCACTCCCAGACACACTTGCCTACACTTCACCCTAGCAACAGCCACAGTTTACCTTTCAGCTGGCCCAACTATAATAATAATATTGCAATGGAAGCTATTGATAAGCCTCGCCCAAAACAGGATGTATTGTTAAAACTGAGCATACTTGACCAGAAGTTTTAATCTTTTGCCACACATGTCTATGGATATAGAGCTACTAAAAATGTTCCATGTAGGTTACCCTTTAAATATCCAGGTCTATTATACTATACACTGAGCACATGCTGGTCTCTCTATCTCATTCTATTGCTGTAGATAGACAGCAAATGAAAAAATGGGAAAATGGGGAGAAGTGGGGTAGGGTGTAGGGGCTAAAAACACAACAGCAATGTGACTTTTGGGGTGCTTCTATGTGTAAATTTCCTTACAGTATTCTTATCGTATATCATAGTATTTTATTTATTACAGGTATTTTACTGATGTATAGTAATGATGTAATGTAATGAATTTACACATGGGAGCACTTGACTTGTAGTCTGGGACTCTAGCTAAGTAGGGAAAGTCCCTAGGTCTCTTCTGAACAGAAGTTCAGCTGCTGATTGTGGTGAAAATACTTCTGATGAGTCAGATTCTGAAGAAGATATATAGCATTGTAAGCAAGTGTCAAGTGACTATTCCCAGAAATCTCTGTAAAAGGACACCAGTCATTTCTAAAAGTCCCCAAACAATTAGCATTTTTATTCTTCTTGGTATGCCTAATTTCCTTGGTTACACTACCAGAAAGGACAAGATAGAGTATACTGCTATTGGATTAAGATAGATTTAATTTTATTACAAGTCATGAGGTTCAGACTAAACTGGTAAATATGACGACCAATACCAAAAATTAGGTAGGGCCAGCTGGCTGGTGTGACTGTGACGACCCTTTATTACATACAACACAAACATAATAACTGCGTGCTTCATTGCATAGCTGCCAACTGTCCCGGATCTTCCGGGACAGTCCCGGATTTATCACTCTGTCCCGGAGTCCCGGAAAGCATTATTGTTATGTCCCAGAAGCCAGACTGGCAGCTCGTAGATAGTTTACACTACACCTCTTAGTGATATAATTCTAGACAGCCCCAGCTGCCCACCTAGTTTATACAGACCTCTCAACCTAGAAACGTCATTTGTAGTGAGATTCAAGCTAATTTAGAGTGAGATTGGTCAGTTTGGAGTGAGATATGTTTTTCAAATTCATAAAAAATAATATAATATTGTGTGCTTTTATCTATTGTTTCACAGTTAAAGTGTCCTTTGTTGTATGCTGCTATTGCTTACTTGGCATCAACTAGTAAAGTATTAGTAGGCTTCCATTCCAAAGGGTTTAATTTATGAGTCTTTACAGTAATTAATGAGGAAGAACTCCCTTTAACGAAGGGGTATTCATCCCATTTTGTAAGTAGCTGCTCCTGATAAAAGAGGAAGGGGCCCCCTCTCAGCCTCGATCACTATCTGCCATTTTTCAAAGCGGCAGCTGCCTGTCTGTTAGGTAATCAGTCAAGCATGCTATATGCTGTATTGTGGTTTGCAGGATGCTTGCTAGTGGCAAAGCTGCATGGTAAGATTTAAACTATTAACTTAGGTGGCCAACATCTATTGTACCTAGCCTTCATGCATCAACCTGCAAATGGCAATAATAACTGTGTGGTGTGAAAGAGTGAGTCAACAACTAAAAGCTTGAGGTGAGAACCAAAAAGAGTGAGATTGGGGACCTTTGGAGTGAGAGAGTGAGATTTGCTCTAAAAGCTTGAGTCTCACACCAAAATAGTGAGAGTTGAGAGGTCTGGTTTATACAACACCTCTAAGTCACTTTGTTGTTACACAAGTGACAAAATTTTAGTGTGAGAGACTGTAACATTGCCATGTTCCATAATACACATTGTATTATACAATAATAATATTATGTAGTGTATAAAATTAATGTATAATAATAATACAGTTTTACTTTTTTCACTAAAATTACATCATTTGGGGCGTGGTTGGATGGGGTGTGGTCTTTGTCCCTGAACTAGACTTTGAAAAGTTGGCAGCTATGTCATTGCCTTGTCTCAGATCAACATCATTATCCTGTTTTGCTAAAAGTAATTGGTTTACACTACCTAGAATCCACTTCTGCTGACAGCATTGACATACCTACCAACTGTCCCGGTCTGACCGGGAATAGCCCGCAAAAACCACTGCTTTCCCAGCACATACATTATTAGTAGCTCAATTTAGCTATAGGGTGTGGCCATGGTACAGCATATTACTCATAATGAGTCATTCTTATTAGCAGCTAGTTAATAGTTGCCTTCCTGATACTACCATGGATATTCTTTCATTTTTATAATATTCTTCTTCAAGATAATTATGTGTGATCATGCAGAACTGCTTCAATTCAAGCAAAAATCAAGTAGCTAAACCAAAATTGGTGGGTTGGTAGATATTTTTCATTTAGACATATCAAAGTGTTCAGAGCATTTGGTAGCTTCATTGTGAAGTCACACATTTTTCTCTTCACCTGATTGAAGACACTGAATGATAGAAATTTAACTTTACCACACCTTTTCTCAAAACCACTCTCATGTAACTAGACTTTGACATAATTATAAGATGTCATTTGAAAGCTCATTCTCTGCATGCTCTTTGTTTTGCATGGCTTATAATTCACTAAAAGTAAATGGGAAGTGAGATACTTAATGTTATGTGGGTACAGGGAAAAAAAAAAGGACAACTCTACTAAAAGTGCCCTTTTGTGCTAGGAAGAGATGTGACAGATTTTAATAGCCTTCATCACTAGGAAGAAGAGAGAGAACTGGGCCAAAATAGGCATACATAGTCTCCTCTTACTAGCTGGGCCAGCTACCTGCCCAGAAGTAGCTCTAAAGGTGAGGGTCCCATCAGACATCTGTCAATGATCCTGATTAGACATCCAATCACCTAAAGCCCATTACCATGAGTGGGGTTCAACTATTTATCATCATGTAGTCTCCATGCAAAATTGTGTGTGGGTTTAATAATATTATTCATGGAGCTATAAAATAATAACAACCAATGAATAATACAGAATCATAATTCAGAGGGAAAGCTGTTGTCATGGATATTAAAATAAGACCACACCCCTGAGTTTGGCTTCATTTAAATGTAAAGATTCATGAGTCATACTCAGGCTATCTTCCAAGACAATGCTACTGACTATATAGAACAGTTAACTAAAGTCCCCTCCCACCACATGCATTCTGTGTAGTCATTGTCACTTGGTATACTAGCTGGTATACTAGTTGGTATATTAGTTTGGTATATTAGTTGGTATACTAGTTGGTATACTAATTTACAAGATACACAGGATACAGCTAACTTTGCTGGCAGCAATGACCAATGAATAAGAACAGTCATGTGATAAGGAACCCACAGCTCTCAAATATTCCCGGTAACCAAATAGCTCACTAGTAGCTACCAAGCTGTTGGTATTTTAAGGCTCAGCTTTGTAGTAACAGTGAATATTATCTAAACTACTGTTCAGGAAACTATGATGTAAAGGAGAGGTTCTACTGCACATACTCACACATTGATTAACTCTTGTGTTGGTTTCAAGCACAAGCAAGTGTAAAGAAACGAGTTCTCTTTCTGAGAGTGGAGGATCAGGTCCTTCCAGAGATGTAATCAACACATGATTATTTACACACAGCAAAACTTAGTTGTATGTATATTGTAGAGTATGATGGAGTGATTTATTGGTTCAGGTTGAATAGACCACCATTACACATGAGTAGTACACTAACTCTGCCTAAGATGAAGCACCAGACATCAACACAAATGTACATGCTATGTACTCTTATGATGACCCAATGTGCATGCCATATTATATTCCTATGGTGACATAATAATTATGCACGTTATTATACTCTCATGGTTTGTGCTCTAAACAAATTTGCAACATTCCCCAAAAGTAAAGTATACCTTTGGCAGCTACAAGAAAACTCACTACTTTACACTCCATCATTATCACTATAAACTACAGTAGTTATTTCCTCAGTCCTAGAGTTCTGTTTGTCTCTCTATTAAACATTAGTGCATTAACTCTCACTCAATTGAGTTAAAACAGCAACCCAGTCCTTCACACAGGAAACAACAGGGAACAACAGAGAACAACAGAGAACAACATGAACTATGTACAGGTAACAACACATGTAGACTAATCTGTCCGTGCAAAAAAAAAAAAAAAAAAAAGAAAGAAAACAACAATAGCAACAAAAAAAAAAGAAAGACAACTCTCCAAAGAGTGCCTCCCTTTCTAGACATATTGCAGGCAGGACTGTCCAACAGGGGGATAACCCTGCGCAGTCATTAGCCACTTGCTGCACATTCTTGTCAGCAATGATTATATAGATGACCTGGATATCTAAATGAAAAATATCCAGTACCAGTAAAGGTGCCTTCAAGGTATTTATTATCATGAGATCTGGCTTCAAATTGGGTTTAGTAATATTATTCATAACTAATGACATTGAATCCTGATGTTCACACAGAGATCATAGTTGCCAGATCAAAATCTGGGACAGGAAGCCACACCTCAAGACCACACCCAGTTTAGAAGTTCATTTGACCTTTGCACTTCAATAGTTCTGTTAGTTCAGCTAGCTAATTCCTAGTGCAAATCGGGTAGTTTTTTTGCACTTCTGCACATGATCAATGCTGAATGGGCAAAAATGAGTTTGCAGGACTTGCAATTTGGTGAAGTCGGGACAAGTCATTGTTGGAGCTCTCAGTAGGGCGGGAGTGAGACTTCAGCTGAAAAGTCGGGAGTGTCCCGCCCATGTCGGGACGGTTGGGAACTATGCAGAGATGGTTTAATCACAAACACAGATCTGGTCCCTCTAGAGATTTGTTAGACAGATAAATGTTTATTGTGGTGTGTGTGATCGGATCAGGTGAACTAACACTGTATGAGTGAAACTCACATTATAGTGTTACAAAACTCACTAATTATCTTCACTATAAACCAGGACAACTTATCAGTCAATTTAAAAGTGTCTGTCTCTCTACTAAACAGTGGAATCCCTCCATTCTAACACCCAATACAGTGGAATTCCTCTATTCCAACCCCCTAAAATGAGAACACCTCTGTATGCAGTGGAACCCCTCTATTACAACTCCCTGAAATGAGGACACCTTAATGCCGTGGAACTCCTCTATTCCAACACCCTGAAATGTGTATACAGTGGAACTCCTCTATTTCAACACCCTGAAGTGAGGACACCTCTGTATACAGTGGAACTCCTCTATTCCAACTCACTGAAATGAGGACACCTCTGTATACAGTGGAACTCCTCTCCCTGAAATGAGGACACCTCTGTATATAGTGGAACTTCTCTATTCCAACACCCTGAAATGAGGACACCTCTGTATACAGTGGATCTCCTCTGTTCCAACCCCAGACACACCTCTGTATGCAGTGGAATCCCTCTATTTCAACCCCCTGAAATGAGGACACCTCTGTATACAGTGGAATCTCTCTATCACCTCTGTATACAGTGGAATCTCTCTATCACCTCTGTAGCTATAATATTATGGAACTCCTCTAATCCAGCACCCTGAAATGAGGACACCTCTGTGTGTGGAACCCTTATTCACACACACAGGAATAACATATACATACAGTAGTTACACATGTAGAGTATTTATTTTGTTTCACTATTAAAGAAAGATTATAGGAAAAAAATTTGACAACTCTCCAAAGAGTGTCTTTAATTATTAATTTTATTATGACAATTGTGTTGTATGGTCTATATTTTATTTATTTGTTTGTTTGTTTGTTTGTTTGTTTGTTTGTTTGTTTGTTTGTTTGTTTATTTGTTTGTTTGTTTATTTATTTATTATTATTTTTTTTAAAGGCTATTTTTAACAAATTGAAGAATCAGCATCTCCTGGTAGCCTCAACTTTTTTTTTTTTGGTATTTTTGTTAGCCAATAATACTAGATTTTTAAAACAACCTGATAATCTCCTGACCAGGGATATTACGTTGGCCACATTTAATTGTGTTTTTAAGGTATAGAGGTTATTCAGCTTGGGCGGGGTCAGAGGCTAATTTGTTGCCACAGGGCCATATTAAGTGGCAAAAAGCACAGGTGGCATAGCCTGTTTGTATTTCATAACACTTTCTAAGGAGACTAAGCCAACTCATACTTTCTCTGGGAATCATCAAGCCCACCAGTAAGCTACAGAAGTCATCATGCTGTTGACTGGCAGAATTGGCCAGAAGTTATTAATCAAGACTCCTTGTATGTGTATGCTATGGTATGAGAAGCAAGAAGAGAGTATACAGCCACATCCAATGCTACTAAAGGGAATTAAGGACTTAGCTATTAAAAAGGGATGTACCCATTTTTTTTCTTCCTAAATAATTTTTGTCACATGTATACGACTACATTACAAAAAAAATTGTTTCACATATACGGACATTTCACATAATTATACGGACTAGTGCTGGTCCCAAGGAGTCCATATAAGTGAGGGTCTACTATAGTACCAAAATCTATGGTTCAATTATATTACATGGGATTACTTTCACCTTCTGCTTTTAAACTGGCCATTTTAGGAATCAAAGAAGACAGTCAGCTAACACTACCATTGTTTGATCAATAATTTATGACATGGATGAAACTAAGTAGTAAATTTTGTCTGAGTTGGATGGTTTCACTACAGTTGTCTAACAGTGTTCGTTGGTAAATAAATATTAGCAATTGGTTCATATGACACATCTTGAAAAGATGGTGTAACCATAAGCATGAAGTGATGTAGCTACAGGATGTCTGGCATCTAAAACTAGTGTTTGCTTCTAAGGTAAACAAAAGTCCAGCAACATGTGAGCGTGCTTTCCCTATCCCAGCCATACATGTACCACAATGATGTACCTGTCTTTCTTTATTCCAACCCATGGTCTAAGAGGAGTACTGAGCTGAATTGCTGTTGAATCACCACAAATATGAACTACTATCATCTGGATCTATTTTTACCTCTTTTTAAACCAGTGTTAGCAGCTTTGCATTAACAGAAGGTTGTGGTGGGGGCTGCCCACAACAGGTAGTTAGCTGTTAATGATATTCATAACCTGTAGTATCAACCCAATACTATATATATAGTACACATTCATTTTGAAGTACAGTAGAACCTCACTAACTTGAACTTCACTAAGATAAACCCTCTCCAAGTTGAACAGTGGCACGTAAGGGGTCAAGGTTCAAACTCTTCTACAAGAGCAATGTACATGTACAATTGGAGTGGTTGAGACAGCAGGAAGAAGTGTCTACCTACAACTTGACTAGCTTAAAAGAGCTGCGTGAGCTAGCTGCAAGGAAGAAATAAGTGACATTAGGCAAACAACAGTCACAGAGTACATTGGTAAAAATTAGCCACGTACATAGTTGATTCTTCACTAACTTAAACATTTTCACAAATTTAAACAAAAACTGTAATCCTTTGTTCAAGTTAGTGAGGTTCTACTGTAGAGATATAGATATAGCTAGCTGAGGTAGGCAGGATTATGTTAGGGTATACTGTACTTGTCTAGGAGGTGATATCTGTTGCTTCCCAGTCTATTTCATTTTCCATATGATTGATGTCTGAATCAGTGCACCATGTAAACACTGATTCAGCTCCAATTACCATGCCTTCTGAATAACCTCTATTTATATAGGTATTTAAAATAAAATAAAATATAGGAGTCTATAGCATCCACACATACAACAGTGGTAATGAAGAATTCTAGGAGAGTCTTCTCTATAGAGAAGGTTACCAACCACACCGCCACTTTCTTAATTAATAAAATAAACCTTATACTTAATGCTATGTGTGTACTTGGAAAAAAGGACAAACTCTACTAAGAGTGTCCTTTGTGCTAGGAGAGGTGTGGCAGATTTTTTTAAAATAGCCTCAATCCCTTTTATTGGGCATATATCCTCTTTACTAGCTGGGCCAGCTTACCAGAGAGGCTGGTAAGCTCTAGAGGTGAGAGTCCACTCAGATAATTGACAGATCTGATGGCAATATCTGATTGGATGGCAGATATCTGATTGCCATCAGATCACTGTCAATTATCTGATTGGCCCAGTCAGATCATATCTCTGACATCCAATCACCTCTAGCCCATTACTAAAATGTGGAGTTCAAATATTTACTATCATGTAGTCTCCACACAAAATAATATGTGGGTTTACTAATATTATTCATGGAGCTATACACATAAAATTCACAATTCAGAGAGAAAGCTATTGTCATGATCCTTGGGACATGTCCACAGTTAACTAAATTCCCCTCCCCTATCCCTTCCTCCTCCAGGCCAGCAGAGCTGGCAGGCATTCTGTATAGTCATTGCCACTAGTTGGTATACTAGTTGGTATACTAGTTTACTAGACACACAGGATCTGGCAGGAATGGCCTGTGATAAAAGAACAGTCATATAACTGTTCAGGGAAAGACTAAGGAGGAGATTCTGCATTTGGGCCTTAGAGGTTACCAACCACATATACCTCCTTTAATTGGTATTAAATACTTATGTTATAGGGAACAGCATGAACTTCATTAATATCATGTGCTTACTGGAAAAAAGCTAGAAGAGGTATGGCAGATTTAAAGGCCTCAATCCATCACAACTTGATGTTATGTGTGTATTGGACCAAAAAAGGACAACTCTACTAAGAGTGCCCTTTTGTGCTAGGAAGAGGTGTGGCAGATTTTAATAGCCTCAGTCACTTGAGGCAGGATACCTCTTTTTCTAGGCTGGGCCAAAGAGGCATACTCTCCCTCTTTACTAGCTGGGCCAGCTACCTGCCCAGAGGTTGCTCTAAAGGTGAGGGTCCCATCAGACATCTGCCAATGGTCCAATTAGACATCCAATCACCTAAAGCCCACTACCATGAGTGGGGTTCAACTATTTATCATCATGTAGTCTCCTTACAAAATTGTGTGTGGGTTTAATAATGTTATTCATGGAGCTATAAATAGAAACCAATGAATATCATTCACAATTCAGAGGGAAAACTGTTGTCATGGATATTAAATAAGACCACACCCCTGAGTTTGGCTTCATTCATACTGTTCGATATCAGGCTATCTTCTGAGACAATGCTACTGACTATAGATAATGGTCTACAGTTAACTGAAGTCCCCTCCCCTTCCCCAGATCAACAGAGTCACATGCATTCTGTGTAGTCATTGCCACTTGGTATGCTAGTTGATATACTAGTTGATATACTAGTTGGTATATTAGTTGGTATATTAGTTGGTATATTAGTTGGTATATTAGTTGGTATACTAGTTGGTATACTAGTTGGTATACTGACACACAGGATACAGCTAACTTTGCTGGCAGGAATGGCCTATGAATAATATTAAAAGAACAGTCACATGATAAAGAACCTGCAGCTCTCAAATATTCCTGGTAACCAAATAGCTTACTAGTAGCTACCAAGCTGTTGGTATTTAAGACTTAGCTTTGTAGTGACAGTGAATATTATCTAAACTACTACTGTTCAGGAAAGACTATGACACAAAGGAGAGGTTCTACTGCACATACTCACACATTATCTCTTGTTACACAGTGATGGTCTCAAGCACAAGCAAGTGTAAAGAAATGAGTTCTCTTTGTGAGAGTGGAGGATCAGGTCCTTTCAGAGATGTAATCAACAAATCAACACATGATTAACTACACACAGCAGAATATAGTTGTGTGTTATTGTAGAGTGTGATGGAGCAGATAGAGTAAGATATAATGACTTATTGAACTCAGGTTGAACAGACCACCATTACACATGTGTAGTATACTAATTCTGTCCAAGATGAAGCACCAGACATCAACACAAATGTACATGCTATGTACTCTTATGATGACCCAATGTGCATGTCGTATATTCCTATGGTGACACAATAGGCATGTTATTATACTCTCATGGTTTGTGCTCTAAACAAATTTGCAACATTCCTGGTTACTTTATGCTTTATCACAATCACTATAAAGTAGTTATTTCCTCAGTCCATACTCAATTGAGCTAAAACAGCAGCCCAGTCCTTCACACAGGGAACAACAAGGAACAACAGAGAACAACAGAGACCAGAGAAAACAACAGGGAATAACATGAACTATGTACAGGTAACAACACATGTATACTAACCTTTCAGTGAAAAATGAACAAATAAACAACAATAGCAACAAAAGTACCCAAAACTCTTTGTTTGTTTGTTTGTTTCTACTTGAAACTGGGACTGTGGATTGCTTACTCACTCCTGAATGAGATATATTATAATCAATACCACAGGCAAGTGGAGGATTCCCCTCACTAGGAAGAAGAGATTTGGTATAATATACTGTCAATGACTTGTGTCTGTGACGACCCTAGCCGAACATGATAGCCTCCCACAATGCCTTGCATTCTTCTAGTATAGATAATTTTCTGTCTAGATATGCATGCATCTTAATGTGTACACATTTTAAGTCTGGACTTCATAAGATATAGACATTGTCCCATTATACTTATCAATAGTATTGGCATTATTTGATAGCATTATGTAACTGGAGGTGAGACATATATATTATAGCTCCATCCAAATCCTGTTAGTCATTTTTAATGGGCTCTCTGTAACCATGACACACAAAGACATAAACATGAAAATTATAGACTATGAAAAAAAATAAAATTTTAATGCAAAAATAAGACACAAAAATTACATTATCTAAACCAGTAAAAATAGAGGAGTATATATGGGGCGCCGTTTGTCTCAAAATTATTAAAAAAGAGAGTATTTAATTGTGAAGTAAAGATATATAAATACCTATAGGAATATAATAAATACCGCTAGAGATATAATAAATACCGCTATTTTGACATTATGGGTGTGGTTTAATGGAACTTGGAACTTTGTGTTATGCACGGGTTGAAAAGGATATCGTGCATAAATAGCAGCCAATTAGTTAATATGGCTACCCAAAAAATATTACTGTCAATGTTGGATCTTTCTCTAATGCTCTCACCGTGGCCATACAGCAAGATACTTCTGGATCACAGTCAATTAGTGTCTTTGCAACTCCTATATCATATAATGACTCCAAGCAGTGCTGTGTAAGTGTGTGTGTACTAGTATAAGGGGGATTATGTGACTATTAAAGTTAGGAAGATAATGTTTACCTCGTGAGTAGCTATGCAGCTTTGCAATATTGAATCTACACTGAATGTTGTTGTTGTTGTTGTTGTTGTTGTTATTATTATTATTATTATTATTATTATTATTATTATTATTATTATTATTATTATTATTATTATTATTATTATTATGTAACTAATATTTCATCATAATGAACAGTTGCTGTATTTATAGATCTCATCCAGCTCCTGGCATTATCCTACCATCCTATAATCTTAAAGGAAAAGTCCAAGGTAGCTAGCAGCAATGCTAGCAAATGGCCTAAAGTTGGATATAGAGAGTACTTACTGCTAACTTAATTTCTGGGTCCACTAAGCTTCTAGCATCATGTTCTGATAGGATCCAAAAATTCATTTCACTGATGAGTGTTTCCTTCCAAAAGCATCAATATGTGTAGTGTGAGTATTACTTTTCCCAGATCATTATGGAAAATTACTATATCCAGAATTCAGAAATAAGCTGCATACTGGTTTTTGCAACCCGGCCATGATTGCTATAATATTAGTTACTATTGACTATTAACAATTACATTTATTAACTTCTAATAACTGCTTCACTTTTATTGATTGATATAAATTATGTATATATAATATAATTATAACATCTTTATAACTAATGAACTAGCTATGATTATTGGAGTCAATGACACACTGATCACAGCCCGTGTTCAAATGTTCACCTGCTGAATGTATAGCAGCCTTATATAGATCATTATTATTGTTGGAAGAAACCAGAAATCCTGAAGCAGTTGTGAACAAACACATTCTAGGAACAGCAACATGCTCACCAAAATAGAGATGATACATCTATATCAGCATTAGTGCCAAGAGAGTATCAGTATGACTTAATCTCTCAAAAAACTAGTTGATACGGTGACATGTTACCTCATGATGGTTCCAACTTTCCAACAAGCACTTATTCTGAGGTAAATATACATAAAGTAGACAGTACAAATCCACTTCATTTAAGAGATCAAGCAAATGATCTCTTTCCAAGCTTCTAAATAAATCTCCATAATTACTTCCTACACACCTGTGCATATCACACCACAGTCTCTCTATTTGTTCATTGTGTATGAAACTTCCTGTTATCACTGAAGAATACATGATTGTGGGAAGCAATCATGTATCTCCATATAGCCGCCACATTCTCTCCTCCACAGTCAGATCTGATGTGATCAGGTAAGTCAATGATGTAGAGAAATAGCATCAAGGAAATTAGTAAGTACAGTTGATGATCAACATGATCAACCTGATGTATGAATCCTCTTAATTCTTTAAGGGTTACTCATAATCCCAACCTAACCAAGTGATCTTTCATCAATACTTCGTGATGGCTTTGTTTTATGGAATGGATTAATTCATCTAACTGATGATTCGATAATGGAGTATGTGTTAGATTGTCCCTGCAAATGCTAGCTGACAACCTCGACGAACAGGTTCCTCTGGATGTCTATGCAACGCCAAGCGCTCCAGAAATGGACAAAATTATATTAAATGAATAATCAATTCAGAACTATCTCTCTCAAGCCTAGAGAATTATAATATCTAGTCTAGAGTTAATAATAAACAAGTCCTGAATCAGCTAATTAATTAAGTGATAGAATGTTTCACAATAATTGTGTATGCATGAATTCATAGCTTTGATGTTGCTGCAAGCTCAGGCTTGCATCTGGCAATGTTCCTAGTGTTAGTAGCACTGTGCTACTGTTGGGTTGTGGGTGGGTCATCTGTTAGAGGGTGTCTTCCTCTAACAGTATGGCCATCTAAATATTGCAGTCTTCTATACAATGTTGCCCTAAGAGTGTAGCTATTTTATTCCACTTGTAATTAAGACACCTCAGTTCTATAATTTCATCAACAGTCACCATTATGAGGTCTTCTGACTAATATTTGAGACCTAAAATATTTTTCTAATTGTACATGCATGTTGTATTTATCGTTTGCAGGTAATGGCTCAGTAAAATCTGAAACGTCAAAGTTTTATTTTTGGGACATTGAAATGAATAAATACACAGTCTTATGTAAAATACTAACACAAAATTTATTAACAGTGACCACAGAATTTTAATACCAGTAATAATAATTGATATAAATAGCTAATTATAAGATAACATAACACATAACCTGAGATATCACAATGCACAATTATCAGAGTAACAAAAATTAATATCACAAAATATTTTCAACTTAAAACAACGAAAATTATTGAGAGGTGACAGTTTATCCAGGTGATGGGATATTGAGAGGCAGCATGACGAAAATATTGAGAGTGGTGCAGTTTCTACACTAATGAAGACTGAAGAGTACCAATAAGAATTGTCCAGTGTGTCTTACATTGTGTAAAAAAAATCATGTAAAATAACAGTAAATAACAGCAACACAGCAACTGTTTATTATGATGTGATAAAAGCTACATAATAATAATAACATTCAGTGTAGAAATATTGAAGCTGCATAGCTACTCACGTGTATCTTCCTACTTTAATAGTCACATAATCCCCCTCATACTAGTACACACACACTTACACTGCACTGCTTGGAGTCATAGGAGTGGCAAAGACACTAATTGACTGTGATCCAGAATTAGCTTGCTGTATGGCTGCAGCGAGAGCATTAGAGAGAGATCCAACATTGACAGTAACATTTTTTGGGTAGCCAATAACTAATTGGCTGCTATTTATGCACGATATCCTTTTCAACCCGTGCAAACACAAAGTTCAAAGTTCCATTAAACCACACCCATAATGTCAAAATAGCGGTATTTATAATAATTATATCCCTAGCGGTATTTATATATCCCTAGCGGTATTTATATATCCCTAGCGGTATTTATTATATCTCTAGCAGTATTTATTATATTCCTATAGGTATTTATATATCTTTACTTCACAATTAAATACTCTCTTTTTTAATAATTTTGAGACAAACGGCGCCCCATAAGTATAGGGTGGAGCTTAAACCCTTGAAACTCCACCTCACCACTATGAAAAGTAACTATGGCAGTCACCTCTATGAAAATGATCACCTTATTTCAATGACCACGGTTCCTTTGATGGTTGCCTTCTTCCTCAGTGTCTGCTTTTATATAGCTATCATAGAATACAGTCTGTCCACATAATGGCACCATCTAGCGTAAGTCCTCAATTAATTATCAACCACCATCAATTATCGGCCACACCCAATAAAAAATACGGAAAAATAATAATAGCGGTCACCGTAAACTCAACTTATCCAGATGGTAAGTTCTGGTAGTTTAGTAGCTATTGCCTTCCTTCATTTCGTCGTTCAAGCAGTGTGAGTTTGGGGTTGAGGGTGGGGAGGTGTTTAGCTAGCTGTTTGTCTAAATGTTTATGAACATTAGCAACCAAAATAGCTATAACCAGCTAGGGTAGCTAGCTAATAATTATCTAGATACTCTTGTGTTATAGTTCTTTTAGATGACAAAGGATGCCCAATAGGAAGAACATAGGTTTTAAGAGGCACAGGACTGGGGTACATGCTCCAAAAACAGCTCAATCAAAGCAGTAAAAGAAAAGAGTGGACTAATGAACAAATGCTAGCAGCATTAGATGATGTAAAGAAAGGAGTCTCAGCAAATTGTGCAGCAGATGCTAATGGTATTCCTTGATCAACATTAAAGAATCGAAGAGTAGTACATCGTACAAACCCTAAACCAAGGCCATACTTAACTAAAGATGATGTGTCTGTTTTGGGTTATTCAAAGAAGATCAAGGTACTGGTCGTGAGTGGCTGCAATGTGAATGCACTAGGTGGATTTTCAAGGACTGCATTCTCTCCAATGCCACTCTGTCTTATATGTTAATTTCATTTTCTTTGATACTTAAAACGCTGTTATAAAAAATCAATGCATAAGAAATGATTGAAATTATTTGGTAAAGGGTAATCAAAGCAGAAAAATTCAGTGGTGCTATCCATTTAACTTAGTTTTGCACTGTTTTGTTTCTATAGCAATTAAAAGTAATTTTGGCCGATGATTGATGAATGCAGAATGTATGGGTGGTCGTTAATTGATGACGGTGGACGATAACCGAGGTCGGAGACTCCGTACTTAAACTTCAGTTTCTCTCCTGCAGTAAGAGAATAAGACACAGTAACTAGCTCTGTAGTTGCATTAGTAAATTATTTTCAAGCTGTAGTAACTTTCTTTTGTTAGATCTTTTTAGCGGAGGCAGTAGAGAATTTGGGGCAAAGTCTGGTTGATAAACGAGGTCCTACGCTATCATTAGTAGCTCTGGGCTTTTTAAAAAAAAGTGAAAAGCCTCCTCCAATTTGGTCAGTAAGTAGCCTGTGTTTAGTAAGCTGACTGACTAAGTGGTTTTCATAACCTCATTACTCCAAACACATCACAAGATGCTGTACATACTTGCTATAGTCTAAATATCCATCTTTTTCTCCAGGCCGATGATTATAACGTGAGGATCAGTTGTGAGGGAAGTGGAGAGAGTGCAGTCAACACTATGACTGTAATGCTGCTTAACACAGAGTTACCACACAAGACTTTGACAACTTACAAGGCACCATCTCTTCATTCAAACACTTCCACCACACAGGAAGTTGTCAAATGAGACACAGTACCACTTGGACATGTTCCAAAACAGCTTCTGTATTAACATTAATAGAACTTCACCCCCTGAAATGAGGCAATCCCTCTGAAATGAGGACACCTGTATGTGGAACCCTTCACACATGCAGTAGTTACACATGTAGACTACCTTTCCCTAGTAAAAATAGGACAACTCTCCAAAAAGTATCCTTTTATTATTATTGTTGTTGTTTGTTTGTTTGTTTATTTTTTTATTATTATTATTTTTTTCTTTTTTTTCTTCTTTTTTTTTTGAGGGAGGGCATATAATACGTAACTATATTAGTTATTTTTATATATCACAGCATCTCCTGGCCAGGTCTACGTATAATACTCTAGCCATGCTTAATTGTACCTTTAAAGGTATTAATTTTATTTTCATGACTTCAAATTGACTAGTGGGTTTGATAATAACATTATTCATTGCTAGCTCCTGTCAACTCAATGATTAAGGGAGGGAAAAAATGATGTTTCATAACTCTCTTATGGTTGACCTATGATGGAACACACAGGAATAATAATTATTAGCAAGTACCCACCACACGAGGGCACTTGGTGTATAATGTAGCTACGTAATAATCCCATAGAACAAATCAATTTAAATGGAGCAGAGGAGACAGCACTGTTGTACTGCCTGATGTTTTCCTGGAAGTTGCTAGACTCTGCAGTATTGCTGCCAGTGAAAAGGTCCTTTGGTGGTGAAGGGTAGTCACCATGTTGGTGGCAGGCTGATTTTCCCATTGTGACAGCAATTGAGGGGTTCACTGGGGGATCTCAATGCCTTGCAATATTGAGAAACCCTTGTCATAGGCCACAGGTAGACTGCTCTCTCTTTTCCTCACCCTTTCTCTTCTATTTCTCTGTTGCAATAAACACAGTAGACAATTGAAGGATCAGTCAGTCTCCAAAAAAGTCTTGGTCTAAGCTTCAGGAATGCAGCTTAGATAGTTCCAGAAGGTTCACTGCCCCTTTATAAGAGTTAGGTGGTACAATTTGCTCATTAGCTCATTCCCCCTCCCCCAAAGATGTATGTGAGCTTCTTACTTCATTCTGGAAGCTTTTATAGCCTCCTTGAAGAGCTGAGTTGAATTAGAATTCACCTTTCAAAAAAATAGGCTTTATAGCTCTAGTGGACCTTATGATGTCAAGTTATAATTATACCTGGGGTGTGAAGCACAAAACATAGCTTCCAGAATAGCCTCATACAATTAGGTCATGTAAAAAGATTACATTCATTAGCTTATTAATAAATACATAATTATATAGTCGTTGGTCAATGAAGTTATACAGGTATTACACATGTAGACCATCTTTCACTAGAAAGACAAAGAAAAAAAAGGATAACTCTACCAAGAGTGCCCTTTTTTATTTCTATTTCCACTTTACTTTCTTTCTTTCTTTCTTGACAAAGCCAGGTCTGCACCTTGGCTGTCTACTAGGGTTACAGTTCATAGTCTAGCCTGATAGCCTGTGGTCAGATGCCTGATGTGGTCAGGGGTATTCAACGTTGTGGCGAGGGATCTTCAGGGCTTACACTGACACTTAATTCATAGATACCAAGATCCCTGCCAGTACTGATCGTGCCTTTAAGGTATTTATTCTCATGTGGTCTGACTTCAAATTGACTAGTGGGTTTGATAATAACATTATTCATTGCCATAGCTAACCGCGCCTTTATGGTATTGGGATTAGTTAACTTTCACAACGTTTGATGACCCCTGGAGGTTAAAGCCAATTATTGCGAAAATGGCATTTGTTGTCCAGACGTAAAATAGTGAAAAAATTTACACACACACAGGAAATACTAGTTGCCTATCTTTCACTGAAAAAAATTTAGACAACTCTCCAAAAAGTGACTTCATTAAAACATCAATTGACTATAGTGGCATAGCTCAATGATTAGATTCTTCTGAAAAATGTTTGGTTTTTTTTTAACTCTCTTATGGTTGGACTTATAAAGTTGGTTTTTGTACCAAAATGCTCCATACTCAATGAACTTTTAATTTTTAGTGACTATAAAACTTTAGAGCTACTAGATACAACCTCAGACAAGCTGGAAATTTTATGGTTGCCACATATTGGAATCTGTATCTAAGGACTTTCAAATTGGAGTACACTTAGATCAAGTACTTACAATTGAATGAACTAGCTATAGTCAAGTTACATATTGCAACTTTTAAAAGAGTGATTTTGAGAAACAGGGTAGCTAGTAAAGTTTCATTCCTATTATTCAGTCTTCTTCAATCAGGTGAAGAAAAAATTACAACAGAGCTCTCTACCAAAAGCTCTGAACACTTTGATAAGTCCAAAATGAAAAATGAGTGACAGCTATTATATAGAACAGTATCTCCTTCTCCAACAAGATAAGATACTCCTTTAATCAGGACACTATGATTAGTACCAGGACTTCCAGGAAGCAGGCTCAATAATTATGCTAGAATTTCAAACAGCAAACTTCTACACTGGAAGAGACTGTTGAAACACCTTATGCTACAATAAACGCTCTCTCGTTTCGAAGCTATGTGCACATTATCCAGGCATTTAGCTGTATTTATGAGTATACTGGAAAAAGTTGAGCATAGTTTATTGACAGGACAAATCAAGAAACTTCACTATCAACAAAATTCTTTTTATAATTATTTTTTATAATAATAATAATAATTATTAGAAAATGAAGGGAAGTTGGTTGTGCAGACAATAATATTATAACATGTATATACCTAACTATAGCAATAATGATAGGAATGAACATGACATTCTCATGACAGTAATGAACATAAAACTCTCATGACATTCTCACGACAGAACCTTTTAAGTGATAGCTACTGTAATAATTACTAGGTGGGTGGAGATAATACTTTAATGAAAATAACGTCTTTGCTAAGAATTATTGATGACTAGATTCAGTGGCACCACCTTGTAGGCTCATGTCTAGTGATGGCTGTAATGGAGAGTAAGTATAATAAATCTCTCAGTGCACATAGCATGCAGTGGAGCACTCTATTCCAATACACTGAAATAAGGACACCTCGTGGAACCCCTCTATTCCAACCACCTGAAATGAGGACATCTCTATTCTAATCCCAATGAAATGAGGACACCTGGAAACTTTACTATTATCCTAAATAACAACTTGTGTATCAACACAAATAGCCTTGAAATGAGACAACCCCTCTAATTAGGTCTCTAATTAGGACACTTTAATTTCTCCCAAGATGTCCAGAATAGAGAGATTACACTGTTAGAAAATAAATTTAACATCGTCCAAAATTGTTGAAAATGATAGACCTTGTAAGGTGGGCCAATGATGTCTATTTGGTGACTAGTCCTAAACACCATTGAGCAGTGTAGGGAGAACCTCAAAATTTTGGGCCACGAAAAATACTGTCTGGAGATAAGTATTGATATATAGAGTAGAGGTTTTTCACTCAATATTTGTCTTAAAAGCAGACACCGAGGGAGGTAACTGACTTAGACTATGACAGCCATCAAATAAATGACTGGTCATTAAGATAAAGTAGTCATTTCATGGTTTAAAGGACCTTATTACTCCAAACCCATAGAAGGATATACTATCATTATTCTCTCTATGTAGCTGTAGACTAATCCTCAAAGATCTGGTGTCAGTACAAGAGATAGGACTAGAGAAATCACATACCCACATCTGATCCACAGAGGATTAGTCACCCCCCACCTCCTATAATTGTGGTTTCACTACACTGTACCATCACTGTCTCCCAGAAGTTTCCAGTGAGTGGTTGCTGTTGTTGGTGGACTGCATTAGCAACAGGCTCCACCCCTTGGTGAGAGGAGAAGGCTGAGGGAGGGTGTGACGAGATGGCTACAGGAGAAAGGAGAGGGAGATAGTAAGATGTAACCAGTTCATCTTCAATTTTTATTAGAGATATAAATTAAATTGGAAATATTGGGATTGAGATAATTAGAGATATAAAGAACTAGAAGATGGTTAATTAGATAAGTAGGGGTACAATAATTAGAGATAGAGGGTACATTAATTAGAAATAGAAATATTTGGGGGTACAAGAGACATGGATAACTAGAGATAGAGGGTACATTAATTAGAAATAGAAATATTTGGAGGTACAAGAGACATGGATAACTAGAGATAGAGGGTACATTAATGATATAGAAAATTAAGGGTATACAATAGAGATTGGGTACCCAGTTTATTATGTAGAGCCAAAGAGTCTGCTAAGAACAGGATACTGTATTGATAGAACATTGCTGGACTAGAAATTTTGTAATGGGTAAAAGGTAAACCAGAAAGGTCAAAAGGTCAGCAAAAGGGTCAAAAGGTCAACCAGAGAGGTCAAAATGGTTAGCCAATTTATGTATTCACTAGTTCTGTCTACATACCTGCATGCTGCTGGTGCTGCTGGTGCTGCTGGTGCTGCTGTTGCTGGCCTAGTGCCTGCTGCCACCTGAGAACATGTACGCTATTGTGAGCCATGGCCTGGTTATGCTCCATGGGGACCACAGCTGCTGGAGGGGGCAGTGCAGTGACCTCTAGAGCTACGTTCCCTGGGGTCATGTGAGATGGATAGTTCGGTTGGGTAGTATGGGAACGAGAGTGGTGGGTGCGGTTACGTAAATGTGATGGTGGTTGTTGCTGGTGAAGCATGTGTCCAGACAGCTGAGTCACATGACCCTGTGGGGTGTAAAGTTGAGGGGTGTGGCCATGTGGGTGGAGCTGCATTATCTGCATTACGGGTTGGTGGTTGATCAAGTGGACATCAGGATTCTGAGAAGTGCTGGAAATAGCTTCTCTCATCAAACTACTTTGTCCTTGTCTCTGCGAAGACACCGATGCACCGAAATATCTTGTCGCTTGATTTCTAACTAAAATACGAGGCACTTCGACTTCTGCATCCACTTCAGTTTCTGTATTCACCGGCAGAAAGACCGGAGCATTATGGGACATTTCACTGTAGGAGTTTGTACTGACAACAGGTTGGTCTTGACTGGAAGCATGTACGCTAGGATTACTCGATGAAGAAGGAAGAACAGAAGAAGAAGAAGAAGTTATATTTGGTGAGTTCGATACAGACAATGACGGTGTGAAGTTGATAAGGGAAGCAGGTGTTTCCAATTGAGGATTCAGACTGTCAGAATCTGAAATATTAATCAAAACAGGTAAACTCAGTGGACCAGAATCATCAGCCGAAGCCAGGGGTTCGGTGTCGGATGTCACATCACTTTGGCCAGTTTCATCCGAGAGAAAAGTGGAATTGAGTGATTCGCTCACCTGTTCACTGATAGGAGGGGACACTGCGTCACTTGCAGGAGATATGACCACAATGGCCGTGTTGTTGTTGATCAGACGAAGAGTAGAAGGATCCATTGGGGAGTCACTCTCCTCAGACTCTGACTGACTAGAAGATTCTTCGGGATCACTCGATAACTGACTCTCGGGAGACAGATCACTCATCTCTCCCCTCTCGTGATGGAATATCTCCGAATCACCTGATTCTAAGTCGATTGGATTTTCCGATGAATCATCACTGATGTCGTTATCAAACTGAGAATATTGTTGATTTCCATAAAATATCGATGCAAAGTTTCTAGTTGGCGAGTTCGAGTCTAAACTATCAACATCACTAGGAGAGGATGCGTCAATATTCCTAGATGGACCTGGGCCTTCGTTATAAAGAGCTCTACGTGTATCATTGGTTATCTGGTTGTGAGAACTACCAGATACCTGATCACTGGGTCCTACATGTGATGGAAAATGGCTGTTCGAAGAGCTCTCAGAAGAACTGCTTCCTTGTTGGTAATCATTAGGCATAACTCTAGACCTACGTTCGACCTGCATCTGTGTAGCATCGGCTGATGTATTAGAGTGGTCCAGGGACACACCCACAATGTTATGCTGAGGTGTACCTACCGATATCAAATGTGAGGGAAGAGCAACGTATCGACCAACGGCAACCCTTTCACCACCGATGGGAGCGGCAGGATTCTGGATAACCCCCGTTGTCTGCCCTCCGTCCGTGGTGATAATGGTAGGGGCAATGTGAGGTGTGAGCTGTGGAGGTTGGTAGTGTGCATGAGGAGGAGGTGGATGACCTATAGTGTGAATAACCGCCATGTCCGAACCCTGCACGCCACCCGGTTCTTGATTTGGCTGCATTACAGGCTGTTGAATAACGACTGCAGTGGCTGTTGGCTGACCGGATACCGAATTAGCACCAGCTAGAGTGACAGCAACAGCCGGTACATTGTGTAGCTGCTCGCCAGGAACTTCAGTAAGTGACGGTATTGCCGCTACAGGAAAAGTGGTCCCTCCTGGACCCACAACAATAGAATCAACCGCAGCAGCTTGAGGAACGGCAATCCCTGCGTAGGAAGGAACTGGAACAGCTGTTGTGGGGACTTGAGCGATCTGATTGATCGAAAAAGGCGGAGCTGGGGCAAATGTATAGGGATATGGGTTTGCAGGAAGAAACGAAGGCGGTGTTGAAGGAAAAGTGAAAAACGGTACGTTGCCTGTCTGCATTCTCCACGGATAGCCGTTCAAACTCTGAGACATCTGCCAGGAGAGGATTTGAGGATGGACAATGGGCGACTGTCCAGATTGTTCCTGGTGAAGCTGGGAGGAGAGCACGGTGTGCGGGTGGGAGCGTGCTTGCTGGAGGTGGTGGTGGTGATGAGTACGAGGGTGTATGTGCTGATGGGTGTGGGATGGGTGTGGGTGTGGTCCGGGGGTGACCAGCGCTACCGCTGCTGCAGGGTGTCTGGGATGGATGTGAGGGTGTAAGTGGTGGCGGTGTTGTATGTGGTTTGGCTGATGGGGTTGGGCCGAGGGAGCTTGTGCCTGTGCTGCCGCAACAGTGGGGAAGTGGTGATGTGGTGGGTGTGGTAGTCTCTCCGCTCCATTCCTTAGTGATCGTTGTAAGTGTGATTGAGATCGTCCTGAGATATGCTACACAATAGAAAATATATGCTCATATTATTCAATGATTTTCAGTCTAGATCTGACCCCATTATTCCATTAATTAGAACACCTCATTAACCCATTATTAATAGATTTTCAATCTAGATCTGACCCCATTATTCCCTTAATTAGAACACCTCATTAACCCATTATTAATAGATTTTCAATCTAGATCTGACCCCATTATTGGCTTAATTAGAACACCTCATTAATCATTATTAATTGATTTTATATCTAGATCTGATCCCACTATTCCCTTAATTAGAACACCTCATTAATCATTATTAATTGATTTTATATCTAGATCTGACCCCACTATTCCCTTAATTAGAACACCTCATTAATCATTATTAATTGATTTTATATCTAGATCTGACCCCATTATTTCCATTCCCTTGATCAGGATGTCCTATTATCCCAATATTTCCATTCCCTGATCAGCGACACCTCACTGCCTTATCATTGAGTGAAATTCAGTCTAGATTGAACCCCATTATTTCCATTGCCTTGCTCAGGACACCCACATTCAGTCATATCTGATTTACACATGCCATAGGACTTCACCCCTTGAAATGAGGCCATCCCTCTAATTGGAGTTTATTCCAATATGTCCAGAATAGAGATGTTCTATTATATTGCTTAACACCAAAATGAGCAAGCAACATGTATACTGAACATTCTTAGGAACTTACAGCATCAGAACTAGCTGTGGCCCTGCCTCTTCGGTTGCTTGTCTGTTGTAGCAGATGTAAGCGATTCTATATAATATCACATGTAATTACATTCACCACATCATTATCAAGGTTAAGTTCTAACTGCAGATATATAACACTATGTCTGAGTATAGCTGGTCAAGATTCTCAGACCAGTGATAATTCTCCTGAAAAATAGATGTTTCACATTGGTTTTACATAACATGAAGTGGTTTTACATGGAGATGTTTCACATGGAGTGGTTTTACATAACACGGAGTGGTTTCACCTGGAAATGTTTCACAAGGAGTGGTTTTCACATTTATGCCTAGATATTTCAGTAGAGTACTGAGTAATGTCCATGTGAAACCACTCCATGTGAAACAACTCCCTGTTATGTAAAACCACTCCATGTGAAATCACTCCATGCAAAACAACTTTATGTAAAACCACTCCATGTGAAATCACTCCATGTAAAACAACTTTATGTAAAACCACTCCATGTGAACCACTCCATGTGAACCACTCCATGTGAACCACTCCATGTGAACCACTCCATGTGAAACCACCCCATGTGAAACCACTCATGTGAAACCGTAACCACTCCATTTAATAGTGTAGGTAATTATGTACTATACCATTCTTAGGCATTATTAGCCTCATTACCAACATCATAAGTTATATAGTAAATTAGCTATGCAGAATAGAACACTTTCCTATTAAATGGACTATTACAAGTCCCCCATAGGGTCTGTATAACTGAGGTTCCACTGTACTAGTGCTGGTCCCATAGGGTCTGGTTTCACTGTACTAGTGCTGGTCCCATAGGGTCTGTATAACTGAGGTTCCACTGTACTAGTGCTGGTCCCATAGGGTCTGTATAACTGAGGTTCCACTGTACTAGTGCTAGTCCCATAGGGTCTGTATAACTGAGGTTCCACTGTACTAGTGCTGGTCCCATAGGGTCTGTATAACTGAGACTCCACTGTACTAGTGCTGGTCCCATAGGGTCTGTATAACTGAGACTCCACTGTACTAGTGCTGGTCCCATAGGGTCTGTATAACTGAGGTTCCACTGTATTAGTGCTGGTCCCATAGTGTCTGAGATTTCATGAAATGTTATACTTTACCTGTATTTGTTTGACTAAGTGAGATTTTAGTTCTGCCACACAAGCCATGAGTTTTCTCTTGGGCTCACTCCAATAGAAATAGATAATTGTGAGGTCTGTCCTGCTGTGACCAGACTTCAAATGTAATCCAAGAACAGCACTCTACACAACCATAAAACATCAGATTAGACAACTCTATTACAACTCTAAGGACACCTTCCATTCCAAGCCTGAGGATACCTATGTATTTTCTATTCTAAGAATGGGGATTTAGATCAGTGGGTTGAAATAGAGGTGTCCTCATTTCATGGTATCAGAATAGAGGGGTTTTACTGTATACAGAGGTCCTCATTTCAGGGACATGTAATAGAGGAGTTCCACTGTATACAGAGGTGTCCTCATTTCAGGTGGTTGGAATAGAGGAGTTCCACTGTATACAGAGGTGTTCTCATTTCAGGGGGTTGGAATAGAGGAGTTCCACTGTATACAGAGGTGTTCTCATTTCAGTGAGTTGGAATAGAGGAGTTCCACTGTATACAGAGGTGTCCTCACTTCAGGAAGTTGGAATAGAGGGGTTTTTTTGCATGTCAGTGGTTGTTATTTGCTAATACTTACAAGATCATTGTTCTTCTTGAGTACTTTACAGAATAAGTTGGACTTTGTGTCAGAGGAGAAAAGTCCGAATCCGAAATTCTTTGCCTGTACCTCAGGACCATGCAGCATTCTCCAGAATATCTTAGCAGAGGGGATGTTCAGAGGCATAACACTGAGAGAGCTGGACCAGTTTCCAGTGTACCTGTAACAGTCAAGACAAGGATGGTGTTTAAACATCTGTTAGAGGGCCATCCCTCAGGACTAAACAGCTGAATTGAGAGACACACTGTGAGAGAGCTGGACCAGTTCTCCCCAAGCAATCAAGGCCATGCTGGATCGCATATAAATATTGGTCAGGCTAAGAGACTAAACAGATGTTCAATTGAGAAGTGCAGAGCCAAGATACACTCCGGTTGAGTCTAAAACTATGTGATACTCCATGACACTCCAACAATAGCTAACTTTCCCAGCAACTCTAGACCATATCATTGGTGAGGAGATTGACATTTAAAACCCATATTGTGTGAGTGCAACCAGACTATCTCTTTAGAGTCAAGAGTCAATTCAGATACTCCTTAGAGTCAATATAAATACTCTTTTAGAGTCAATACATATACTATGATTCAATTACGAACAGTGGAACCTCTGAATATGACTAAAGAAAGGTTATCCTCATTTCAGAGGAGTGAAGTTCTATTAAACAAAGAGTTGTTTGGAGACCTACCCAATAGTTCTTAGTAATGGTGTCCTCATTTCACAGGATGTGCTCATTTCACGGGGTGTGAGGTAGAGGGTATCCAATAAAAATATTAACCCCCCACCCAATCAAAATATAATTTGCTTACATGAATGATTCCAGACTGTTGGCCTTGGCAGTGAGGTAACCAGACACCTGGAATATGCTGTGAGGCATCTGATTAAACAGATGACAACATTGACTCTATAGGAGAACAAACAGAAGGTAACAGAGTGAACAACATTACAGCTATATGGATGTTGGTCACACAGGGGGTAGGTAATGTTAGGGTCACACAAGAGGGTATTGGTCACACAGAAGGGAGAAGAGGTTAAGGAAGACCTGCCAAACTGCACAGAGGGTAGTGATATGATAGAGCCGTCTAGAAGGAACATGTTTATGTCAAAATTTCTCTACATTTCTCCTAATAAAGCAGATAGCTGGTAAAGGAAAAATGATATGAACTGCCTATTTTTGAGGACAAAATTTTAGAGGACAAAGTTTTAGAGGTAAACTAGACTCAGAAATTTTCGTGGAATTATTTTCAAGGTTCAGGTCTTGATAAACCACACCTACCTCAATAAACTCCACCTAGCACAGTATAAAATGAGTGGACATAGCCTCTTACTTATATTTTAGTGCATATACATACCACAATATCATTTCATACAACTTATATAGTGAAGAGTCCCCTTATTAAAGCATAACTCTATTTCAGTATCATAAACTCACATTGACCTTCAGCTTGATAGTGCCACACCACTTCAATACTTCATTAGCCTGTACAAAAATTAGGTAAAGGGTTGACAAATGCATCTATATATACATAGGATTGCTGATGTGACAGTAGTAGTTGCACTATGACCTTTACTATAAGTAAGATCCTGCTTCCATAAAAAATATATTTGTTCCCGCCACACCCACAGATTAAGGGGTTAACTTCCAAATGAATAATTTTCATGGGTCAATGGCTAATAAGCAGACAGTGAAATTGAACCTTAACCTTGAACAAACTGCTCTGAAGTGATTCTGGTAATGTGATATGTGAGCAGTGTGGAAGGTGTTCTTCCAGTTTGTTCCTGGTGAAGTGTATGGAGCAATGCTGACACTGTTCGGGTTTGTTGATGCAAGTGATCAAGTGTGGACTCAGGGCCTTGCGCTGACAGGAATAGCCACAGCAATTGGGACATTCAATGTTTACCAAGTCACAGCTCTTCAAATGCATCTAGAAAGTTGAAATGAAGGTTTCTTTGCAAAATTACTGTACCAGTTTCCATTCTACCTAACACTGCAATATATGGACCTCTGATGGTTATACTTTGTACTATATGGACCTCTGATGGTTGTATTTTGCATTACATAGACTTTAGATGGTTATACTTTGCACTACATGAACCTCTGATGGTTGTACTTTGACCTCTAATGGTTGTACATGTAGCTACACACCTCTAAGTTCCTCAGTTCTCCATGCCAGGTACAACCGTAATCTTCTGCGGCACATTTCACATTCAGTGATAGAACTTCTCTCTTTGCAAAGTTGTCTTTGAAGAGCTGAGAGTTAGAGACCCTGGTGTTATCGACAGGACATCTAGGGCCAGTCTCTCTGTGGGGAAAAAAGTTATAGCAAAAAAAAAATTTTTTTTTTTGTATTATACAATGGAAATGGATCTGAAACAGGCAATACTTTCTGGAAGGAGATCTTTTAAGAGAAAATGTATCAACCACTCCTATCCTTCCTTTAATTGACATTAATAAACATGAAACTGTGTACTTAAAAAAAAGAAAAAAAAAAAAAAAAGGACAACTCTCCCAAGAGTGTCCTAAAGCTAGCAAAGCTAGCATATAAACCGACGGTACAGACCTTAGCAGACCTTAGCGCATAGGTTAGGGCCTACGGGTAATCCCCAGGGGGCCTGACGTCTGGGCCTCCCTATAGGTGGAGTCACCTATCTCTGATAGGGATCCCCCGCCCCCGCCAGGTGGTCTGTGTGCCAGACCAATTTTAACCATGGAGTTTAAACATTTATTATCATGTAATCTCACTACAAAATCATGTGTGGGTTTAATAATGTTATTCATGGAGCTATGATTTTTTCAAAGCAGAAAGATGTTGTCACGGTCCATAGGGTTTTATGCTATTCCAGCAATGCTTGTTTTTACTGCTATTATGCCACAGGAAGTATGCTATTATGCTCCTAATTATGCTTGAATGGTAATGACAAAATTAACAAACCACATGCTTCATGCTTTTGTCAAGTTGTCATCACACATACATCATTCACATGCAATTAACACAAGGTTAGTCCAAGGTTAGCCCACATGGTTATTATTGATTGACCCAGCTGCATGGCTACCTTGGATTCTGTTTTTTCTGACATGGTGGATGAGTCTATTTGTGACTCAAATTGTGATGAGCCTGTGACTATCTGATTCTGACCAAGAATGTATGGTGGATGAGCCTGTTTGTGAGCCCATTGATGAACCTGTGGCTGTAAGTGGGCCTTCTGCAAGTTCTGTGGTACCTAGGACTCTTTTAAGTGTGCTAAAGCCAGCAGCTAAGTCCCACTTGGCACGAAAAAGAGTAAGAAAGCCCCCAGCAAGAAAAAGAGCTTCTACTAGCCAGTGTGATCTGAAAAATATTAAGCCAGAGGAGCGTGTTAAGGAATTCCCGGGTGAATTTTTGCAAGTGAGAAGGGGAAAGTTATTTTGCTCAGCATGTAGGGAAGAGATTTCTTTGAAGAAAAGCATCATAAAAAATCATACTTATTCTGGCAATAAACATAATAATTCCAAGAAAAAGCTAGCAGAGAGGGAAGCTAGAGAGCGAGATATTGCTAATTACTTGAAGAGAATAAGAACCAGTTGCTGGATCATTGATACCTATGGAGGAAAGGGTTTATCGAACTCGGGTAGTGGATGCTTTTTTACGTGCTGGTATCCCTCTTGCTAAAGTTGACCGCTTGAGGGGCCTTCTGGAAGAAAATGGGTTAAAGCTTACTAGCAGTACCCACCTGTATGAATATATTCCACCCTTTATTAAAGCAAGAAAAAGAAAGCCTACGAGCTGAGATTAAAGATAAGTTTGTATCTGCAATTTTTGATGGCACAACTCGGTTTGGAGAAGCATTGGCCATCTGTTTGCGTTTTGTTAAAGATGGAAAGCTGCAGCAGCGGCTTGTCTGACTTTTATTGTTGGCTAAACCAGTAACCGGTGATGAGTTGGCACGTGAATTTCTTTCTCACTGTGCTCTCTACTGAGTTAGGAGTAGTTGGTGAGAATCTGTTGGCTTGCATGAGAGATGGTGCTTCTGTTAACGGGAAAGCAATGTGTACCATTGGAATAATGTACCCCAAAGTTATGAACATTACCTGTTTCAGCCATGCTCTTGATCTTGTAGGATCTAAGTTTGTGATCCCCAACTTAAATAAATTCACTAAACACTGGTTTACAATTGTTCAGCATAGCTCCAAGGCCAAGTTATTGTGGAGAGAGAGGACAGGTCAGTCCTTAAAATCATATTCCTCTACCAGATGGTGGAGTAAGTGGGAATGTCAAAAACAGCTTATGCTTTTGTGGGGTGATGTTCCAACCTTTCTTACTAGCTGTATTGTCCAGCATAGCTCCAAGGCCAAGTTATTGTGGAGAGAGAGGACAGGTCAGTCCTTAAAATCATATTCCTCTACCAGATGGTGGAGTAAGTGGGAATGTCAAAAACAACTTATACTTTTGTGGGGTGATGTTCCAACCTTTCTTACTAGCTGTATTAGTAATGAGATTGAAACTAAAAATTGTGAAAAATTATTAGATTTGCTGCAGAATAACTTGTTATTGAACTGTCTGTCCTAGTAGATGCTGGAGAGCCCTTTGTTAAAGCTTGCTATAACTTGGAAGGGGATGGACAGTTAGCACCTGTCTGTTACGATACTTTATTGGCAGTGAAGGCATCAATTCAGGTAAAACACTGGCCTAATACCGAAGCTGTGGCTCAGAGACTAGATGAGGAATTCAACACTCCAGGATTGAAGCAGAAGCTGATTGACTATGCTGCTGATTGTTTTTGATTACTTTGAGAATAAGAAATTGAAATTTTGGACAGAGTTCTTGCCTATAGTCAACGCTTTCAAGGCAGCTAGGTTTTTCAATCCTGAAAAGGTTACTGAGTTGAAACCAACAGCTTCTAGTATTGATGAATTAAAGGTCTTTTCTTTTTTGGAAGATGTCATTTTGAACCTGAAGGCAGAGTATCTTGGCTTAGCAGTAGGCGTCACCAAGATTGATATTCTTGAATGGTGGTTGAAGAATGAAGAAAAGCTACCAGATTCCTTCCCCACTGACTCCTAATATCAGCTTCACAATTAAGATCCTTGATAAAGATCTTCACCACATCTAGTTTACCATTAAAATTGTTGCAAGATGAAGAGGTGTGCTGTTGTTAGTATTCTTCACTAGTGGATTACAATGATGGACAGTGGTGAAGAATTTAACTACTTCTAAGCTACTTCCATTTCTCATGCTCTCTCTGGCCATCTCTTATGTGTACTAGGTCACTTAAACAGTTCATCTGTGACTCCATTAGTGAGAAGTGACCCCAATAAACGCTCTCTCATTTCGAAGCTATGTGCACATTATCCAGGCATTTAGCTGTATTTATGAGTATACTGGAAAAAGTTGAGCATAGTTTATTGACAGGACAAATCAAGAACTATCAACAAAATTCTTTTTATAATTATTTTTTATAATAATAATAATAATTATTAGAAAATGAAGGGAAGTTGGTTATGCAGACAATAATATTATAACATGTATATACCTAACTATAGCAATAATGATAGGAATGAACATGACATTCTCATGACAGTAATGAACATAAAACTCTCATGACATTCTCACGCAGAACCTTTTAAGTGATAGCTACTGTAATAATTACTAGGTGGGTGGAGATAATACTTTAATGAAAATAACGTCTTTGCTAAGAATTATTGATGACTAGATTCAGTGGCACCACCTTGTAGGCTCATGTCTAGTGATGGCTGTAATGGAGAGTAAGTATAATAAATCTCTCAGTGCACATAGCATGCAGTGGAGCACTCTATTCCAATACACTGAAATAAGGACACCCCTCTATTCCAACCACCTGAAATGAGGACATCTCTATTCTAATCCCAATGAAATGAGGACACCTGGAAACTTTACTATTATCCTAAATAACAACTTGTGTATCAACACAAATAGCCTTGAAATGAGACAACCCCTCTAATTAGGTCTCTAATTAGGACACTTTAATTTCTCCCAAGATGTCCAGAATAGAGAGATTACACTGTTAGAAAATAAATTTAACATCGTCCAAAATTGTTGAAAATGATAGACCTTGTAAGGTGGGCCAATGATGTCTATTTGGTGACTAGTTCTAAACACCATTGAGCAGTGTAGGGAGAACCTCAAAATTTTGGGCCACGAAAAATACTGTCTGGAGATAAGTATTGATATATAGAGTAGAGGTTTTTCACTCAATATTTGTCTTAAAAGCAGACACTGAGGGAGGTAAATGACTTAGACTATCAAATAAATGACTGGTCATTAAGATAAAGTAGTCATTTCATGGTTTAAAGGACCTTATTACTCCAAACCCATAGAAGGATATATTCTCTCTATGTAGCTGTAGACTAATCCTCAAAGATCTGGTGTCAGTACAAGAGATAGGACTAGAGAAATCACATACCCACATCTGATCCACAGAGGATTAGTCACCCCCCATCCCCTATAATTGTGGTTTCACTACACTGTACCATAACTGTCTCCCAGAAGTTTCCAGTGAGTGGTTGCTGTTGTTGGTGGACTGCATTAGCAACAGGCTCCACCCCTTGGTGAGAGGAGAAGGCTGAGGGAGGGTGTGACGAGATGGCTACAGGAGAAAGGAGAGGGAGATAGTGAGATGTAACCAGTTCATCTTCAATTTTTATTAGAGATATAAATTAAATTGGAAATATTGGGATTGAGATAATTAGAGATATAAAGAACTAGAAGATGGTTAATTAGATAAGTAGGGGTACAATAATTAGAGATAGAGGGTACATTAATTAGAAATATTTGGGGGTACAAGAGACATGGATAACTAGAGATAGAGGGTACATTAATTAGAAATAGAAATATTTGGAGGTACAAGAGACATGGATAACTAGAGATAGAGGGTACATTAATGATATAGAAAATTAAGGGTATACAATAGAGATTGGGTACCCAGTTTATTATGTAGAGCCAAAGAGTCTGCTAGAACAGGATACTGTATTGATAGAACATTGCTGGACTAGAAATTTTGTAATGGGTAAAAGGTAAACCAGAAAGGTCAAAAGGTCAAGCAAAAGGGTCAAAAGGTCAACCAGAGAGGTCAAAATGGTTAGCCAATTTATGTATTCACTAGTTCTGTCTACATACCTGCATGCTGCTGGTGCTGCTGGTGCTGCTGTTGCTGGCCTAGTGCCTGCTGCCACCTGAGAACATGTACGCTATTGTGAGCCATGGCCTGGTTATGCTCCATGGGGACCACAGCTGCTGGAGGGGGCAGTGCAGTGACCTCTAGAGCTACATTCCCTGGGGTCACGTGAGATGGATAGTTTGGATATACCGGTTGGGTAGTATGGGAACGAGAGTGGTGGGTGCGGTTACGTAAATGTGATGGTGGTTGTTGCTGGTGAAGCATGTGTCCAGACAGCTGAGTCACATGACCCTGTGGGGTGTAAAGTTGAGGGGTGTGGCCATGTGGGTGGAGCTGCGTTATCTGCATTACGGGTTGGTGGTTGATCAAGTGGACATCAGGATTCTGAGAAGTGCTGGAAATAGCTTCTCTCATCAAACTACTTTGTCCTTGTCTCTGCGAAGACACCGATGCACCGAAATATCTTGTCGCTTGATTTCTAACTAAAATACGAGGCACTTCGACTTCTGCATCCACTTCAGTTTCTGTATTCACCGGCAGAAAGACCGGAGCATTATGGGACATTTCACTGTAGGAGTTTGTACTGACAATAGGTTGGTCTTGACTGGAAGCATGTACGCTAGGATTACTCGATGAAGAAGGAAGAACAGAAGAAGAAGAAGAAGTTATATTTGGTGAGTTCGATACAGACAATGACGGTGTGAAGTTGATAAGGGAAGCAGGTGTTTCCAATTGAGGATTCAGACTGTCAGAATCTGAAATATTAATCAAAACAGGTAAACTCAGTGGACCAGAATCATCAGCCGAAGCCAGGGGTTCGGTGTCGGATGTCACATCACTTTGGCCAGTTTCATCCGAGAGAAAAGTGGAATTGAGTGATTCGCTCACCTGTTCACTGATAGGAGGGGACACTGCGTCACTTGCAGGAGATATGACCACAATGGCCGTGTTGTTGTTGATCAGACGAAGAGTAGAAGGATCCATTGGGGAGTCACTCTCCTCAGACTCTGACTGACTAGAAGATTCTTCGGGATCACTCGATAACTGACTCTCGGGAGACAGATCACTCATCTCTCCCCTCTCGTGATGGAATATCTCCGAATCACCTGATTCTAAGTCGATTGGATTTTCCGATGAATCATCACTGATGTCGTTATCAAACTGAGAATATTGTTGATTTCCATAAAATATCGATGCAAAGTTTCTAGTTGGCGAGTTCGAGTCTAAACTATCAACATCACTAGGAGAGGATGCGTCAATATTCCTAGATGGACCTGGGCCTTCGTTATAAAGAGCTCTACGTGTATCATTGGTTATCTGGTTGTGAGAACTACCAGATACCTGATCACTGGGTCCTACATGTGATGGAAAATGGCTGTTCGAAGAGCTCTCAGAAGAACTGCTTCCTTGTTGGTAATCATTAGGCATAACTCTAGACCTACGTTCGACCTGCATCTGTGTAGCATCGGCTGATGTATTAGAGTGGTCCAGGGACACACCCACAATGTTATGCTGAGGTGTACCTACCGATATCAAATGTGAGGGAAGAGCAACGTATCGACCAACGGCAACCCTTTCACCACCGATGGGAGCGGCAGGATTCTGGATAACCCCCGTTGTCTGCCCTCCGTCCGTGGTGATAATGGTAGGGGCAATGTGAGGTGTGAGCTGTGGAGGTTGGTAGTGTGCATGAGGAGGAGGTGGATGACCTATAGTGTGAATAACCGCCATGTCCGAACCCTGCACGCCACCCGGTTCTTGATTTGGCTGCATTACAGGCTGTTGAATAACGACTGCAGTGGCTGTTGGCTGACCGGATACCGAATTAGCACCAGCTAGAGTGACAGCAACAGCCGGTACATTGTGTAGCTGTTCGCCAGGAACTTCGGTAAGTGACGGTATTGCCGCTACAGGAAAAGTGGTCCCTCCTGGACCCGCAACAATAGAATCAACCGCAGCAGCTTGAGGAACGGCAATCCCTGCGTAGGAAGGAACTGGAACAGCTGTTGTGGGGACTTGAGCGATCTGATTGATCGAAAAAGGCGGAGCTGGGGCAAATGTATAGGGATATGGGTTTGCAGGAAGAAATGAAGGCGGTGTTGAAGGAAAAGTGAAAAACGGTACGTTGCCTGTCTGCATTCTCCACGGATAGCCGTTCAAACTCTGAGACATCTGCCAGGAGAGGATTTGAGGATGGACAATGGGCGACTGTCCAGATTGTTCCTGGTGAAGCTGGGAGGAGAGCACGGTGTGCGGGTGGGAGCGTGCTTGCTGGAGGTGGTGGTGGTGATGAGTACGAGGGTGTATGTGCTGATGGGTGTGGGATGGGTGTGGGTGTGGTCCGGGGGTGACCAGCGCTACCGCTGCTGCAGGGTGTCTGGGATGGATGTGAGGGTGTAAGTGGTGGCGGTGTTGTATGTGGTTTGGCTGATGGGGTTGGGCCGAGGGAGCTTGTGCCTGTGCTGCCGCAACAGTGGGGAAGTGGTGATGTGGTGGGTGTGGTAGTCTCTCCGCTCCATTCCTTAGTGATCGTTGTAAGTGTGATTGAGATCGTCCCGAGATATGCTACACAATAGAAAATATATGCTCATATTATTCAATGATTTTCAGTCTAGATCTGACCCCATTATTCCCTTAATTAGAACACCTCATTAACCCATTATTAATAGATTTTCAATCTAGATCTGACCCCATTATTCCCTTAATTAGAACACCTCATTAACCCATTATTAATAGATTTTCAATCTAGATCTGACCCCATTATTCCCTTAATTAGAACACCTCATAAACTCATTTTTCAATCTAGATCTGACCCCATTATTGGCTTAATTAGAACATCTCATTAACCCATTATTAATAGATCTAGATCTGATCCTACTATTCCCTTAATTAGAACACCTCATTAATCATTATTAATTGATTTTATATCTAGATCTGACCCCACTATTCCCTTAATTAGAACACCTCATTAATCATTATTAATTGATTTTATATCTAGATCTGACCCCATTATTTCCATTCCCTTGATCAGGATGTCCTATTATCCCAATATTTCCATTCCCTGATCAGCGACACCTCACTGCCTTATCATTGAGTGAAATTCAGTCTAGATTGAACCCCATTATTTCCATTGCCTTGCTCAGGACACCCACATTCAGTCATATCTGATTTACACATGCCATAGGACTTCACCCCTTGAAATGAGGCCATCCCTCTAATTGGAGTTTATTCCAATATGTCCAGAATAGAGATGTTCTATTATATTGCTTAACACCAAAATGAGCAAGCAACATGTATACTGAACATTCTTAGGAACTTACAGCATCAGAACTAGCTGTGGCCCTGCCTCTTCGGTTGCTTGTCTGTTGTAGCAGATGTAAGCGATTCTATATAATATCACATGTAATTACATTCACCACATCATTATCAAGGTTAAGTTCTAATTGCAGATATATAACACTATGTCTGAGTATAGCTGGTTAAGATTCTCAGACCAGTGATAATGCTCCTGAAAAATAGATGTTTCACATGGAGTGGTTTTACATAACATGAAGTGGTTTTACATGGAGATGTTTCACATGGAGTGGTTTTACATAACACGGAGTGGTTTCACCTGGAAATGTTTCACAAGGAGTGGTTTTCACATTTATGCCTAGATATTTCAGTAGAGTACTGAGTAATGTCCATGTGAAACCACTCCATGTGAAACAACTCCCTGTTATGTAAAACCACTCCATGTGAAATCACTCCATGCAAAACAACTTTATGTAAAACCACTCCATGTGAAACCACCCCATGTGAAACCACTCATGTGAAACCACTCATGTGAAACCACTCATGTGAAACTGTAACCACTCCATTTAATAGTGTAGGTAATTACGTACTATACCATTCTTAGGCATTATTAGCCTCATTACCAACATCATAAGTGATGATATTATATAGTAAATTAGCTATGCAGAATAGAACACTTTCCTATTAAATGGACTATTACAAGTCCCCCATAGGGTCTGTATAACTGAGGTTCCACTGTACTAGTGCTGGTCCCATAGGGTCTGTATAACTGAGGTTCCACTGTACTAGTGCTGGTCCCATAGGGTCTGGTTTCACTGTACTAGTGCTGGTCCCATAGGGTCTGTATAACTGAGGTTCCACTGTACTAGTGCTAGTCCCATAGGGTCTGTATAACTGAGACTCCACTGTACTAGTGCTGGTCCCATAGGGTCTGTATAACTGAGACTCCACTGTACTAGTGCTGGTCCCATAGGGTCTGTATAACTGAGATTCCACTGTACTAGTGCTGGTCCCATAGGGTCTGTATAACTGAGGTTCCACTGTATTAGTGCTAGTCCCATAGGGTCTGAGGTTCCACTGTATTAGTGCTGGTCCCATATATAACTGAGGTTTAATGTTATACTTTACCTGTATTTGTTTGACTAAGTGAGATTTTAGTTCTGCCACACAAGCCATGAGTTTTCTCTTGGGCTCACTCCAATAGAAATAGATAATTGTGAGGTCTGTCCTGCTGTGACCAGACTTCAAATGTAATCCAAGAACAGCACTCTACACAACCATAAAACATCAGATTAGACAACTCTATTACAACTCTAAGGACACCTTCCATTCCAAGCCTGAGGATACCTATGTATTTTCTATTCTAAGAATGGGGATTTAGATCAGTGAGTTAAAATAGAGGTGTCCTCATTTCATGGTATCAGAATAGAGGGGTTTTACTGTATACAGAGGTGTCCTCATTTCAGGGAGATGGAATAGAGGAGTTCCACTGTATACAGAGGTGTCCTCATTTCAGGTGGTTGGAATAGAGGAGTTCCACTGTATACAGAGGTGTTCTCATTTCAGGGGGTTGGAATAGAGGAGTTCCACTGTATACAGAGGTGTTCTCATTTCAGTGAGTTGGAATAGAGGAGTTCCACTGTATACAGAGGTGTCCTCACTTCAGGAAATTGGAATAAAGGGGTTCCACTGTATACAGAGGTGTCCTCACTTCAGGAGGTTGGAATAGAGGGGTTTTATTGCATGTCAGTGGTTGTTATTTGCTAATACTTACAAGATCATTGTTCTTCTTGAGTACTTTACAGAATAAGTTGGACTTTGTGTCAGAGGAGAAAAGTCCGAATCCGAAATTCTTTGCCTGTACCTCGGGACCATGCAGCATTCTCCAGAATATCTTAGCAGAGGGGATGTTCAGAGGCATAACACTGAGAGAGCTGGACCAGTTTCCAGTGTACCTGTAACAGTCAAGACAAGGATGGTGTTTAAACATCTGTTAGAGGGCCATCCCTCAGGACTAAACAGCTGAATTGAGAGACACACTGTGAGAGAGCTGGACCAGTTCTCCCCAAGCAATCAAGGCCATGCTGGATCGCATATAAATATCGGTCAGGCTAAGAGACTAAACAGATGTTCAATTGAGAAGTGCAGAGCCAAGATACACTCCGGTTGAGTCTAAAACTCTGTGATACTCCATGACACTCCAAGAATAGCTAACTTTCCCAGCAACTCTAGACCATATCATTGGTGAGGAGATTGATATTTAAAACCCATATTGTGTGAGTACAACCAGACTATCTCTAAATTTAGAGTCAAGAGTCAATTCAGATACTCCTTAGAGTCAATATAAATACTCTTTTAGAGTCAATACATATACTATGATTCAATTACGAATAGTGGAACCTCTGAATATGACTAAAGAAAGGCTATCCTCATTTCACAGGAGTGAAGTTCTATTAAAACATAGAGTTGTTTGGGGACCTACCCAATAGTTCTTAGTAATGGTGTCCTCATTTCACAGGATGTGCTCATTTCACGGGGTGTGAGGTAGAGGGTATCTAATAAAAATATTAACCCCCCACCCAATCAAAATATAATTTGCTTACATGAATGATTCCAGACTGTTGGCCTTGGCAGTGAGGTAACCAGACACCTGGAATATGCTGTGAGGCATCTGATTAAACAGATGACAACATTGACTCTATAGTAGAAGGTAACAGAGTGAACAACATTACAGCTATATGGATGTTGGTCACACAGGGGGTAGGTAATGTTAGGGTCACACAAGAGGGTATTGGTCACACAGAGTAGAGAAGATCAGGAAAGAGGTAATGTTAGGGTCACAAAGAGGGTATTGGTCACACAGAAGGGAGAAGAGGTTAAGGAAGACCTGCCATACTGCACAGAGGGTAGTGATATGATAGAGCTGTCTAGAAGGAACATGTTTATGTCAAAATTTCTCTACATTTCTCCTAATAAAGCAGATAGCTGGTAAAGGAAAAATGATATGAACTGCCTATTTTTGAGGACAAAATTTTAGAGGACAAAGTTTTAGAGGTAAACTAGACTCAGAAATTTTCGTGGAATTATTTTCAAGGTTCAGGTCTTGATAAACCACACCTACCTCAATAAACTCCACCTAGCACAGTATAAAATGAGTGGACATAGCCTCTTACTTATATTTTAGTGCATATACATACCACAATATCATTTCATACAACTTATATAGTGAAGAGTCCCCTTATTAAAGCATAACTCTATTTCAGTATTATAAACTCACATTGACCTTTAGCTTGATAGTGCCACACCACTTCAATACTTCATTAGCCTGTACAAAATTAGGTAAAGGGTTGACAAAGCATCTATATATACATAGGATTGCTGATGTGACAGTAGTAGTTGCACTATGACCTTTACTATAAGTAAGATCCTGCTTCCATAAAAAATATATTTGTTCCCGCCACACCCACAGATTAAGGGGTTAACTTCCAAATGAATAATTTTCATGGGTCAATGGCTAATAAGTAGACAGTGAAATTGAACCTTAACCTTGAACAAACTGCTCTGAAGTGATTCTGGTAATGTGATATGTGAGCAGTGTGGAAGGTGTTCTTCCAGTTTGTTCCTGGTGAAGTGTATGGAGCAATGCTGACACTGTTCGGGTTTGTTGATGCAAGTGATCAAGTGTGGACTCAGGGCCTTGCGCTGACAGGAATAGCCACAGCAATTGGGACATTCAATGTTTACCAAGTCACAGCTCTTCAAATGCATCTAGAAAGTTGAAATGAAGAAATGTAAATGTTTCTTTGCAAAATTACTGTACCAGTTTCCATTCTACCTAATACTGCAATATATGGACCTCTGATGGTTATACTTTGTACTATATGGACCTCTGATGGTTGTATTTTGCATTACATAGACTTTAGATGGTTATACTTTGCACTACATGGACCTCTGATGGTTGTACTTTGACCTCTAATGGTTGTACATGTAGCTACACACCTCTAAGTTCCTCAGTTCTCCATGCCAGGTACAACCGTAATCTTCTGCGGCACATTTCACATTCAGTGATAGAACTTCTCTCTTTGCAAAGTTGTCTTTGAAGAGCTGAGAGTTAGAGACCCTGGTGTTATCGACAGGACATCTAGGGCCAGTCTCTCTGTGGGGAAAAAAGTTATAGCAAAAAAAAAAATTTTTTTTTAAATAAAGGCAGCTCATCTGTATTATACAATGGTAATGGATCTGAAACAGGCAATACTTTCTGGAAGGAGATCTTTTAAGAGAAAATGTATCAACCACTCCTATCCTTCCTTTAATTGGCATTAATAAACATGAAACTGTGTACTAAAAAAAAAAAGGACAACTCTCCCTAGAGTGTCCTTTTTAAGCTTAGTTAGGTGCTGACCTGATTTAGGTACAGGACCATATGCTGAGCCTATAGGTTTTCTGGCTACCTATACATTGGTATCCCCAGGGGTGCCTGGGGCACTCCTATAGGAGAATGTCATCAGGGACATGATAGGAATCAGGTGGTCTGGCACAGTGCCAGACCAATACTTACCATGGAGTTTAAACATTTATTATCATGTAATCTCACTACAAAATCATGTGTGGGTTTAATAATGTTATTCATGGAGCTATGATTTTTTCAAAGCAGAAAGATGTTGTCATGGTCCATGGATATTAAATAAGACCACACCTTTAGTTTGGCTTCATTAATATTATTTATAACACATGTAAAGATTCAGTCATTCTCTATTAACCCCATCAGCAGAACCACATGCATTCTGTATAGTCATTGCCCCTTGGTATGCTAGTAGTTATACTAGACAAACAGGATAGGGCTAACTTTGCTGGCCAGAATGAGGGGGGGTCGGACAAGGTTGTGCAAATATTGGATTGCTGGCTGAGTTAGCACCTGCTCTGCTATTGGGTTTTACATTGAAATTCTGAGTCTTTTTGAGTGCTCTTAAGGTTGTTTAGAGTTTTTTAAGGTATTGAATTGTCCAACCTCCCCCCCCTGGGAATGGCCCATGATAAAAGAACAGTCACATGATAAGGAACCTGCAGCTCTAAATTATCAAATTTCTGAGACTCAAGCTAGACTCTCAAGCAATAAAAGTGTATAGCTACCAAGCTGTTGGCACTTGAGGCTCAGTTATATTACAATGACAGTAAAATAGCATCGTCTAAACTACTGTAAAGACTATGGGCAATGACACAAAGGAGAAATTCCACTGCACACACACACATTAACTCTTGTTACACAGTGATGATTTCGAGCTCTAACACAACATGTGTAAAGCAATGATGTAATGAACACGTGATTAATTACACACATGTAATAATCATTGTCAGTTTATTAATTATTATTATTATTGATTGGGCATGCGTAATAAACTTTGACCTCTTTCTATCTTGATAAGAGAATCTTAATTGACTGCCATCAGGGAGGTTCATTACGTTACACACAGCAAAATCTAGTTGTATGTATATTGTAGAGTGTGATGGAGCAGATAGAGTAAGATATAATCACTTATTGGGTTTTAGTGAATTCAGGTTGAATAGACCACCATCACACGTGTGTAGTACACTAATTCTGCCCAAAATGAAGCACCAGACATCAACACAAATGGTTTATTGCCCTAAACAATTTTGCAAGATTCTCTAAAAGTCTTTGGCTCACTATCATTGGTTACTTTATGCTTCCTCACTATCACTATAAACTACAGTAGTTATTTCCTCAATCCTAAAGTTCTGTTTGTCTCTCTATTAAACATTAGTGCATTAACTCTCACTAAAACAGCAGCTCAGTCCTTCACATAGGAACAACAGATAACAACAACAGGGAACAGCATCATGAAAAACTAAACAATAGCAACAAAAAAAAAGAAAGACAACTCTCCAAAGAGTGCCTTTCTAGCCAGCGAAATATCAAAAACAAGACTGTGAACCAATGACTAACCCTGAGCAGTCATTAGTCACCAGCTGCACAGTCTTGTCTGTGACAAGACAGATACACAGAGACTTGGGCTGTCCCTGATAATGTAGAGCTATGAATGTCTTGGGTAAAGCCTATACCCCAAGACGTCAGTGAATGTGTCCTTAAGGTATTTATCATCATGAGATCTGGCCTCAAATTGATGATTGGGTTTAGTAATATTATTCATAGCTAGTGACATCACTATTTCAATGGTACCAAATTCTGATGTTCACATAGAGATGGTTTAATCACAATACAGATCTGATCCCTCTATATAGAGATTTGTTAGACAGATAAATGTTTATTGTGGTGTGTGTGGTTGGATGAGGTGAACTGACACTGTATGAGTGAAACTCACATTAGTGTTACAAAACTCACTAATCACTATAAACCAAGACAACTTCTCTGTCAATTTAAAAGTGTTTGTCCCTCTACTAAACACAATCACAGTGGAATCCCTCCATTATAACACCCTGAAATGAGGACACCTGTATATAGTGGAACTCCTCTATTCCAACCCCCTGAAATGAGAACACCTCTGTATACAGTGGAACTCCTCTATTCCAACCCCCTGAAATAAGGACACCTCTGTATACAGTGGAACCTCTCTATTCCAACCTCCTGAAATGAGGACAACTCTGTATACAGTGTACCTCCTACCCGAATGAGGACATCTCTGTATTAAGGACACTTGGATATGCCCCAGATAACAGCTTGTGCTTAAACAAAGAGAACTTCAACCCCTGAAACGAGGCCATCCCTTTAATCAGGACACGATAATTTGTTCTGAGCTGTCTGGAATAGTGTTTCCTAACTCTTAGGAGAACTGGCCTCTGTTTTAAAAGTAAATATTTAGCTAGTTCTCACTGTGTGTCAGTTATAAATCTATCTACTCAAAGTAGAATTGAGGGTCTATGATACACACACAGCATTACACTGGTTCAGCACCTTTCCAGTACAGTTATGAGTCATGACAGCTCTATCTAAACTAAATACATTCTTCTAATCCCACATATAAATACTAATATCATTTATATAGCTGGCTATGAATAAAACCCACACATAATGAACCCACACCTAATGAATAATCACATTAAACCCACCAATAAACTTACAACTAGATCTCAGCTGGATAAATATCAGAACAGCACACAACTAAGTGGCCCGGGCATAAGCTCGGGCTAAAATAGAAAAAAAAACAGGCCTGAACAAAAAAAATTATAAAATCCAAAAAAATGTATACCACCAAAAAAAATGTATACCCCAAAAATGAAAAAAAAAAAAAAAAAAAAAGTAAAAAGAGCAAAAATTACAAAAAAAAAAAAAAAAATTTACCAAAAATTACAAAAAAAATAAATAAAAAGTAAAAAAGGTATACATGCCAAAAAATTAGTTAAAAGGACAGCTGTCCTTTTTTTTTTTAACCAGGATTCCACTAAAACATCAATAAACAATTATGTAATCCCACAACAAACACTACTGACCCTTAAAAGTATGCCAAAGGGTTTATTTTATTTTAACCACCTGCACACCAAATTAACAAGGACTATTTTCAAAATGACACTGGGAAATTTTAGTTGTCTTATTTTTTTGCATGAAAATTTTTTTTTTGATGGCTATAGAGAACTAATCAAGTACTCAATGTTTACCATGCAAGATGAAGGTAACCAACAGAGGACTAAAGGGGTTACTGGAATAATTACTGTTATAAAGATTACTATTATCTGGGAGGGAGGGAACAGGGTTATTGTAATCTGGAAGGGAAGGAACAGATAGCTAGGGGTTATTGTAATCTGGAAGGGAGGGAACAGATAGCTAGGGGTTATTGCAATGTGAGGGAGAGGGAGGAGATGTAGAATACTGTAGAACAGAAAACTTCTAGACAAGAAAAATTTCACAATTAAGAACTGTTTAGCTACAATTATTGATTTCGTCTAGGAATCTTAATATTCACATGTAGGCTAACACAAACAGACTGAAACATCTGTCTATACCCATCAGCCTATGTCCACCAGTTCATGCCCATCAGTCTACGCCCAGTCAGTCTATGCCCATCAGTCTATGTCCACCAGTTCATGTCCACCAGTCTATCCCATCAGTCTATGTCCACCAGTTCATGCCCATCAGTCTACGCCCAGTCAGTCTATGCCCATCAGTCTATGTCCACCAGTCTATCCCATCAGTCTATGTCCACCAGTCTATCCCATCAGTCTATGTCCACCAGTTCATGCCCACCATCTGTCCACCTACGCCCATCAGTCTACCTACGCCCATCAGTCTACCTACGCCCATCAGTCTACCTACGCCCATCAGTCTACCTACGCCCATCAGTCTACCTACGCCCATAGTCTACCTACACCCATCAGTCTACCTATGCCCATCAGTCTACCTACGCCCATCAGTCTATGCCCATTAGTCTATGTCCATCAGTCTATGCCCATCAGTCTATGCCCATCAGTCTATACCCCAGAGAGTTGGTGGTGAGATGGAGTAATTTTCTAAGAACTTAATTTCAGACTACTCACAGATCTCACATACTCTTCATGTTATCTATTCTCACAATAATATAGTTTACTCCCAGACTCCATACACAAAATACCACAAGTCCATATATTATTAAATACACAGCGTGAATTTACAAAGAAACTGATGAAAATAACCATCAGTGTGAGATAGCAAGGATTCAATGCCAATGAAGACTAAAAGCAAAACGAAGCACATCCAAATCAAGAGAGTTTCAAACAGTTATATATATATTTACTCTATAGAAGTAGATATCTGATAGTGAGAGCTAAACACAAAACATTGAAGCGATAGAGTAAAGTATCCACACACAAAACATGATCAAAGAGGACAATAAACAACTTAACCCTAAGCAGGTAGATGTGAGTGCTCATTCCCCTAACAGAAGACAAGGCAGAGAGTGGTACAAGAACAGAAGACAAGGCAGAGTGTGCAACCTGTTTTATTACAGCTGTAATTACATATATGTACTGCACACAAAAGCAGCTAGATAGAGTACCCATTCCTGGATCCCCTAACAGAAGACAAGGCAGAGTGTGCAACCTGTTTTATTACAGCTGTAATTACATATATGTACTGCACACAAAAGCAGCTAGATAGAGTACCCATTCCGGGATCCCCTAACAGAAGACAAGGCAGAGTGGTACAACTGCAACCAGTTATTACAGCTGTAATAATTACAGATATTGTAGATAGAGCACCCACTGCCCATTCCCCTAACAGAAGACAGAGGCAGAGTAGTACAACTACAAGTCTGTTATTACAGCTGTAATTACAGATACTGAACACAATTAAAAGCAGTTAGATAGAGTGCTCACTGCCCATTCCCCTAACAGAAGAAGACAAGGCAGAGTGGTACAACTGCAACCTGTTATTACAGCTGTAATTACAGATACTGCACACAAAATAACATTGATGAATGGACAATCTCGGGAGATGTGTTTATACTGAAAAGGGAAAGGTTTTAAGCTTCACTGCTTTAACAACAGTGCAGCCTCAAGATATAACAACAGTGCAGCCTCAAGATAAAGAGTTATTGTATAGATTCAAATGATTCTGTAGTGGGTCCATAAGATTAGATTCAGGCTTCAACAAACATGATAGAGAATACAGCCATGTATATACTCACTCCACTTTCATATTCAGCATCCCAGACATCTTGAGCAAGAACAATGGCAACTCCTCCATCCCTCTCCCAACAACTCATTTGCCCTCCTGAGATTCACATCCAGCATATCAGTCAGTGAATCATGCCACACCCCACTCCCCTCCCTCCTCTCACCAAATAACTCATCTGCCTTCCATAAGATGTCCAGCATTTCTTGTGCTGCCAACAAAATGTCCAGGATTCTATGATTACTGTATAATAATCATGGGCAGTGGTGACACCACATCAACCTCCACCCACACCACACCTTACACCAAGTCAAAGGTCAGTGAAGGTATAGGTATACATCTATGCCTCACTTGAGAATACTGTATGATGTACAGGGTAAGTACTACAGTAAAACCTGTCTGTCTAATCAGATCACCCCTTAATAAGACCACCTCTCTATGTAGACCACTACAGTGAAACCTGTCTAATAAGACCACCTCTCTATATAGACCACTACAGTGAAACCTGTCCAACCAGACCACCCCTCTAAATAGACCACTTGGTTGCATGGTGACCTCTGTGTATAGAGAGACTACCTTCTTATTGGGACCAGTTTCTTCTAGCAATACTACACACCTTTCATTGTCACATGTACACAAGTATTATATCAAGTCCCTGAAGACTTTTGAGGTCAGTTATCCAGGGAAGAACACACCCTACTCAATATCCAGGGGAGAACACACCCTACTCAATGCCATGATCCAGGGGAGAACACATCCTACCCAACACCATGATCTAGGGGAGAACACCCACTACTCCTATATGTAACCAGACATGATTACTATAGGAAAAGTTCACTCACCACCACCCAAACCTCAGGTCGTAACCTCATCCATTAGCAATTTTATGGCAGGCAGCTTTATAATCAGGTAACTACCCCAATCACCAACAACAAGCAATGCAGATAATAGAGCTCTGCTTCATTTCTGACAACACTGTTACAACTAAAAAATAAGGATATTTGATGCTGGAAGCGACTGGATCAACCTACATACAGTAGTACCAGCTGTGGACTGGAATCCTTCCAGCAATGATGGCTAGGGTGCCAGCCACACAACAATACCCCTCCCTTTCAAATACTCCCAACATATAGGGTTTAATCACAATTATGTGGAGTATATTCCATTAGAGAGCTTATTTCAAATATTTGATTATTCTATATAAAAGCAAGGTTTAACAAAGTTTTACTTAATAATAAAGCCTATTTCAAGAGCTACATTTGGTACCAAAATCAACTTTGTAGGTGGTTTCATTCTGGAGTTATGTGTCCAGGTATGCAGCCATGACAAAACTTAATCTGATCCTTCTCAACTTGAAAAGGGACAGATTACTGTCTCCAACATTGCATGATACGGTGATGGGGTTACAGCCCATAATAGGGGAGTTATCATACCAATAACAGGGGAGTTATCACACCCAATAAGAGGGGAGCTATCACACTCAGTAACAGGGGAGTTATCACACCCAATAAGAGGGGAGTTATTACACTCAATAACAGGGGACTTATTATACTCAATAACAGGGAAGCTATCACACTCAATAATAGGGGAGTTATCACACCAAATAGAGGTGAGTTATTATACTCAATAATAGGGGAGTTATCACACCCAATAACAGGGGAGTCATTACACCCAATAACAGGGAAGTTATCATACTAAAATCAATCAACCATCTTGAGAACAACCACATAAATGAATGCTCAGCATTGGGGGGAAGCAGTTTCTGTTAAATAGATACTCTTATCTATCTCTATCTATCTAATTCTTTCAATCTAACAGAATCATTGTAAACTCGTGCATATTGACTCTTTCAATCTGACATCAGATTGCAAACTCAAAGAGTGTAGCTACACAAGATTTAACTGAACTTCCACCCCACACCACTCTATATTCTCATTAAAAACTCAGTGTTGCTGACATAGGGAAATATTATGTCCATCATGAGAATCTTAGTCATCAATCTAATCATTTGGCTAAAAGTGTAGTGCATTAGAATCATAAGTATAGTGTATTAGAATATTAGAATCAGAAATACAGTGCATTAGTTAGAATCATGTTCATTAGAAAGTACAGTGTATTAGAATCAGAAATACAGTGCATTAGTTAGAATCATGTTCATTAGAAAGTACAGTGTATTAGAATCATTAGAATCCATGCTAATGTTTGCATAAACAAGTCAGCTGTTTAGACATTTCCTGGTGTCAGAATGTCCATGAACAGAATACATCTGATAATATCAGTGTACAGTTGAGAAATAGTCAATGACCACACCCTCTGATTCACCCAGTGCAGAACTGTTGACAAAAATTTACACACAAGTAATCCTGAACAGGCAATCTACAATGCCTCTAAGTCAAACTAATACATTGACACAAGGATAAAGGTGCTATAATTAGAGGATAAAGGTGGAGAATAATTAGAAGAAAAAGGTGCTATAAATAGAGAATAAAGGTGCTATAATTAGAGGACAAAGGTGCCATCTAGTCCATTACATTAAAAAAGATGTTCACTGAGAAGTATGGGAAACCTCTTAAAAAGGGGAATGTCTTCTCAATGATAGAAACTTCACTCTAACAGGCTCATCAGTGTAGACCAATTTGTAGTGAAGATGTACTTACAATGAAACATCTAATGTCAAAATTGGGGGGATGTTGGGACTGAAAGATGAATCCATGCTGAGAAAACTTAAAACCTATACGCTAGAATCCTCATCTTTGCAGTGATCTAGTCCCATTCAAAGCAGTGAAGCCAGAGCACCTCTATAGAGAGGTAGTTGTAGATAGTAAACTTGATGACCATAATGAAGTGACGAAGATGAAGTTTTGGTCAGAATACACATCAAACCAAACTTTAAAGAGCTCTAAGTCTCGTCACATGCCTAAAAGTTGAAGCTTCACACACAACAAGATGTAGAAAGAGCTAGATATATCATCATGTACTTATACATGTTGAAAATTGAAATTCCACAATGGAACCTCTCTATTTAGGACACTGTGTGATAAAAGTGTCCTATTTAAAAGAGTGACCTCTGTTATATTGCACAAGCTCATGCATGTATCCAAGTGTTTCCCCTGTGTATAAATAAAAATGAGGTACATCCAAAAATGAGCTCTATTCTAACCACTTGAAATGAGGACACCAGTGGAACTCCTCTATTCCAACCCATAAATGAGGACACCTCTGTATACAGTGGAACCCCTCTATTCCAACTCCCTGAAATGAGGACACCTCTGTGTACAGTGGAACTCCTCTATTCCAACACCCTGAAATGAGGACACCTCTGTATAAGTGAAACTCCTCTATTCCAACACCCTGAAATGAGGACACCTCAGGAAATGAGGTAACCACATCTCTAATCAGGACATTAACCTGTTCCAAGGTGTCCTGGAAAGTAGCTTCATTAAAAAGAGAGAGATATTTTAGAAGCCACTAGTGGTTATTATATAGTACTTCATCTCTAAAATACTATGAATCTTGAGAAACACAAAACACAGCCAGCTGTTTCCTTGCAAGCTGCCACATGGAAGGCTAAAGTGCTCCATGAAATGTTACTTGTTAGTATATGTCACCTCTGAAACCTGTAGCATGTAAGGATGATGGAGATATAGTATTCCCAGAATGCATAAACTATACAAACACTACTAGTTTTTGCCCTTAAAGTATTCTAGTCTATAGACTCCTTAAGTGAATTTTGTCTATTCAATGGACTGATAAGGGCTGACCAGTGATCATTATCTGGTCAATTTACTATACACGCATACACATGTAGGCATTTCTGACACATGCACATTAATGATTAGTAGTGACAAGTCTAGTCAAAAGAGGTTTCTCTTTCTCCGAGGGTGATAGCTGATCCGGGTCAGCTGAGGCTTCACTTTCTCCGAGGGTGAGGGTGATAGCTGATCCGGGTCAGCTGAGGCTTCCCTTTCTCCGAGGGTGAGGGTGAGGGTGATAGCTGATCCGGGTCAGCGGTGTGAGAGTTATTATTTAGTAACCACCCCATATACCATACTCTGCCATACTTTGTGCCCTAGTCACTGTCCCTGGAGAGGTACAAATAACAGCTCTAAACAGGACACTTTAATTAGTGGGACAGCAGGGGGAATATTTAGTGGGTGGGACCAGAGGAGGTGCCTGGAGTATTCAATAGGTGGGACCAGAGGAGGTGCCTGGAGTATTTAATTGGTGGGACCAGAGGAGGTGTTTAATTGGTGGGACTAGGATGTGTCTGGAATGGAGAGGTTCAGCTTCATCACCAGACACTTTAATTAAATTTGCCTCAGGTTCCACTCTAATTAATTTAAAAATAACTCTATAAGCTCCAATTTGATCAGTTATTGTTAATGTTACACTGGAATCTATTCCTCCCAGGGTATTGTTAGTGGAGGGAGCCTGTTACACTGGAATCTCAGTGTATTGTAGTGGAGGAAGGGTTACATTGGAATCTATTCCTCCCAGTGTATTATAGTGTAGGAAGGGTTACACTGGAATCTATTCCTCCAAGTGTATCGTAGTGGTGTATTGGAATATTTTCCCCGTGTAGAAATACAGAGACAGTCCAACATGTGTGAAATACACAAGCATCACTCAAGCTTATCCGTACAATAATGGGCTGGCTTGGGTGAAAGGTATATCTGTACCACACCCAGCATTTCATTAGTAGAATGTCATTTTCATTACACATGTAACCATAAGGATTGTATTGAGCTAGGAATGATATACTGTATATCTATACACATGCAACCATAAGGATTGTGTTGAGTCAGGAAAATGCCATATACATGAACATCTATACACAAAATTAGGACAGAGTTGAGCTAGGAATGCACATACATGTACATGCAACATGTACATCTATGCACGTGTACGTACTATTAGGACTAAGTTAGGAATACTACATACATGTACATGCAACATGTACATCTATGCACAGGTACGTAACTATTAAGACTGAGTTAAGTTAGGAATCCTACATGTACACATATACGGCCATTAGTGAGCTAACAACAGTCAAACTGTCAGTCTATGTCAATATGGTGGATCCTTCATTACCTAGACACCTTTAACCAAAGAGTGGAAGTCAGGTAAGTGGACAACTGAAGTGCTTAGAAACTACATAATTATTATTGGCATGAAGTCTGTATTAAATGTGCATAGAGTGTTAGTGAGAACATGAGTTGAAATGTTCTCCAGTAAGTTTTAGTAACCCATTTACTGAACAAGAAACACATACTCAACTGTCTACATAGCTAGAATTGAGAATATCAGACACCTCTGAATTAATTCCACTAGAATTCCTCTAATGAGAGTTCTGTCTACATGGGTAAACTGCATGACTGTGAAGTAACTCCTTTCCCCCTTAAAAGGTTGGATATTGAGATCATGGTATTCAAAGGATGCTCACAGACTAGAAAAAAATAATGCCATACAAATGAGGAGGTTGTGGAATAGAGGGCACGTGGGAATTATGTATCTGTGGCATGTAACTGCATGCTATAAATGCAAATGGCATGTACCTGTATGTACAATTACAGCCAAACTACCTTTTGGGCAGAGGTGTAGAGAATTGGCATACATGTATTTATTTATTTATGCAACAAAACCCCACCAGTACAGGTACATAACATGTACACAAGATACCATGTACATTGGTCATAAATGTCTGCAAAGAAAGACTGGGAAGGAATGATGGTGGTTTACTGACATGAAACAGCACATGACACCCACCTAGGATGTCTATGGAGCAGCCAATGGCCATGGTCACTGCTGGAGGGCATGTCATGAACACAAGAGGACCTGATGTTGACTTAATCACATACCCACAAGGTACACATAATAGGGTTGTATGCATATAATAATAGGTATATAGTATACCAATAGGATGTACTTATAGTATACCAATAGAGTATGCTTATAGTATACTAAGATGTTTTTATAGTATACCAATAGTATACCAATAGTATACCAAGATGCACTTACAGTACGTAGAGATGCACTTGTAGTATACAGATACATTTATAGTATACCAATAGAGTGCAATTCTAGTATACTGATAGAGTAGTATAGTATACTGATAAAGTGCACTTAGAGAGTAATTATAGTATACTGATAGAGTGTAATTACAGTATACTGATTACAGTATACTGATAGAGTGCACTATATAAATATGCACTTATAGTACATCACTATCCATTCAAATGATTGATTACATGCCTGAGGTGGTGGGCCAATCACTGCCAATCAAGTCCCAATGGACACTAACCTAATTTGAGGGCAGCCTATTTGCCACCAGACACTATCTCCACAATCACAAGGAAGACTAGCTGCTGTTTAGATAGTGCAAGATCATTAGTGACATGCAAAGGCACTCCCACACCAAAGGACTCCTCACTCCACCACTATGATTCATTGTTGCTAGCTTTTAAAGGCTTCTTGTTATCCGTACAAATTACAGGACAGAAGAGTTGTTGTCCATATCTGTAGAGATGGGCGGAGTTTAAGCTGGCCATGTAACCCATTAGAGTCATGTAAACACTATTTCTTCATAATTATCTGTAGAGTATAAGTTGCTTAATATTGCACAGAGCTGCCATTAGATCCATGTAAGCACTACTAACTGAAGTCCTACTCACATCTCCTGCAGAGTCACCATCTGTCTCCACAGATGCAGGACATGCTGTACACAAATGGCTCCTCAGTGACCATCTACACAGCTAACAATGGACCCTACATGTAATCAGCTCTCCTCCTCTTTAAAGTAACGATTCTTTTGAAGGCAATTTAGCAGATGTCTTGCACACAGAGCTCAAAGATTTGATTCCATGAGAAATCACACAGTGTCGACTGATAAAGAACAAATTGAAAACCAACTCTGGGCAGCTGTTAAAACTATTCTACAAGGTAATAGCGAGATCACTTTATGGAAACCGGCCATGCCATTCAAAGTGTTGAGTTACTTAGTTTACACTGCGCTGTTGTTGAATCAACACTCCCCAGTAATGGCATGCTATGCATGTGCACATGTATGTATCATGCATGCAGCACATGTAAATACATGTATCATGTACTATGCATGCATGCATGCAGTAGCATGCACAGACATGCATACTAAAAGTAGAACCCCAGTTATGTGGACCCTATGGGATTGGCACTTCCTTTATTACAAAATGTCAGAATAGGTAAAGTTTTTTTTTTAATAGAAGCAGTGTTCTATCCCATAGCAAATTGGTAATGGATAATATCATTAATCTTGGAGTCAGTGCAGCCAGATAAATGAAGTCTGTACAAAAGATGGCCCACTGCATGTAAGTAATACAATACAGTGTTCCTGTAACTTGCTTATCCAGTACATGTTGTAGTTAGAGTCGGAAGAGCTGTTAGAAAAACAGTGAAGGAGAAAGCAGTACAAGGCCAATTGTAGTTCAGATCTGAATGAGAGAGGTTTCACTGTATACAGAGGTGTCCTTATTTCAGGGTGTTGGAATAGAGGAGTTCCACTGTATACAGAGGTGTCCTCATTTCAGGGTGTTGGAATAGAGTTCCACTGTATACAGAGGTGTCCTCATTTCAGGGTGTTGGAGTAGAGAGGTTTCACTGTATACAGAAGTATCCTCATTTCAGGGTGTTGGAGTAGAGAGGTTTCACTGTATATGGAGGTGTCCTCATTTCATGGGATTGGAACAGAGGAATTCAACTGTAATAGGTCAGGCCGTATAAACTCAGTAAGATCAAGTGTATCCAAGCATCCAATAAAAGAGTTTTTTCATTGTCATAGCTATTCCAGTGCTCCAGGGAGAACACCATGACAATGCATACCATATCTGGTCTCATGTACATTACTTCCACTCAGTACCTGGTTCCGTGAGCTTTGAAGTGCCAAGAATGTGACTCAGACTTATTTCCAACACAATGGATGGGTTGGTTTACAGACACAATCCAAGCCAATGGAACAAACCTCAAAATCTGATCTTTCTATGTCTATGCTGAGCTTTTAAGCCCATTAAATACAGTGGAATCTCTCTATTCTAGACACCTTAAGAGTGTCCTGATTAGAGAAGTAACCTCTTTTCAGAGGGTTAAGTGTTCAGACGGAAGTGATCATCATTAAGAGTTACAAGAATAAGTTCATCACTTATCAGGACACAAGACACACTATTATCTATTATATCAGGACACACTAACTATTATCAGGATATACTATTATCTATTATATAAGGACACACTAACTATTATCAGGACACACTAATATCAAGACACCATTATTATATCAGGACACACTAACTGTTATCAGGACACACTAATATCAAGACACCCTATTATATCAGGACACACTAACTATATCAGGACATATTATTATCAGGACATACTAACACTAGACACACTATTACAAGGATGTACATATCTTTAGTTAATCTGGAGTTTATGCATGACTATGATAAATTGATAATGTCCTGGTTCAAGAAAACCTTTTAACCACAAGTTTAAAAGCCACAACAGAACAAGGTACAATATCATCTGTAGGGATCTACTTCTTTCTCAAGGAAGCATATCTTTACACATGATACATCATAACATGTCAAAGGTCAACTCCGACACATATTAGTGAAGTTTTGATTCACCCACAGCTCAGTACAGTGGAACCTCTTTATTCTAACTCCTTGAAATGAGAACATCTTGTATTTAAGGACACTGATGGCATATGATAAAATAACAGCTTGTGTAGATGTCAATAGAACTTCACCCCCTGAAATGAGGCCACCTCTCTAATCAGGACACTTTAATTTGTTCCCGAGATGTCCAGATTCAGACTTAAGAGGTTCCAGTGTAAAGAGATTGCACTGTAACTGTGAGCATGTGGGATTCATCTTAATTTTAAATACCTCAACGCTCTCAGAATGCAGGTGGAACAGAATCGATGACCACAAGGAGTCTGCATGGGTTCTCTCTGTGCCAGTAAGCAGATGGGACATTCCAATCGCTTATCGAGAGGTGGATCGAATTTTGCATCATAACCTTCCATGGTCACAACTAATCTTTCTCTCTCTCTCTCTCTCTCTCTCTCTTTCTCTCCAGATAGATGATTTCCTAGGAAACGAGAATATAGGATGGATTGAACATGACTCTATGGAATTGTTTAAGAACTGATTCTCTAGATATCGAAGACAGAGATAATCTTTCCGGGTCATAATTTTGAGGAATTTGATGGTGTTTCTTTAGAATAAGGACTGCTAGATTATATATTATCAATAATATCTTGTTACTATTATGAAATAAGGTCCCTGGGACACTACATACAGTATTCCACAAGGGTTTCATCTGTGGGTAAGGAGGGGGTGTAGGGGGGACCAATTGTATTAGGGTTTCATCTGTGGTATAGGGAGGCTCACCAGTATTAGGGTTTCATCTGTGGGTAAGGAGGGGTGTAGGGAGGCTCACCTCTATTAGGGTTTCATCTATGGGGAAGGAGGGGTGTAGGGAGGCCACCTGTATTAGGGTTTCATCTAAGGGGAAGGAGGGGTGTAGGGAGCCCACCTGTATTAGGGTTTCATCTATGGGGAAGGAGGGGTGTAGGGAGGCCCACCTGTATTAAGGTTTCATCTAAGGGGGAAGGAGGGGTATAGGGAGGCCCACCTGTATTAGGGTTTCATCTAAGGGGAAGGAGGGGTGTAGGGAGGCCCACCTGTATTAAGGTTTCATCTAAGGGGGAAGGAGGGATATAGGGAGGCCCACCTGTATTAGGGTTTCATCTGTGGGGAAGGAAGGGTGTAGGGAAACCTCTGTATTAGGGGTATATAGGCTTCCATCTGCATTAGGAAGTGAGGAAGGGGTGTAGTGACTCTGTTGAACCAACTAAACTCAAGCAAATTGCATGTCACTATAGAAACTACTGTATAAAATTTGTTCCTTTGCATCTACTGGAATATTTGTGTTGGCATTAGCTTTATGCAATAGAATAACATGAATGTGAAGTATAGATAAACCAGGTGACCCAGAATAGGATGAGATATAACATGTGGCGTCCTGCATATCAGGACAAGCTGAAAAATGTCCCGGTAAGTTGCATTTCTGATTAACAGTGCAAGGTGTTTGGTAGCATCCCTCCTGGTGGTGATGAAATGTAATATTTTAGGGATGTTCTGTACATGCATTCTTCCTTCACTCACCACATGAAGGGAAGAATAATAATATACATTTTGCCATAATGGTATCTAACAGAAACATCTTCATATACAGTCAAATGTCCTCTGAATAAAGATGTCTGTCCACTAGCCTGCACTTACAGAGATAAAAGTGCAGTATCTCACACTGACTAGCCATGCTCCATAGTAAGTTTGCAATAAAGTGCTGGGCCAATAGCATGCAACAGGTAGCTACATCCATTGAACATAGAGTAGAAGTAGCTAGGCAGGCAGCTAGGCAAATGCTAGCTAGGCAAATGCTAGCTGGACCAAATATAAAACTCACCTCTTTTACCAAAGAAGCAGAAGCTAGTTAGCTGGACGTCGGTCACCACCGCTACGTTCCCCTCACTAGCATTGAATAACTTCAGGACACAGTAAAATACGGTCCCTTCGACTTTCTCGAACGAGAGAGAGACAGACCAGACCGTAACAAAGCCAGGGAGCGTTCAAGCTCTAGCTAGGGACACTCAGAGAGCAGAGACTGAGAATTCAAAGCTCCGCCGTCCCTCCTAAAAGTAACACGACATTCCGCAGCCCTTACAATCTGGGAGTTTGTGGGAGAGGCCAACTTTCAAACTCATGAAAAAAGCCAGAAAATGATTTCATTGTTTTGTCAACAACATTTTTCTGCCGAGTCAACATTCCTCCAATGACCCGCTAAAAGGCCGCGAGAGTTGGACTCACGTGGCTTGTGGTCTCAATGTCAAATAGTCGATCTCAGAGGTTTCTAAGCAAATCCTGTGTTAATCCCGTCGCTACTGCTTATTATTTCGTGTATTAGAACCTCGCCTATCTTCTTATACTGTAAAGAAATCGAGCTTGTGTGTATATGATGGCTATTAATGCCGAAGGACACCAGGTGGTGAAGCAGCTGTACATGTATCTTATGGCATGCATGTACCTCTTTGCATTTGCTTCACTGTATACTCAAGTTCCAGGTACTTAACATAGGTAGTCACTGTATTTATTAACTTAGAAACACAGGTCAAAGGGTAGGGTTCACCCTTAACCGTCTTTTGACATTGCTGTGTGAGGGAGTGGTACATTAACAAGGCCTAGCATAGCATGTGCTTTAAGAAAGTTTAGTTTCTGTCGAATGTGTGGATTATTAGAACACTTGCTGCTATAAAGTTATTATTATTGGCCAGTTCTTGAGCTTGAGTTTGATACCCTATATATCCTTTCTGTGGGCAGGGGAGGGGTTTATTTGATTTAGATGATCTACTGAGCATTATTATAATCCAAAAAGGTGGACTTATCTTATGAATCTTGTTATGAGTACTGCATCTACAAACTTGGAGAAATTTGTTGAATTATTATTATTATTTTTTTTTCAAAGTAAGCAACATGTAAAACTATTAAAGAGATGGCATGGAGATGGCTTTGACAGGGTTTCATTTGTGAGGAAAGAAGGGGAGGGGACCCACCTGTATTAGGGTTTCATCTGTGGCGGGAGAGAGTGTAGGGGGCCCACCTTTATTAGGGTTACATCTGTGGGGAAGGAGGGGTGTAGGGGAGCCCACCTGTATTAGGGTTAAATCTGTGGTGGGGAAGGGTTTAGGGGAGCCCACCTATATTAGGGTTTCATCTGTGGGGAAGGAGGGGTGTAGGGGAGCCCACCTGTATTAGGGTTAAATCTGTGGTGGGGAAGGGTGTAGGGGAGCCCACCTATATTAGGGTTTCATCTGTAGGGAAGGAGGGGTATAGGGAGCCCACCTGTATTAGGGTTTCATCTGTGGGGAAGGAGGGGCCCACCTGTATTAGGATACAGCGTATAGAATCCCTAGCTTCTTTGCCTCAAGGTAATACTTTTGGAAGACTCCTTTTATTATGATATGTGCAATTCTGCTGAAGAAATAGTCGAGAAGCTAGTAGCAAAATAAACATAGATACAATAACAAAGTTCTCTTGAACAATGATTGATTTATATTAAACCTTTTACTGTGCTACTAGGACAATTAAGAGCTCACTGAGCCCTTTCTAGATAAAGTATATGCTAAAAGTCTTCATAGTCTCATGGGCTGATAGTGGCCTAGCAATAGTCTCATGGGCTGATAGTGGCCTAGCAATAGTATCATGGGCTGATAGTGGCCTAGCAATCTGTTAAAGTAGATTTGCTAAAAAAATTTACGGAATCTGTTAAAATAAGTAATTTGACATTGGACAGGCCAATGATTGCCCCTCAGAGTCTGTTTTGCTGGTACACTTTCAACAACTTGCTTTATTATAGCTGACAAGAAAAAACCTACAACACTATTTGTTTGTTTGTTGATGTTTTGGTATAAGGTATGGTAGTATATCTGGTCTCAAGGTGACTTTAGGGGACAGTTTACTAAATGGAAAGGAATTTCTCATGTCCTGTGATGTAGCAAATACCAGTATGCTGCTATAATAGTAGTTTCTGGTCCCTCACCTTTACTAGGACCAAGCAAGACCTTAGAACGTATGTATATTACCTCTGTGTTTGTCAATGTTGACATCCCTTACCTGTTTTGCATATCTGTATATCTGACATGTTGATATCCCTTACTGGTTGTGTATATTTGTGTGTAGCTAGCTAACACTGTCTCTGTGTTCTTGATGTTGATATCCCTTACCTGTTTTGCATATCTGTATATCTGACATGTTGATATCCCTTACCGGTTGTGTATATTTGTGTGTAGCTAGCTAGCTAACACTGTCTCTGTGTTCTTGATGTTGATATCCCTTACCCCTTGTGTACATATCTGTGTAGCTAACTTATGTCTGTGTGTTCTTGATGTTTAAACTTACCATGTCAAAGAATAACTTATTCTGTGTTCCATCCTTTATATGAGATATAGTTCTCACTGTGTGCTATTAGAAATTCTGAGAGTGTGTGAGAGTTCTGATATCTGCTGCATTACGTGTTTGTCCTAGAGTTAGCTGAGGCACTTTGTTTTGGGGTGAAGAATGGGAGGGGCTCGCACCATGTTTTGTGGTGAAGGATGGGAGGGGCTCGCACTATATGAATAGGACAACATGAGTGTACCCATTATAGCCATTATAGGTAAAAGAACATAAATTTATCTGGGGAGGAGGGGAGGGAGCAACCCCTTGCATCATACACAGCAAAAAATGGGAATTTTTTTTGCATGTTTACACCTACAGTTGTGTATGATTGTCTACATCCTTTATCTTATTTACTGTTGGCCTCCAGTCTTCAATAACAGTAGGTATACAGTATCTTCTTTAGCTGTGGGTACAATCTTGTTTTGTTTCCTACCTCTATGTAGTCTGTTGTCTTGTGGACTGGTTTCTTGGATAGATTATAGTCTTTGTTTGTGTTGCATTTGACTCTCTCCTGGACCATCACAGGCTCTGGGCATGTCACCTGACTCTCTCCTGGACCATTACATGCTCTGGGCATGCTATCTGACTCTCCTGTTGATTCCTGCCTCGCTAACCATCACATACCTTCCGACTTTCCTGTAGATTCCTGAGCAGTCACTTACTCCAGTCATAGCTTGTAGTCTTTGCTCATTGTATTTGTAGTTTGTCCATTTATCGTAAGCTCCCAGATCTTTGACTGACTGGAGTGTCTTAGCTAGCTAGCTAGCTGCCATTTTAACCACACCTACTACACCTACCATTTTAACCACACCTACTACACCTACCACATCCACTACGCCTGGCACTTTGTGGGAGAGTTAGTTGGTAAATTAATATTAGTAGAGGTGGAGTTCTGTGTTTATATGACTGAGTCGGATCCATTGGAAGACAATAGTCTTTTAGCTAGACAATAAAAATGTATTTTACTAGCTCAATCACCTTTAAAGGCATTCTGCCATACTAACTGATCTACTCTACTATACAGTACCGGTCAAAAGTTTTAGGTCACTAAAGATTTTGTAATATTCTCTTCTAATTATGTTACCATTGCCTTTGATATTAGTTATTAATAAAGCACATGGCTAAGTCAATTACATGCTAATCTATAAAATGGGCAGGAATATGACCTTGTAACCCCTTGCCATGTGGCTACACAGTATATCTATCTATCAATATTATTATTATTATTATTATTATTATTATTATTATTATTATTATTATTATTTTATTATAATACATAGTATATAATTTATTATTATATAATATAATACACATTATTTTCCATGCAGGATTATATGGTCCCAATGGACTTACCCCCGTACATAATGTGATTCCAAGACAAGGTTAGTATTGAAGAGCATGCAAATGTGTATACAGAGATATCTAGTAAGATAAAACACTTTGTATTGTAAATCTTATGAAACAGTTATTGTATGTGAAATGAACGTTGTCCTGCAGAGAATAATGATTATAGAATTTGTAATTCTTTCCCTCTAAATGCAAAACCAGCAGATGTTGCAGGTAGCTGATGTTGCAGGTAGCTGATAGTCAACTTTGACCTCTACCTCATAGTTTTTGCAGTGAAATGCTAGCATTTACACTTCAAAACAATTTTTGTATATTAGTGTCAGGGGATGTCCTGCCATGATAGTAAAATTCTCAATTCCTTTTAGGGAGGCTGTGCTTATCTAAGCATTACAGCATTACAGTGGAAATGGAATCTCTGACATATTAGGATCAAGTCTTACTGAGAGGCTGTCCTCATCTCAGAGGGGTTAATTTACACTGCAATACAGTAAAAATTGGGATCTGGTCTAGTAAGGAGGCTGTCCTTATCTCAGAGGTTAATTTACAATAATTATGTTTGGTTATCCTTTGTACAAAGGTTATCCTTAATTTTGAGAGTTCTTATTGGAGGCTTAGAAGACAATGTGTCCTTTATTCAGAGGTTTTACTGTATCTTAGTGTAAATTAACCTCTGAGATAAAGACAGTCTTCCTACAAGTTACAGTAGACCTGATCCTAATGTGTCCTTTATTCAGAGGTTCCACTGTGCAGTATTTGACTGTAATAATGCATCATTATAAGCATAAACAGTAGTCTATGAAAACTTGAAAGTGAAAAATCTACGCATCACTGAATAATAATTTATCAAAGGATATGTGTTATTATTCTATACATAAAGATGTTTTCTTTGTACGGAGTAATCTTTACTTTAGAGAATCAATTAGGTTCATTTTCTACTGTGCACACCTTTATGGACACCTTCCTAGGATCAGAATATTCTGCCAGTGATTCTGCTACTTTTATATTCATGTCCATGCATTCACAAGATAATAAATATGAACTCCACAGCAATGCTATCCACACCTTCATGGACACCTTCCAAGGATGCTATCAGCACCAGCCAAGAGATTTTAGATACTTCTCTATATTGAGAATTCTAATTCTTTCGCTATCTACATTTTCTAATATTTAGAATCAAGTGTTATTCTATATTTCATAATATTGGCTGCTTCTCTATTGATGATTCATCCTTACAAGAGAGAACTCCACAATAAGGTAGAGGGACTCTTTCTTCTCTCTTGCTTGTCTTCATTGAAGAGTGAATGAATGAAGGCCAATGGAGAGATATGTAGCCAAGTTTATAAAAGACTCAAGAAAGTTAAAGCAGATAAAATTTTTTTCCTGTAACCACTAGTGACCTCACAATGGTGTAGTAGTGTTAATTATTGGGGGGGGGGGGGGGATTAATGGGACATGATTTCAACCTGCCAACTTATATTAAAAATACCTACAAATACCCTCACCCCCCTAATAATACAATGCAGGTTTACACATACACACGCACAACTTTACATGTACACATGTAATATAGTACAATCAGGTTTCATTTCGTAAGTGCAAATTGAACTACAATTCCTCTCTTGTTTTGATAGCTTGTTACATTATGAATACATCAGTCAGAGGAGCCTTGAAATGAGGTCACTAAATAATCATGGCACCTCCAAGTATTAAATATTTGTGCATTAAAATTCCCAATTTTAGCAGAATGAAAATACTTTGGGAGTGCTGAACTCATAAATAAACCAACACTTTGGATTAATAATGCATTTAATAATAATATAACCCACCAGGCCATCTGTTATAATGAGTCCATTCTCACTCAGAAAATTTCAACTTGCTGTACCAACTCTATCTGAATACAGACAGCAATGTATAAAATCATGCATTATGACATAACTTGTAATAAAGATGAAGCAAACCTCATTAGTACTTCACTACACTGGCAAAAGCATCTCTATTTGAATGTATATTCCTATGCTACTTTGCTTACCAACATTATCATATCTAGCTATATTCTATATATCCACTCTTTGTATACTGGATTAAGTTTACTTGTGCATATACTGGCAGTAATAAGGAGTATTCATTCAATAGATTTTATATAGCAGACACAAGCACCTTTAAAGAAATATTTTGTGGTTCTGCTTTTGGATTAAATGACAACATAACATAATTATATTGAGCATGTTTTTTGACATAGCCTGGTTCAAAGTTACTCTGTTTTGTCCCCTCCTATTCTCTATAATTGGGATGTAGGGTTACAGGGGCCACATGTGCTAATATTATAATGGCAGGTCTTTTAATGATATTGTTCCAGACACTGGTATAAGTTGAATATAATACATCAGTATGTACATATGTACTGGCCATTCCAAAGTTTAACACAAATAATATATTTATACATTATATACATGGATTTGAAGTTACTGCACTTGTAATGTTAAACTAATGGAGTGTACTGTTCTTGCTGATACAGCCGATGAGGAAACTGTTGTTCATCTACCTCGTGGAAATTACTTGGCTTCACGTAGAACATTTTATTCAGACAAATCTTGATTAGACTTTGCAGTTTTTTGGGCAGAATTTTATGTATAAGCATCAGGCAGCCATAGCTACCACATAAGATGGGAATTGATGATATACAGAATTGTACTGGTTTGTGCATAATATTTCTCTTGGATATGAAAATTTCGATGTATTTGTGCGTAAGGAGAGCCAAAGACATGCAAATGCACAGAGTAAAGAACCCTCCATCGATTATGTCATGGAGCCTTTTCTTGTATGGTCTAACTGTTAGTACGGCAATAGTCAGTATTTGGAAGTAAAATGCTATGAAGGCAATACATATCTCGTCTCTGACAATGGCAAAACTAACAAGTATAAAAATCCTCAGGAGCAAATAAAAAAAAGCAAAGTATCGGCAATCTCTTGGCTGATGCCGATAGCATCCTTGGAAGGTGTCCATGAAGGTGTGGAGAGTATGGCTGTGGAGTTTATATTTGTTCATTATCTTGCGCATGCATAGACATGGATATACTAGTAACAGAATTGCTGGCAGAATGTTGAAGAGTGTTACCATGGCTACTGCTGAGATTCCATAAGGGAGATGTTCCCTTCCAAAGTAAGGGATATTTCCAGCGTAATAGAGATAAATTTGCTTTAGCCGCTTGCCTTCGACAGTTTGTAAAACCACAGGGATTAAGAGGTCAAACGACACATTTAGGATTTTGACGTAAGACAGTACTAAGAAAGTAGAGAATGCTTGTATGAGTGAACCACGTATATTCCATTCTCGTCTGATACAAATGAAGCATTTATATGCAGGCTTCCATATCTTAACTATTAGTGGGTATCGATCGTGGAGCGTCACTGCAATGTACGTGAGAAATATCAAGACTAGTGGATATATGCCAACTACATAGTCTAGTGCAAGAACTTGCAGAGTAGACATTTCCGGATGGATGCAAAATGGCTCGTACAATAATCGGCAAATGTCTAAATTCCATACAGAAATAAATGTAAACAAATATTTGGCTCCAATTGATAGTCTTTTTAAGAGATATCTCATGAGAACTGGTGTTGTGAGTATTTGACAGATTAAGACATATGCAACCATGGACCCAGAAGTGACTGATATCTTGAATATAATGACAACCAAATAGAAGACCGTCAATGGAAGAAATGCCACTGCTATGTACTTGAATAGGTTGTATCTGAAATCAGATTCTTCACACTTAACACATTTTAGAGAATACGAGTACACAGGAGCTCCATGACCTTCTATGCACTCACCGCAGAGTTGGCCGGTTCTCTTAAATAGGCCACACATTTCTTGATTCAATAGCTTTGAATCATTACTTTTCACTTCTTTATGTGACTTGCAACCACCATCTTTACTGTAACTAAACATGCACCTGTATATCCAGTGGCCCACCAGTGTGACATTGGTCTGCCTGTTGTATGTCATGCAATAGCAGTGTAACACAGATACCTTCAGAGTCTCTCTGTTGCAGTGAACTACTCCACCTAGACTGTTACCACATTGACACTGACCAGAGCTGTTGTTGTATATAGTCCATGGAGGACAGCCTTTGGTGAAAACCACTAGTAGCAATACAAGTAGCAATTTCATATTTAGCAGTCTAGTCTAATATGATCTGTTATCTTTCTTCCTTTATACAAGAATTCTCTGTTTATGATTACGTAATGATTCATGATTAGATAACACAATATTAGCAGGTACACATGTTCCTGAAGTCAATACTTTGAATGGATTCCTGCCAATGGACCAACAAGTTCTGTTATTCATGCTACTTCAAGAAAGGTTACACTATCGTCTAGGCCCTCATGAAACTCCTCGCTTCTTCTTAAAGTGCTTCTGCAAGCAAACCTTTCTTGTAGCATCTGGTAGGCTTGCTGGGTTACATGTGTACTGATGCAAGAACATGCATGCATCATGAACACCTGGATAGCCAAACTACTGGGAACATGCAGCATGAACACCTGGCTGTCCAGTTTAATGCAGGTTGGTGAAGCATGAACTTTCATCTTTCATTAAAAACATGACCTAGTGTCTACTAGCCTAATAATGCCAGTGAGTGTTCATGCTGTAAGTTAATGCAATAGCTTGACAGGCCAGGTATTGCTATGGACCAACCAGGTGTTGCTATGGACCAACCAAGTTGCTATGGACAAACCAGGTGTTGCTATGGACCAACCAGGTTGCTATGGACCCATCAGGTGTTGCTATGTACCAACCAGGTATTGCTGTGGACTAACCAGGCTAGCCAGTGCTCTGAACTCCTAGTCTTTGGGCAATGAGAACAAAGTCACAACCAGTGAGCCCTAAACATTCCTACACATACACAAAGTAATGATTGCATACAGTCCTTGCTGTTTACTTGGCTTGCTTTCAGTTTAGTATTAGCATAATATGTAGTTATTTGCATGGTTATTTTTCAATGTTTATAAATTCTTCGATATAATATTTTCCCCCAAATTTAGACCAGCTGTTGTATAAGCCTGTGCTCTGTTTTGTCTAAACAATGATGGTAATCTACTGTAGAATTCCTATGTTGCATTGATGTTCTGCTTTAGTCATGGAACTTCAAGATATAGTAACTAGTGATTTAGTGAAAGAATTCAAGTGTGCAAGTTGTCTTTGCCAAAATGCTCACACAAAGCTGTTAAATTGCTTTCATGTCATTTGTGAAAAGTGTTTGGCTGCTGATGAGCAAGATATAACACCTTTTCTTACCTGTCCAATATGCAGTGTCATTACATCTGTTCCCACTGGAGGTGTGCATGACCTGCAAACTCTAAGTTCATTTCGTTGCCTTGAACACAGATCAAGAAATTTCAAACTATTTTGTAGAACATGTGAGAAATATGTCTGTCATCAATGTAAATTTGAAGAACATCAAGATCATGACTGTGATCTGTTGGAGAACATGTATCCTGCTTGCAGAGACAAACTGAAGGCTGTTCTAATGCGTGTTTCAGACCAGCTTTTATCTGTCCAGAAGAAAATGACACAATTAGATTCACTGAACACCGAATTATCTGACAAAAAGATCAGTCTTGAAGCTTGTCTGGTCAATGTGGTTAAATTGATTCATGAAGCTCTTGATGAAAGGAAAGACAGACTTCTTGACCAACTGCATGAAACTGTAAAAGTAAAACTAGAACATCTTTTTGTGTGTAAAAACCACCTTGGTATCATCGAGGCACAGCTCAATAATTGTCTTGTTTTTATTGAGGAAATTTTAAAAAATGGTGCCAATGAAGAGATGCTGGTAGCAAAATACGTACATAATCAGGTGGAAGCTCTTCTCGGAGAGTGTGACAGTTCACTAAACTTAAATGATGATTTTTCTATAGAGCTCTCAGCGTCACCTGAAGCACTCATAGATGACTGTTTGGGATTCGGAAAGATTGTAACTTCTGCTTGTGACAAGTCTCTGGCCATGGACACGGTGTCTTCTCTATCTAAAATGTTGCTCCAGCGTCTCGGAACTCCAATTATGACAATATCTGAGGTTAAAGGTCCCTGCGGAGTGGCCATCAGTCAGAATGGAGAGATAGTGATAGCCGAAGGTCGAGCGGATTGCATCTCAGTTTTTAACCTGAGTGGAGACAAGCTACGATCATTCGGTAGGTGTGGCACTGGAGAGGGAGAATTCAGCTTCCCTTGTGAATTAGCCATCGACAGTGAGAATAACATATTCGTGGTCGATGGATGCAACAAGCGAGTGCAAAAATTCACATCCGATGGTCAATTTCTGAGCTCTGTCGGCACCGAAGGTACTGGAATTCTTCAATTCTGTGAACCAGATGGCATTTCGGTAAATCCCATAAACGAAAAGATATATGTCGTAGACAACAACATGCATCGTATTCAGGTATTAAACCCAGACCTCACTTTCTTTAGTATGTTCGGCAAAGAGGGAGATGGGAAAGGCTACATGCATTATCCATGGGGAATTGCTTGCAGCAGAAATGGAGAGGTATATATTACTGACAGTGGAAACTGCTGCGTTCAAGTGTTTACGAGTGAGGGACAATTTCTAAGAGAATTTAGTGAGAAAGGTGATGGCGGAGGTAACCTTAAGTGGCCTACGGGCATTGCAGTCAGTGACACAGGTTTGGTGTATGTTACGGAATATGGAAACCATTCTGTCTCCATTTTCACTTCCGATGGCGAATTTCTGAAATCATTTGGTAGAAAAGGCAAGAATAATGGAGAGTTTGGAAATCTAAGAGGAATAATGGTAGACCAAGATGGTGTGGTCTATGTGTGTGATCCAGATAACAATCGTGTTGTGTTGTTTTGATGGCTACATTCCCCAGTTACTGTTACTGTTATTTTTAGCACCAGCCCACACCTAATAGTTGCTGTAAACATCATTCTTGTGTGTGTATTGAGAAATGTTGTGATATGTTTGTAAATATCATGATTATTGTTTATTCTTTGGTATTGATTAAATCTGTTCACATAACAATGCACTTTGGTATTGATTAAATCTGTTCACATAACAATGCACTTTAGTATTGATCAAATCTGTTCACATAACAATGCACTTTGGTATTTATTAAATCTGTTCACATAACAATGCAAGACCTAGCGAAACACTGACAGAGGTGGTTGTGGTTAATAGACATCCTATATTCCAAATACTCTTGTAACCTATACAGAGTGGCCTCTAAATTCCAAATACTCTACAGAGTGGCCTCTAATTCCAAATACTCTTGTAACCTTTAGAGTGGCCTCTAATTCCAAATACTCTATACAGTGGCCTATAATTCCAAACACTCTTGTAACCTATACAGAGTGGCCTCTTATTCCAAATACTCTTGTAACCTATACAGAGTGGCCTCTCATTCCAAATACTCTTGTAACCTATACAGAGTGGCCTCTTATTCCAAATACTCTTGTAACCTATACAGAGTGGCCTCTTATTCCAAATACTCTTGTAACCTATAGAGTGGCCTCTAAATTCTTGTAGCCTCTAAATTTCAAATACTCTTGTAATTTATACAGAGTGGCCTCCAATTCCAAATACCTATATAGCTTCTTTCTATAGATGTGTCCACATTATTATTATAAGATCAAATGTATTTCAGTTAGTTTTGTTCACCTAAGAGGCTTTATGTTGTTGATGACTCATTGCAATAATAACAGTGAAAGTTTTCACAAAGGTCTTCACTTGATTATCACATGTATGGAGTCCATTGTTAATCAGAGAATCTTCACTCATAAAGATAGTAATGGAGTTCCCTGTGCAGTGAATTGTTAAAGTATAGTGGACCTGTGTCTTCTGGAGACATTTTCCTATCTTGTAGTCTTAAATGTTTTGAGGAGGTCAGAAGCTTCATTTTATGCTATCATCTCTTTAGAAGAACAATACTGTATGGTCTAATATACTGTGATAACTGCTTTGAAGTATAAGAATCATATGTTAAAAATCAGGTCACATGTATGAAGCATGTGAGTCGCATGGCACAGATTCTACCATGTTTGATGCACACAAAACTGACACGATGAGGTGCAACATCACAGCCACATGTTTGACAAGAAAAACATTTACACATGCGCAACACAGAGTCACATGTCTAACAAAAGGCCACATATAACAGAGCCACTTATTATGATGTTTATTTAATATGGAATGTTTATGTGTTTCCTTCCTATTTCTGTCAGTTAAAGGAAAAGGGACAGAACAACATGTTCTAGTGTGTACTTCATAAATTTCTGACATGTACATGCAGGTAATCTCTCGTGGACCGCTCATCTCAAGGCTTACCCATCACTTCTTATATTTCACTCCACACTTCAACTCTCTCCTTCTCTGACTATGGAGCTCTGTTGTGTTGTGGGTGTGGTCCTGTCTTTTCTGATGATGGTTTTCCGTGCCATGAGATGTAACTTCATGTTCTTCATTCTATGGGCCCTGTATTTCTCTTTACACAAGGTAATTTACCTATATTATAGATACCAAATTTCAAGAATGATTTTGTTTTGGTTTTTTGGAGTAATTTTAATGCTCAAAATTCAATCACAATATCTGTGATGACAATAGATTGCTTAGAATATTGTATTTTGGGATCTGACTGGAAGATGATCAAGATTTACTAATACTGAATTTTGGGTCTATTTTTAATGATTGAAATGCTGGAGTTAGTCAGTTATTCCTGTATACTTGTTTATGATAACATAATATTATTAATATGTACACAATAATTGTTATTGTATTATTGGGAAATTCTTCATTGAAGTACACAGCTAATAATAATAATAATAATAATAATAATAATAATAATAATAATAATAATAATAATAATGGTAGCTATTCTGTTGAGCATATAATTCACCATGGCAAAATTACTACCAAAGGTTTCCTGCTGTATTTTATTTAATATTGCTAATAAAAGTTATTTTAAACTTTTATAACACTAATGGGTTAAAACTTTATATTACTAATGGGTTAAATTGCTAATGGGTTAAATTTATATATGAAGGTTTTGTGGGTTAAATTTTTATATGAAGTTTTTTATTTTACTAATGGATTAAATCTCTATAGCCAATGGGTTAAATCTTCTAATTTTAATTATTACTAATGGGTTAAATCTTTAATTACTAAAATTTTATCCATTTTATGTATGTACATGTATAGGCTGGACAAGTTTTCCTGTGGTTTCAGTGGTAAGGCTATAATACTGTTATATTGAATGTATAATATTATAACAAACAAAGAAACTCATAATAATAGCTGTGAAAAATCTATTCAAAAAGTGAAATGATTTATTCAAACTGGGAGACTGTACATGTTGGAGAATATGTCAATATAATACTTTTGGAAGTATCATGTTACTCTCTACATGTGTAACCAATGGAGCATAATAATAACAATAGTCTTAGTTAACAAAAACTTATTTAATGGAATGTACTCACAGTTTAAATCTCTAGTGCTCCCTACATGTATCTAGTATAATGCACACAGTGCATACCAAAAAGAGTAATGCTAGTTAACAGCACTCATGAAGAACTGATAGACTAGATAAAGAGAGAACACTATAATCACTCTATTGGTCTGACAGAACCATTCATCATCTATCTGCTCTTTAAGGTCACTGAGTATGAGGCTAGTGCTTATTGGGCCACCAGAGCGAGTGAGGGGGCATGTAGTTATCCATAAGATAGTACAGATGGAAGGATACTTTTGGCTATTATCTTTTTTTTCCCATAGTTATTTTTAGTAACGATCTGCACTAGGAATCTATTTTTAGTAGCATTCTGTATTTTTAGCACTATTGAAGTTGTATACCTCTCCCTATTTATGAGTGGAGGGAGTATAGTTACACTGTTTAGATACCTTCAATAATATAATGTTATACAATAGAGCTAGAATCATTAATATTAATTATTATGGTAAACAGTATCATTAAATATTTTTCCAAAATTTAGTTTTAAATAGAAAATTTCCAGAATAATTATTATGGGAGCAGAATTTTCAATACCGTATAGCGGCAAATTTCCGAGGGGAAATATTTTCGTGGTTTTCAATAATCAAAATTATTCGTGGAAAAAAATTCGTGGTTTACAGCTCAGTGCTGTCTCAATTAAACCATAAAATTAAAAGTTCATGGGTAAAACATTCGTGGTTTTATTTAAACCACGAAAACCACGAAATTTTTTCCCCTCGGAAATTTCGAAAACCACGAAATTTTTTCCCCTCGGAAATTTCCCGCTATACGGTATGTGACAACCATTTTGTTGTATTTACAAGCATTAGTGTGCTACTATGTGTACATTAACTACATCATTACTATTACATCTATAATATACCTGTAATATTCATAATAAGATTACTGTAATATACCACAATATACAATAATAAGATTACTGTAATATACCATAATATACAATAATAAGATTACTGTAATATACCATAATTTACAATAAGAATACTGTAGGGAAATTTACACATAGAAGCACCTGTTTTTCGACTCCTGCATGTTTTTTAATGTAACATTGTTCATTAAATTTTCACTTTGCTGGCTCTTTCACATATAGTTTTTACATCTTCATCTCTATTTATGCACAGGGATAGTTTGCTTCTAGAAGCAGGCTTTCTTACGATATTGGTAGCGCCATTCAATATCATATTTTGGCGAAAGTGAGTTATTATAAGTTATACATTATGTGTACTCCTGATCTGGTTAGACAGGTTTCACTGCAGTGGTCTATATAGAGAGGTGGTCTTATTAAGGGATGGTCTGATTAGACAGGTTACACTCTACTTTAAAACCTTGTATGTTTTTGGACATGTAATGCTATTCTTTCTTATAGCCACAGCATTTAATTAACAATCCCAAACCTAGCTAGTTCTTATTGTGTGGAAGACACACAATGGTCAAATATGGCAGACCATGAACTGTTATAGTCGTTTTTTTAGAATGAGTCCTCTGGTCAAATGGTTAGGGCAGAACAGAGGAAACTTCGCAATTTGAAGTTGGTGTATATACATACACAAATGGTTATACTATGTCAAATGTTCTATTTAACAGAATATACGTACTCTTAACAACTTTTGTCAAACATGTAACCCATATAATGTGGTATATCATTCTTTATAGAATTTACACTGGTATATCCCTCTATTTTATGACCAACCTATCTCCTCCAGGCCCTCTGCTAGGATCCATGATGGTCTAACCTTGTGGCTTGTAAGATGGTTACTCTTTCGGCTGATGTTTGCATCTGGTATAGTTAAGCTGACTTCTGAATGCCCAACCTGGTGGGGGTTATCAGCCCTCAACTACCACTATGAAACACAGGTTGGTTCCTTCTCTCAGGGATGCATTCTCTCAAGGATACGTCTATTCATTCAAGGGACTGCATTACTGCCATCTCAGTGTTCTATCTACTTTATAGGGAACTGCTTATGAGTTTTAAGTGTGTGCACAATAATAATGGGTGCATTGAGTTGTCAGTATCCACTGATGACATGTTTAGTGGAGGGACTCTTAGCCATTGCACCTATACCCACTGTCAGTATCTACTGATGACATGTTTAGTGGAGGGACTCTTAGCCATTGCACCTATACCCACTGTCAGTATCTACTGATGACATGTTTAGTGGAGGGACTTCTTAGCCATTGCACCTATACCCACTACTGATGACATGTTTAGTGGAGGGACTCTTAGCCATTGCACCTATACCCACTGTCAGTATCTACTGATGACATGTTTAGTGGAGGGACTCTTAGCCATTGCACCTATACCCACTGTCAGTATCTACTGATGACATGTTTAGTGGAGGGACTCTTAGCCATTGCACCTATACCCACTGTCAGTATCTACTGATGACATGTTTAGTGGAGGGACTTCTTAGCCATTGCACCTATACCCACTGTCAGTATCTACTGATGACATGTTTAGTGGAGGGACTTCTTAGCCATTGCACCTATACCCACTGTCAGTATCTACTGATGACATGTTTAGTGGAGGGACTCTTAGCCATTTCACCTATACCCACTGTCAGTATCCACTGATGACATGTTTAGTGGAGGGACTCTTAGCCATTGCACCTATACCCACTGTCAGTATCCACTGATGACATGTTTAGTGGAGGGACTCTTAGCCATTGCACCTATACCCACTGTCAGTATATGTCAGTAGTATTTCTGGTAACATGTTGTGTTCTAGACTCAGACAATTCAAATCTTTATTCTGCCTGTCACTGTGTTCTGTTTGCAGTGTATCCCCACTCCATTGGCTTGGTATGCCCATCAGCTACCAGAATGGTTTCAGAAACTAAGTGTGGTAGCTACCTATTTAATAGAGATTGCCACACCTCTGTTGTTTTTTATGCCTGTGAGGTCACTACGGATATTGGGATTCCTCTCTCAGGTAAGATATATAATTATGTAGTTATATAAAAACTATATAGTTTAATTTTCCTGTCACTGAGGCTAATAACTATTTGTGACACAATATAATAATACTGGTGGCTGTCCATCCTGTACAGTAGTAACATACTTTTAGGAGAGTGGCTGTCCAGTGAAGGTGGGCAGGAGGGTGGTTGTCAGTAAAGGTGGAGAGAAAGGTGGTTGTCAGTGAAGATGGGGAAGAGAGTGTCCCATGGAGGTGGGCAGGAAAGTGGTTGTCAGTGAAGTTTGGAAGTAGAGTGGTTGTCGGTGAAGATAGGGAGAGGTTTCGGTGAAGGTGTGAATGAAGGTGTCCTGTGGAGATGAGGAAGAAGATGAAGGTGGGAAGGATGGAACTATAGTAATAATTTTAGATGAAGGAGTGAGTGCGGGAGGTAATTTCCTTCCTGAAACCTTAAGCTTACTCCTTGAATATTGTTATTGTAACTCTATGTAGTTACAGTAGCTATACTTGTTGAGTCTGTTGTATTCTGAGCTGGAAAATTCACCTATTTATCATGTTTGTTTGTTTATTGTTTGTTTGTTTGTTGTTGGTTCTTTTAATTGTGTTTGTTTAGTGTATGTTTTGTTGGTTTTTTCCCCCTCTTTCAGGTGTTTCTTCAAGTTTTAATTATGGCCACTGGAAACTACAACTTTTTCAACCTACTGACTATTACTCTCTGTGTTCCATTGATTGATGATCAATTTTTGGGTTATGGTAAGCATAATAATATACTATGGGAACTCGATGGTTTTACAGTATAACTCCTCTGTTTCAATTCCCTGAAACAAGGACACCTCTGAACTTCTCTATTCCAACCCCCTGAACTTAGGACACCTCTGTATACAGTGGGACTCCTCTATTCCAACTCCCTGAAATGAAGGCACCTCTGTATACAGTGAAACTCCTCTATTCCAACACCCTTAAATGAAGACACCTCTGTATACAGTGAAACTCCTCTATTCCAACACCCTGAAATGAAGACACCTCGTATACAGTGGAACTCCACTATTCCAACCCCCTGAAATGAGGACACCTCTGTATACAGTGGAACTCCTCTATTCCAACCCCCTGAAATGAAGACACCTCGTATACAGTGGAACTCCTCTATTCCAACACCCTGAAATGAAGACACCTCTGTATACAGTGGAACTCCTCCATTCCAACCCCCTGAAATGAAGACACCTCTGTATACAGTGGAACTCCTCTATTCCAACACCCTGAAATGAAGACACCTCTGTATACAGTGGAACTCCTCTATTCCAACACCCTGAAATGAAGACACCTCTGTATACAGTGAAACTCCTCTATTCCAACACCCTGAAATGAAGACACCTCTGTATACAGTGGAACTCCTCTATTCCAACACCCTGAAATGAAGACACCTCTGTATACAGTGAAACTCCTCTATTCCAACACCCTGAAATGAAGACACCTCGTATACAGTGGAACTCCTCTATTCCAACCCACTGAAATGAGGACACCTCTGTATACAGAACTCCTCTATTCCAACACCCTGAAATGAAGACACCTCGTATACAGTGGAACTCCTCTATTCCAACACCCTGAAATGAAGACACCTCTGTATACAGTGGAACTCCTCTATTCCAACACCCTGAAATGAAGACACCTCTGTATACAGTGAAACTCCTCTATTCCAACACCCTGAAATGAAGACACCTCGTATACAGTGGAACTCCTCTATTCCAACACCCTGAAATGAAGACACCTCTGTATACAGTGGAACTCCTCCATTCCAACCCCCTGAAATGAAGACACCTCTGTATACAGTGGAACTCCATTCCAACCCCCTGAAATGAAGACATTCCTGTATTAAGGATACTTGAATATATCTGCTTGTATATTAGCATTAAATAGAGCCCCTCCCCCTCCTCCTTCTCCTCCTCCTTCCCCTCCCCACCTCTCTCTCTCCCTATTTAAATGTGTGTGTGATCTATTTCTGCAGCTCAGTCTAAAAAGCCTAAACTCCTTCGTATGTTCTTCGGTAGAAATAGCTCATTAGTGTCATCAGCTGTGAAGATGTTGGCCTTCCTCACTGTCAGTGGACTGTTATTATCACTAACCGTCTACTATTTTCATATCACAGTGAACTATGATAAATGGACCATTTTTTCTGATATCAGTGAGTATACACAAGGACAGAGTTTGCGCATGAATAAAGTGTGTGAACAAGTGTTAACTTATTAGGCTCTAGTCACAATAATTTATCTCTATTTTGCTAGTAGAACTAACTGCTTCTTGTTTCTAAGATTAAGTTAAGGTTTTGGAGTGCTGTGTTCAATATTATATCTATGCACCAAGACTCTTTCCTTGGTGGAGTTTACTACTTAGAAAAGTACTGATTTGTGGGTGGGGAGGGACATTGTTCATCTTTCAATACTCCAAATCTCAGTGCTGTTTGTATGTGTATGTTTTGCCACACACACCCCATTACTGATAGCTCCTGATACTACATACAGTATAGCCTTTCTTGGTAGCCTGGGGTAGCCTATTTTTGTTGGACTGGTAAGTTGCCGATTGGTTTCTATATAGAAGAATATTCATTGTCATGTGAACCTACTACTCCTGTCATCTAATTCTAAAATCCTCCTCTTATTCTAAATACTCCTCTAATTCTAAAATCTTCCTCTAATTCTAAATCCTCCTTTGATTAAATGTCTTCAATTGTTTAGCTAATAGAATTAATAAAGTTTTGTTGGTTAATGAGACAAACTGCTTCATGTTAAGTTCCTCTATGTGAGTTCAATGTTATCATCTTCACTTTCTATTTGCAGTATTTTCGAAGGAAGGATTTAGACAGGCTCTGTCTTTGGCAGTACCAGTGACGGCTATTATGGCTGCTCTATCACTTTTCATAGAACTAATAAATACATATTTGGAGTGAGTGAGCTCTTTAGAATTTTTTTTTCTCTAAAAGTAGTTAAAAGTTAAGTGGTCCTTCTGCTAGTCTAAGCCCCTTTAAAAAGTACTTAATGTATGTATTCTAATCTTGAGGCCAAACTTTTAATCAGTATACCAGACTTCTAATCATTGCACCAGACTTCTAATCATTGCACTAGGCTTCTAATCATAACACCAGGTTTCTAATCATTACACCAGACTTCTAATCATCACACCAGGCTTCTAATCATCACACCAGGCTTCTAATCATTACACCAGACTTCTAATCATTACACCAGACTTCTAATCATTACACCAGACTTCTAATCATTGCACCAGGCTTCTAATTATTACACCAGGCTTCTAGTCATTGCACCAGACTTCTAATCATTATACCAATCATTTATTGATATCTAATCCATTATGTTAAATCTCTAAGTTCCTTTGTGTCATCATGTTGTATTTAATGATTATATTATAGTATTCTGATGCAAACTGACATTGCCAACAAGATAACTTCTCTCTTCCAAGCTACCTTCTTTAGTGGTATTGTGATTACCATGTTCTCAATGTCTCTGGTGTCTCATGGTGTACTTGATCACAACTTCATGAGTTCCATCCCTTCACCTGTCATGTCTCTTCATGAAGATGTTAAGGAGTTTTCTCTCACTAATCCTTATGGACTCTTCAGGAGGTGATTTTTGTTCTTAAATACCTTCTGTAATTAATTTTGGTGTTGTGTGTGCACAAGTATACACATACACTCTAGATATGGAGGTTAAGATATAGGAGGTTACTCTTTAACTGTATTAAGTCTTTTTGACACCACTTAATTTTATTTGTTCAAGATTTCTCAAGGCAAACAAGTTATCACATGACATCTAACAATAAGTCACATGACATATGTAAACAATTTCATGTGGTCAAGATTCTTTTTCATGCAAAGAATGGTGTACACCACACCCACCTTTTTCTAGTGATAGTTAGCTACATAATGATTCTAATTGGGGGGGAGAGGAGGAAGAGGGAGGGGGAGAGAGGGGAGAGGATTGGGGTGGGGGAGAGATAGGAGAGGATAGTGGAGGAGGAGGAGAAGGGGGGAGGGAGGTTAAAAAACATTAACCTTTGTTACAGTAGTTATTAGGGGTATTGTGTTATACCTGTGGTAATTATAGTAATGATACTGTATTATAGGATGACTGGTGTAGGAGGACGGCCTGAGGTTATAATTGAGGGGACAAATTCCCCAAATCAAAGCAGCAATGAGTGGATGGTAAGACATTCTATCTTTAGTAACAGATTCTATTTTAGTAACTTTAGTAAATTCTATATTATTATTTATTAACATATTCTAGGACTGCAGTTTTAAAGAGCTTGGCTGCTGGGTTCAAGGATTGTACATACTAGCACACCAAATTTACTTTTCCCATTCATTTTGTTTTTCATGTCAATAGATGTGACCGATTTAGGAAAAGGGACCACTTCTGGCGGTATATCAAATTTAGTTCTTAGTTTTAGGTTCAAATTCTTAAATTACCTTCTGGATAAAAGTTATATCATAGCCCTAGGTGCTACTCTTGTCAAGTTGTAGAAGTTCAAAGCCGAGGAGCCGTAAATGCTTATTATTGAAATGGGGCATTAAGTTTACCCCAAATGCGTAGGCTATAAGTTGAAGTGTGAATTTTCTAAGGCCGAGCTTGGCGAGTAGGAGGTGTTTTCAAGGTGTGAAACTTCACATCTAGGTGGGGGAAAGATGATAGTTACTTATAAGGCAATAAAAACATTTTGTCAAAAGTATACCCTAGTTCAGTTTTTTGAGTATAACTAAAAATCAATTATTTCGTGAATTGGTCCCTTTTCCTAAATCCAGTCACAAATTGTAAGTAATAATCTGTTAAATGGAACCAGCTTTTCGTGGTATTTTGGCATTAGTTTATTAGCACTGCTAACCCACAACATGAAGCTTTGTCTATCATTTTAATCAATGTTTGTGTATCTTGCAGGAATATGAGTTTTTATACAAACCAGGAAGTGTTACTGCTTCACCAATGTTTATTGGTAAGCATATCTAGCTACATACTAACTTCAATATTAGTAGTAATTATGTACAATGTACAGTCCACAAAATTATTCTTTGCTTTAAAAACCTGTTTAATATTATTGGCCATTGGCTTACCTTTTTTTCTACTTTATCCAGCCCCTCACCAGCCAAGACTTGATTGGCAGATGTGGTTTGCAGCATTGGGTGGTTACCATAATAACCCCTGGCTGGTCAATTTGGTTTATAAGCTGCTCATTGGTGAAAAAGAAGGTATGTAAGCATCTATTACATCCATTTTCTGTCTCCTTCCTCAATTTATTAAGGAACACACACTGCATGTGGAAGTAATTATTGCGAGAGTGCTCCAAGCAAGATCTCTTCTTAGATGCTTTCTTGTGGCAATTAATACTTCCTCATTTATATTTATATACAGACCACCCAAACAAACAAGCAAATGAACATAGGCCCACAATTCACTGTTTATATTATCATTATTATTAATATTCAATGAATCACTTGAGCCCTAGTAAAAAATGTTACTGAGAACTACTTACAGCTAAATGCTGAAAGATTCGTGATCACAAGGCTCTTTGTCAGGAGCATTTTGATAAACCCAGTAAAAAAATTAGTCACTTCTCCACCTTATTGGGTGCTGTATTAACTTATTCTGCAGTGATGCGGTTAATGGACACACCTCCTTTCTTCTCTCCACCAAAGTATATTCGAGCTCGTCTCTTTCACTATCACTTCACACCATATGATTACAATAAGTCCATGTGAGTCCTTTTAATGATGATGATGATGATGATGATGATGATGATAATAATAATAATAATAATAATAATAATAATAATAATAATAATAATAATAATAATAATAATATTATTATTATTATTATTATTATTATTATTATTATTATGTTGTTGTTGTTGTTGTATACATGTACAACCAATAAAATGCTGAGTCACTATAACATGTACATGTAGTTTGTAGAATGAATAAGTTCAGGGTGGGAAGTTGGGAACTTTACCTAGCAGTTATTGTGAGACAGTTCTTTTAATGATATAAATTTATTTCTTCACATTTTGTTTCAAGCTATTTTTGTGTGAATCTTTCTAGATCCGATCAAACGAAATTTTGGTGGAGAAGGGAGTATAAAAGTGATTATATTTATACCTTAAGCAAAGACCATGTACAGCTGAAGGAATACCTTAATTCTCACCAATACTTAACTAAGGTATGCCATAGTTTCTAAGGTTTATAGGCCACCTTGTAGCTGGCAACAATAACTTACTAATATTCACAACCTGTTACTAGCGATACTAGAGCTAAACAACTTGCAGCTGCATCACTGTTAATGTCATTATTGTCACATAGAGTTATCCAGCCGACATAATGATAAGCTTCACGAAACTCTGCCTGGGCAGTAGAATAGGAAGAGAATAATTGGGAGGGGGGGAAATTAGGAAATGAAAAGCAATAATGGCAGGGTCACAGATTGGGAGTTCTCACTATTGGGGAAGCAGTACTCACCACCTTCCCCATCAGAAATATTAGGGGGAGGGGGGAGGCTGCCCCTTGCCCCTACTTCACTGTTGGAATAGAGGGGAGTCTAACACAGAACCATGCTGTGATAACAGTGCAGATTACTATCTGCGTACTCAACTTTTACACACAATTGGACATTGATAGCTAGACACTGATATAACCAGAGTGTGCCAGCATAAGGGTTATTGAGATGTGGTATAGCTCCTGTTCCTATAGTCAGTCTTTCAATTCCAATTGCTGTTGTCTTTGTATATGAGACTACTGCACGCTTCAATTGAACAAAAAATTAGTACCTAGTTTAATACAGCCTACTTCTAATTCTATTTTTGATTCTCTATTATTGCCTATTATAATACAGCCTACTTCTAATTCTAAGTTTATCTTGGTCCTCCATTATTGCTTGTTCCAATGTAGCCTACTTCTAATTCTATCTTGATTCCCTATTATTGCTTTCTTCTATTCTAATACAGCCTGCTATGAACCACTATTCTTCTCTTCTAATGTGAACTATCATTCTTTTATTCTAATGTGAACCATCATTCTAATATAGCCTGCTGTGAACTATCATTCTTCTATTGTAATGTGAACTATCATTCCTCTATTTTAATGCAGCCTGCTGTGAACTATGTTGATTCTCCATTATTACCTATTCTAATATATCTCCGAGAGATGTCATCAAGGATAAGTGCTCCTTTGCTTCTTTGGAGTTTGTTTCTTGCTGCTCTATTGATGTCTCTGTATATGTCCACCATGTATTCTGAAGACATTGGTGATGAAAGCATTATCCCTGAAGCTGGGATGGAGGAATATCTCACTACTTTGTAAGTAATAGTGGCATAGAATTGTTTTTATCAAAAGCTAGAGCTGGAAAGTTCTACATTTTTATTTCAAACGTTAAATCATGAAGTTTGCTATGTTAATATAAAAGTTCAAGACGTGGGAAATTTCCATAAGTTATGGGTCATGCATAATGTCATAATTATAGGGTTAATGCACTAGTTAAAAATGGGCAGGATTTTAAAAATTTTCATACTCTTTACCCCACCCAATTAAATTCTCCTAATAATGGGCATTAATTTTATTCAAATACTTAAAATTCACAACTTGATAACTGCTTGATAAAAGGACACATTGGGATCAGGTCTACTGTCCCTTGTAGGGAGGCTGTCCTTATCTCAAAGGATCAATGTTCTACTTCACAACCCATGATTAATAGTGAACATGACTTGCTATAGGTCTATTAATAGTAACATACCTAGTGGAGGGGGTAGAAAGGAGGGGAGGGATAGGGGTAGGGTGGGAGAGAGGAAGGAGTAGGGGTGGGGTAGGAGAGGGGAGGGAGTGGGGATAGGGTGGGAGAGGGGAGGGGGTGGGGTGGGATAGGAGAGGAGAGGGAGTGGGAATAGGATGGGAGAGGGAGGGAGTGGGGGTGGGATGGGAGAGAGAAGGGAGTGGTGGGGGGGGGGACAAAGATTTAGGGAAATGATCTAGATCTAAACTTTAGTCAATGTGGTTAGAATCTTTGTAATGTTGCAGGCCAGAAGAGGAAGAGATCCAAAGTCATGATAGTCCTAGAGTAAAGCAACGACCTTACAAGAGACATGACCATGGAAAGGGTAACAAGACTAAACTTCAATGAGAGAGTACTGTTAGTATATATACTGCTGATAGTTTTGATTTGTTAGTATTAGTCATCTTAATAAAGAATTATAATCAGTGTTTCATTAATAATATTCATTATAATATCCTTCATTAAAAATGCTAAGATTGAGAGAGAGAGAGAGAGAGAGAGAGAGAGAGAGAGAGAGAGAGAGAGAGAGAGAGAGAGAGAGAGAGAGAGAGAGAGAGAGAGAGAGAGAGAGAGAGAGAGAGAGAGAGAGAGAGAGAGAGAGAGAGAGAGAGAGAGAGAGAGAGAGAGAGAGAGAGAGAGAGAGAGAGAGAGAGAGAGAGAGAGAGAGAGAGAGAGAGAGCAGTTTCTTTCTTTCTAGCTAGCTAGCTATTAAATTGAAACAAAAAGCATGCACAGAACTATTGTGCTCTATGTATTGTAGTAAATACATCATACTGTTATTATGGCGCCATCGCTTTCAAACTTGCGCATGTGCGGAAACAAGTTGCTATAGAAGTTGCTGCGCAACCTATTCCCGCGTGCGTAGCGCTCATATTTTTTTTCATTCTCGATCGGTAAGGTTGGAGAAGCGATTAGTCAGTCGTTCATTCGTATCTTTTTGAGTACTTTTGAGCTGTAATTTCGTTTTTGATATGTTTAACATACTCGTCAAAACTATTTCGATAGTCACTACACTATCCATCGTCTACTACTTTGACGAAAGTGCTAGATTGGACAACTTGGAGCAAGAAAATTCCCTGTACTATTTGAACAACACTCTACTTGGTCGATTTCCACTTAAATATTCTCTCTGCTGTGACTATGAATGTAGAAGTGAGTTGTCAGTACCGGATAGAGTTAATAGTATTATTATTACTACTACTATGATAATAGCAAGCTAGATATAGCTAGCCATGAACTTCATGTAGACAAACTCGGTCTACACTAATAATAAATATAAATTTGGCAGCAGAGTCAATGATACAACAGTTCCTGAGAAGTAGCCGAGCATTATTTTTATATTACCGCTTTAATTTTCAGAACCAATTTCACGTGGTTACACCCTAGAGAAATATGATTCATCAGAGGATGAGTTCCTCTCATATTCTTCCCATGCCACCATAAAGATATTCTCCAAGAGATTCTTCTATGACACTGAACAACAGTTATGGGAAGGAGAGGTGAGCAGAACATTATAGAATAACTAACTGCATTGGGCGTTAATAAAAATACGGCTTCTATGTCACTTCGTGGTCTATACATGCATATTACTAATTATGAACATGATCTCAATGAGCCATCTTTAGTTCATGGCCACAGATCAAATTTTCTATTTTTCCTAACAGATTCTTGGAGAGCGAGGGTTTATTAATCCCACTGATGTGAGAGAAACAATTTTCCATTGCGTTCCACAGCACCTACAGGTATGATCTACATAGATAGCTACTTACTAGCTTATTGCATATAGAAGGTCTCACTATAGCTATACAGTGTCAGAGGTGTCCTCATTTCAGGAGGTATGGCATGCATGCATGCATGTGTGAATTATGAGTGCTCAATGGTCAAGCCAATAATAATAACAGCTGTAATAATTAAAAGCTACGTATAGGAAACTTTCCGGTAGTTCTAATTATAGTTACTGGTTCTGGTTTGCAAGAATATTTTACAATGGTACCAGTATTAGCCACAGAGATATTGTCATGTGTAATGGTAGGAGTTTCATGTGTGTTGTAGAATTTAGAATGGTAGCTAATTGACTTTATTCCATAGGAGTTCTGTCCTGCCACCTCTTCATATGTGGAGACTTCAAGTGAAGGCAATATCACATCAGCTTCCAATGGCACAATTGAAGCTGGAAATAATATGATGGCGCCTGAGTTGAACAAGACAACAGATGCAATGTATTATTATGATGTAGCGAAGGCTAACTCAGATGATGTGATGAGCAAGGAGAAGAATGGGTCAGCTGACATGATGGATGAAGAGAAGACACACTCATCTCATGTGGAAGAGAGGGATGAGGTAGTGCACAAAACTAGTTCAGACGATGTAATGAATGATGATGACAAGAATGCCGACTCAGCAGACAGGATGACGGAAGAACAATTTGTTCCACCTCCCACCGTTCTCTCTACACTATCAGCTGACTATTTATATAAGACCACCTGCAGCTTCCCTTATTCCTGTCCACAAACACTTACATTAACCTCTAACATGATCTCAAGGAGGAGAGTTCTACCACCATGTGCTCTAGACACGATAGGGATCTGCAACTGGGAGTATGTTGACCCCAACCAATGTTATTTTTCCAATGACATAACCTCCAATACTTTCACTAATGATTTTTTCAACTCTCCTGAACAAGTCCTTCTTAATATTTCTTCTATTAACCATTCCACGATAGGGATCTGCAACTGGGAGTATGTTGACCCCAACCAATGTTATTTTTCCAATGACATAACCTCCAATACTTTCACTAATGATTTTTTCAACTCTCCTGAACAAGTCCTTCTTAATATTTCTTCTATTAACCATTCCAGTAATGTTTGTTTAGCCAAAAATGTTCCTTTCATTATTGACAATGATCTCAGTGGGACACACAATGATTCCATGGTTGCTGTTATCATGTTCACTGAAAAGAATGACTCTCTTAGCCATAATTCCACCACTTACTTCATGAATTTGGTTCTGTTTCGGTGCCAATTTCCCATTCTGAAGAAGTATGCTACATCTTTCAAGGACAATTGTGACATGGAGATCTCTCGATACTTCAATCAAAGCAATACAACAGTACCCACAAGGCTCATGAGTGAAATATTAGAATGGTCTGGATTACTCAGTGTGTTCGTAAGTTACTATTGTTCTATTATGAAATAGTAGCTACACCAAAATACTGTTTATACCTGTGTTTGTCCTTAGGAAATTGTGAGGGTTTTTTTTGACCCCACGACCTATACCAATCCCACATCCACCTACCAACTAACCCACACAAACAGCATACCCATCCACACATACCAACCCCCACCCCTCACACACACACACAATAGTCCCCTAACACTTAATTTAATAGCCATTGAATTTCTAGTGTTAAAAGCGTGACAATTATTCTTTATATTATCTATAGCTCAATTTGTCTCTACCTAACCACATCTCCTTGAGTATTATAGTTCTAACTATTATCTTCATCAACATTATCACACACTGCACACACTTTTACCTCTCAGCTATAAGAAAGGACAAGCTCTTGAAGAAAATATCTGGTTAGTTCTTGACATGAGTGAAGTATATACCACCTACACATATCCCATAGTTTGCTTCATGATAATTAGAATCTTAAGAAAGAGCAGACATCATGATGCATAGCTCTGAGTTAGCATGGTATTGCAGGTACAAAACACTGAGCTTTTGCCTTAAATGAACCAGCAAAATAATTATTATCCAATAATATTATTATTATTTCTCTTAATTAGATAGCTAGTATTATTGTCATAGTGTTTAATAGACTAATTATTTGATGGCCAATAATAAATGTCTTACATGATCACCTCTTCTAACACCTTCTCTCACTTTACTCCCATCTCAATTCATTAGACTCATATCTTTTGCTCAAGAGGAAGTTTACCCATCTTCAGGAAGAAGCAGAGGAGGATGTCATGAAGATATTTAAGTTTCTGATGCAGGCTAGACAAGAGCTCAAACAAATGTCAAAGAAGAACGAAAACATTTTACGTCGATATAATGAGGCTGAATACAAAGCAAATACCAAAATTGAAGCATTAGCAAGTACGTATGGTTCAATACAGTGCCTAAAATATAGTACCACCACTGACCAATTGGGCAGTGATAAATTGCAATTGGGAAGTGGTGATAATTTTATTTTAGGCACTGATTCTATATCTATGTTCAGTAGTGTGTATTAGGTCTTCATAAGTTCAAGAGGCAAATCCTATGTATGTATTCAGAATACAATGAGCCTCTGAGTGATTTAATGTATATAGTTATCATCATAGGGGAGAGCACTTTAGTTCAACCAAAAGCATGGTTCTCACTAAAAGGAGAACTCATTATGTTGTTTCCCACTACATGTTGTCACAGTAAGAACTAGGTACTGCAATGTTATTGCTGCAGTTGATAATGAAGAATTAAAGGAAGCAGTCATTTCTCTCCAGACACAAGTCATGGATGAGAAGTTTCTTAACCAGATACAAGAGAAGGCAAATGCTGAGGCTACTGCAAAGATTCATGACTGTGAACTAGAGAAGGAACAACTTAAAAGAAGATTGATAGAAGAGAAGGAGAGGGTGATGATCTGGGGAAACCTAATCCAAATGGCAGAGCAGATGAACCAACTAAAAGCTGAAATTAATGAAATTGAGGAGCAGAAGGAGCAAATGAAAAAAGAAATGATTGAAATGGAAGGGCAGAAAGACAAAATGAAAAGAGATCTTAGCACAGTGTGGGAAGAGAAAGAGCAGACTCAAAGAGAAGTGGAAGAACAGCTCAAGATAAAATTTGATGCAGTTGAGAAGACAAGAGAAATGGTGGAACAGAGAGACCTAATTCAAAAAGAATTAAGGGAACTGAAGAAACAGAAAGACATTTATCTGAGAGAATCCGAGAATACCAAGGAGAGTGACATGAAAGACAAAATCAAAAGAGAAATCAGTAAAGAGAAGGAACAGAAAAAGAATAAATTCAATTATTTACAGAATCTGAAGGAACAGAAAGATCAGCTTAAAATAGAATACAAGGTAATGAAGAAGAAAGGAAAACAAATTCAAAGAGATGTTGGGAAACAGCTCAAGAAAGAATTCAATCCAATTATGAAAGAAAAAGAAGAGATAAAAACAAACAAGAGTGACTACATCAGAGCAGATTTCAGTCAAGTCCAGGAACAGAAAGATAAAAATTTTAGGGCGAAAACTGTAAGAAAATACAAAGAACTGGAAAAAAAGAAATTACAGCCACAAATTGATGCCAGGACAACTGTAAATCAACAGAATATCTTCAAAGAACCTGTAGAATGTGAGAATCTGAAGAAGCTTCAAATAGAAATCTCTAAAATAGAGAAGCAGAAAGAGGGTCTCAGTCAGCCTCAAGAGGATTCATTTAGACAAGCTAGTGTGGAGGGGGGAGAGGAAAAAGAAATTGGCCAAATGGAGGGACATAATGAACAGCTTAGAAAAGAATTAGAAGATAAATCAAAAGAACAAATCCAAGGAGAAACAGAGGAAGAAGCAACACTAGAGGAGCAGAAGGAGGAACTGAGCGACAGTGATGATGTTGGAAGCAAGACAAGTGCACACTTCAAGGTCCACCATCAAATATTGACACACTTGTCAAATAAACTAACACCCAGACAATGAAACTACTAATGGGGATGAGATAGCCTGAAAACACTTCTTCAGAGACTATTACACTTACCCCAAAACCAATATTGTACTTACTCCCCTTTTTAATAATAATAATTGTTCTGACCCACACACATGCATGTAAAAAAACAGATACACTGTACAGTGGAACCTCTAAAAACGAACCCTCTAAAGAGGGAATTATCTCTCACCAGCAAACTTTCAGAATGCAATAGAAAATATATAGCAGATCACCTATTAAAGCGAATACCTCCAAACTCCGAATAGTGAACACTAGCTTAGCACTAGCACACTCTAGCAATGATAAATTGACCTCTAAAAGCGAACGAGAAACCACACCCTTTTCAAATTAAATGGAATTTATATTGGATTAGCTATAAGGCCAAGGCCGAAAACAAACTCCCAGTTTGTTTAGGCGGTGGCAATGACTAGGAAATCGAGTTTGTGGAACAACTAGGTAGTCGTAGAAGTGATGCATGCACAGGAGCAAGAAGTTGATGAATGTGCTCAAGAGTGTAGGGAGATGGAGGAAGAACTATAAGCGGCTAGAGACAGGAAGGTTTCCAACGAACTTTGACCCCATAATGAGAGGGGAAAACCCTTATTACGGTTTACGTGGCGGGAAATATGACGTAAAAGCATGTGTATTTAAAGTACACAATAAGCTAGCAATGGTTCCCAGCTAGCTGTCTATATCGCGTGCCGGATTTAAAAACCTGCTTCTTGAATTCAATGTTCCTAACCGACAACCTGGAGAATCCTCTTGAATAAGCATTACCCACTTTATCTTAGGAGAGAAGAGCAACAATCCTTTGTCTCCAAACTATACATCATCTCTATTCATTAAAACCAGTCCAGCTAAAAGTAGTGCTGTGAGGTTTGAGAGAGAAGGTTTCATTCTAGCTAATTTTGAAAATGATTCCCTATATGAACCAGGTGTACCATGTAAACACTGATTTGACTAATCAGAAGACATGAAAATGAAATAGGCTGGGAAGCAGCAGAGATCACCTCCTAGACAAGTAGTACCAAAATCTATGGTTCAATTATATTACATGGGATTACCTTCACCTGCTGTTTTTAAACTGGCCATTTCAGCATAGTTGCCAACTTCCTGAAAAAATTTTTAGGTATAAGTTCAAACCACGCCTAATTTAGTAAATCACACCCCAAGCCATGCCCATATTTATTGACCACACCCCACTTTCATTTCAAAGTTCAATCATGATAATTATTCAACATTATTGTACAATTCTGAAGGTCAGTCTTTTCTGCTGAGGGCTTTGATTTTTGCAAGTAGTAAGCATTTCATCATTAAACTTTGCTTCATGGCAACAAGAATCACAAGCTAACCAATGTTGACTGAACCAAATTCCAGTACAGTAATAAGCTAAGTAGGTGGGGTACATTGCAGATCTGATAATTCAGGTACTGTACTGGATGATCAGGTACACTTGGCAACTACGTTTCAGGATTCAGTCAGCTAACACTAACATTGTTTGATCAATAATAATTTATGACATTGATGAAGCTAAGATTGAATTAGTATTTTTGTCTGAATTGGATGGTTTCATTACAGTTGTCTAACAGTGTTCATTGGATAAGATTAGCAATTGGTTCATATGACATGTACAATGTGCCACAATGATGCACCTGCCTTTCTTTATTCCAACCCATGGTCTAAGATAGTCTCGCGTGCCAGACTAAGAGTCTGGCGCGCGTGAGACTAGGTCTAAGAGGAGTACTCTGTGAATGATATAGCTGAGATTACCACCAATAGTGGCATATACACTAGCACAAGTTATCCATCCACCAGAATAGAGTCTGTAGTCATCAAGGCCTAGGTTTTCGGGCTAAGCTAGGAGTCTTGATTAATAACTTCTGCCAGTTAACAGCATGATGACTTCTGTAGCTTACTGGTGGGCTTGATGATTCCCAGTGAAAGTATGAGTCTCCTAAGTCTTCCATTAGTTTCAACTTCTCTCGGTACCTCTGCTTAGTCGCTTTATGAATTGAAATAGCTACTAACAGGCCACGCCACCCGTGCTTTTTCCACTCAATATGGCCGCATGGCAACGGTTGCTATGCTGACCCCGCCCAAACTGAATAACCTCTATTAACCGATTAAGCGCGGATTACGCCAATTGGCGTAATACGCTTGCGTGCTTTGAAAGGCGGTTTACGCCAATTGGCGTCATTATAATAAGCAGCTACTTTTCCTGTTAGCAGCTGACCACGGAAGCTCTCCAGCAAAGGATCTTTTATTGTGGTTACGCAGCAGACATGTAAGTTTATTTAGCACTAAAATTTAGTTGTAGTTTACATAACAAATAATAGAGTAATACAGGCTAATAATTATGGTACATGTAACAGCAATAATACTTTATATAATATGATTTTAGCTATAGAAATGGCCAGTAGAAATTTTTCTTTGGATGAGGTATTGTCCCTGATGGAGCATGAGGAGGATTTGGAAATAGATGACCCTCAAGTAGTGATCTTGGGAGGCAGTGACGAGGAGTTTGACGACATAGAAGACAGAGAACCTAGAAAACTGTACAGTTATCTTCAATTATATTATGTATCAATGTATTACTATCTCTTGTCATGTAGATATGGATTGTGAGACATGCAACTCTGGTTATAAATCAACTAGAAGATCTCCTTAGTACCACCAATTGATGACATTGAAACTGGTACTGTTATGTTCATTACGCTAGCTATTCTAATGTCATCCTTAAGCATTTCCAGGAGCTACTTACCACTCTACTGATTGGAGAGTACTGTAGTAGAAAAAAGGTAGGCCTACATTTCCCAGCAAAGAAGAAGAGCACCAACTCTGAAAAGAAGAGAAGGATATATAGCCTTTGTTGGGAAAGGAACCGTTGCAGCGACACCCAGTGGTTCTGCAATGAATGTGGAGTATGGCTATGCCACCCAGGCACTTTATATGACTGCTTCCTCCTGTGGCATAAAAGAAGAGTTTAAGGTTTCAATCTGGATCATTTTGTATTCCATTGACATGTGCCTAGACATCTAGGCTTACACCTGACATGTACAACTCACTTCATAATTTTTAAAACTTTTTATGTATATGCCTCTTCCAAAACCAGCTTTTCTAAAAGCTACCACAAAACACCTAAAACCAGCATTCATAAAGGCCACCACAACTGCAAGAGTGTATTGTCCTGGAAGGTAAAAGAATGGTACCAGAGTTTCACCATTGAACACACACACACAGACACACACTGGAAATTCAGGCTCTCTCTTTCATATTCATTTGTGTCTAGCTAATATTATTATATAACTATTCTAAGGTAGCTAATAACTACTCTAGCTAAGGTAGCTAGCTAATCAGATAACTTACCCCACGTGTAACCAGCTAGCTTGGGAGTCTGGTAGGATTCACACCTTGCGAGTTTTCTTTCTCTACGAAGGTTGTTACTGCACCTCCTAGTCCTCAGGGTCAACTAGAACACCCCAACATATGTGGAGAAGTTGTTAGAAGAGCCAACAGTCGGAACTACTATGGAGCGGTGTTAATTTTTTCAACACTAATTTTGTTCACGCTATTATCTAAGCGGGAACTTGCCTTCTGGCCCCAGTTGTTTCTTTATCAGGTAGCCTAGAGCATCTTCATTCAATGAACTGTAGACAGCTAGAGGCAATCTCGCTCAGATCTCCCACTACAAACCTTTCTAGACGATGACTAACAAAGAACTGGATCACAAGACGTCAGGTGCTAATTAATTCAGTGTCACGCGTACTCGCATTAAAATTTAATTTAAAAGTTAATCGGTTAAGCAATCAAAGTTTGGTGAAGGACTATAACTTATTTCGGTCACTGGAGTTCCCTTTTTCCAGGGAAGATTGAGAGCTCGTTGGTGCTGGTTCCTTTACGATGGTAAAATACTCTTTCACCTTAGTGAGGGATCTTAAAATATTACAACCAGGTGAGTGGTTAGGTCTAGCATAACAATTGCCTAGCTAGCTAGCTATTAAGCTAGTAGGAGTGATATAAAATATCAATTCCATGGACTCAGCTTGCTAGAACAAACTTGGTTACTGCTGTGAATGTCTACACTCACTGGTGGTGTATCACACCTGGTAAATGTTTACCTGCCTAGATGCTACTATGTTTGGGAGTGAGGGTATGGATTTTCATTATGGTAGGGTCTGTTTGTAGGAGCTTTGCACTTAAAGTTGTGGGAGTGGTGGTCTGTTGTGTCCTGGGTGTGAAGTGTTAGTACATAGCTCCTTGGTTGGAGTGTGGTGTGTTAACTATATGTAGCAAGTTAGGAACAGAATAATATTATACAAGAAGGTAGTGCATTGAAATCTGGCATGGCAGATCCCATTCATAGTAGCATGAGAGCTATGTAATGAGAAAGCCAGGAATAGTGATAGTGATTGGTACATAGTTGTACTACTACCTGTGTGTGGTTCTTATTGTCATCGTTTCTGTTTTTCTCTACAGGTGATCACATAAGGGATGTAGGAATGATTTATGATCACCATATGCTGGTAGTAGAGGTCATTGATAGCAGCCATTTAATAGTGATACACTATAATGGAGGTGAAGAAGGGTTTCTTACTGAACTCTTCAAGGATTCTCGACTCTCTCACGGAAGGGTCAAGGAAGAAGTGAAAGAGATAAACCTGAATGAGCAAACAATTCAATTGCTTCAATATGGAGAGGGAGTTGCTCTGTATACAGGAATGGATGCAGTTGATAGAGCTCGAACAAAACTAAAGGAAGAGAAATATAATATACTTTGGAATAATTGTGAATCTTTTGTGAATTGGGCCATCACTGACAAAAATCAAACTAATCAAGGTGATAGGGCTACTGTAGGAGTAGGTATTGCACTAGGTGTGGCAGCTGTAGGGGTAGCAGCATTTGGAATATGGACTGTATCTCAAGGAGGTCAAAAAAGGAGTAAAAACAGGCACTCTTAATATAGCTAGCTACACACTGACCTCATGGACCTTTATCACTATATAGAATGAGTCATCCATATTTTTTGTTTGTGCATGGCTAAGTCTGACTTGATTTTATTGTTATACTTCATTTAAGACATAATTATAGATAATATTCTGATGAACCGTCTGTTAATATCTAAGTAAATACCTTTGAGTCCAGATATTGTGGAATTATAGGTGTGGTTATAGCTACCGCTCATCAAGAGGCTCAGTGTATTGCTCTGTAACATGAAAAAAAGTGATGGCCTATTATATGGACATAAAATTAGCTATAATGTAAACAGTACACTTCTGTGAGCAGACACAAGTTACAACCAGGAATGAGCAAAAAAAATCCACACATTGTGGATAAATCCATGAACCTGGCAACACAGTGTACATGTTACTTGTTAAGTGGTGTGTTGCCAGGTTCATGGATTTATTATCCGAAATCTGTGGATTTTTTTGGGGGGGGGGGGGGGGGGCAGAAAATTTTCTGTGGCTGGATCAAGGCCAAATCTATTGCTCAATTAATCTTTGTGAAATTTCTTTCGAAAATAATGTCCCTCTATCTCATGTAGAAAATTGGTTTCTGCAGCTTTGTGAGGGAGGAAGCACATTCTCCTCCCCCCTTGCAGTGTGGCCTTTGGCCACACAATCAAGTCCTTTTTTATTCTGTAGATCTTTTAGACAGCAACCTGGCGATTAGGGGTTGCCCAATTATGCTATATAATTTTTTTGCCTATTATTCTATTCACCTATAGCTATATTATTATTCTCATAGTTTCTACCTATTATTCTTTATCTATGGGTCTTATCACAGGCTATAAATTATCATGTGAACATTAGAATTATATTGTAACAAAATTGAGTTTTCAATATAGATCTACACTGTTGTTCTTAAAAATAAGTTAGCAAGGAGTGAAAAAACATGTTCTGTGGCTGTAGAAGAAGGTTGTAGCTATAAAATAGAGTGATGGTATTGTAAATGTGTGATACTGCTCATCACATCACATGTACAGTACTCAGTAAATTTTGTAGACCCCACCCACTACTCCACTCACTTCCTCCTGAAATTTACCTATTATTCTGGCATTATTCTCCTGTGCTAGGGCATGCCTATTATTCTCAAAATTATGCTAGCATATTTTGGGCAATCCCTACTGGCAATGTTCCAGCCAGACTTGCTGACTACAGCTCTCTGTGGTTGTGGTCTGACTCTCTGCACCAGCAATAGAGCCTTTCAGTAGGCGTGATCACAACGTAGTTGCCATCTTGGAGTACAACACCATCGTAATGGTGAATTTCTGACTGTGCCATATGGATCTAGTCCAGAGTTTTTCTTTATACTTCTTTTTATCCTCCTTCTCCAGTATAGTAGAAGAATAGATATAGGTTTAATAGCCCTTTCTGTGAGCTCCTAGCTGCAGACGCTGCCATTGCAATAGATCGGGGTTGTACTCCAACATGCAAGCATGGCCGACACGCATATGATACATAATTTGGCAGTATTAATGTATAATACAGTATTAGCAATATACAGTAATGTATAATGTTCAGTTATTTTAATTATGTATATTTATATTCTCTTTTTTACCTATTATGCTATACTCTGATTCCTGAACTTTTACCTATTATGCTATACTCTGATTCCTGAACTTTTACCTATTATGCTATACTCTGATTCCTGAACTTTTACCTATTATAAAATTCCTCAATTATGCTGCAATAAACCATAATTATAATAATAAATACAAATGGGTGAAAACAACCTTGCAGCTTTGAATGCAGCTAAAGGCAATTTGTGTGTCATCTCCAAATTTGTTGTGAAAATACTGAATTCCAGGCTGAACACACTGTAAAGCATATGAACACCACAGCACCCTGACCCACAGCTAGGCTTAGGTAGATTATGCTGGCATAATAATAGGGACTGCCTTGAATCAGGCATAATGCTAGAATAATGGGACACATTTTGGGAATAATTTGAGCTCTTTTTGCACCTGGTAATTGTACAGCTAATTTTGAAGTCCTCTGAGTGGTCTATGGACTATCTATGGATTAATGGATCTACTCTATAGGCTTAATTCCATTAGTGGTTTCAGGCACTTGCTAATAAAGTGATTGATCATGTGATCAGCCATGTGGCATGTTTCAGTATTTTGATAGTGTCAAAAATGGCTTCTAGTTCAGCTAGAACTAGTAGTAACTATCCAGCAGAACTATCTTCTACCACTTGTCTGTCTTTTGGAGATCAGCAGGGACAAACTTAAGAGGACTATGTAGAAAAATGCTGCAGTTTAATAAATTATAGCTAACTGTTCTTTTAAAGAAGAATTATTAATAATGTTGTGAGAATAATGGGTGAATTAGCAAGAATAATGGTGAATTAGCAAGAATAATGGACAACTTTTTTTAGCATTGCAGAATAGAATAATGGGGGAAATTTTGAGTATAATCTACCTAAGCCTACCCACAGCACACTTGACACCTGCAGACTATATATATGTGTGGGTGGGAGTCATTGATTGGCTGAACAAGGTACCCCGGTAAACACTAAACAGTATTATAGACTACACACCATTCGCCAATGAAAAAAAAAAAAAAGCCTATTATGCATTATTATGCCCCGAAAGGGATTATGCTTCAATGTAGCCTATTATGCTAAAAGAATTTGCGGCTTAATTTACTCATCCCGCCTTCATTAGCTTACGAATTATTCCTGAATAGATACATACCTGAAAAGTCGTTTGTCGACGTCGTCGATCGGTCAAGCGTATTATTGTTATAGATTTGTTTGTGCTGCGTTAAGTGGGAGTGTAGAAATTCCAAGATTAGTTTCTGTGCTAGGGTTAGGTTGAAACAAACATTAACCGATTAACTGCTAAATTAAATTTTAATGCGCGCGCGTACGTGTGACACGGAATTAATTAGCACCTGACGTCTTGTGATCCCAGTTCTCTGTTTAGTCATCGTCCAGAAAGGTTTGTAGTGGGAGATCTGAGCAAGATTGCCTCTAGCTGTCTACAGTTCATTGAATGAAGATGCTCTAGGCTACCCGATAAAAAAATAACTGGGGCTAGAAGGCAAGTTCCCGCTTAGATAATAGCGTGAACAAAATTAGTGTTGAAAAAATTAACACCGCTCCATAGTAGTTCAGACTGTTGGCTCTTCTAACAACTTCTCCACATCTGTTGGGGTGTTTTAGTAGGCCTGGAGGACTAGGAGGTACCGTAACAACCTTCGTAGAGAAAGAAAACTCACAAGGTGTGAATCCTACCAGACTGCCAAGCTAGCTGGTTACACGTGGTGTAAGTTATCTGATTAGCTAGCTACCTTAGCTAGAGTAGTTATTAGCTACCTTAGAGTAGTTATATAATAATATTAGCTAGACACAAATGAATATGAAAGAGAGAGCTTGAATGTCCAGTGTGTGTGTGTGTGTGTGTGTTCAATGGTGAAACTCTGGTACCATTCTTTTGCCTTCCATGACAATACACTCTTGCAGTTGTGGTGGCCTTTATGAATGCTGGTTTTAGGTGTTTTGTGGTAGCTTTTAGAAAAGCTGGTTTTAAAAGAGGCATATATATAAAAAGCTTTAAAAATTATAAAGTGAGTTGTACATGTCAGGTGTAAGCCTAGATGTCTAGGCACATGTCAGTGAAATACAAAATGATCCAGGTTGAAACCTTAAACTCTTCTTTTATGCCACAGGAGGAAGCAGTCATTTAAAGTGCCTGGGTGGCATAGCCATACTCCACATTCATTGCAGAACCACTGGGTGTCGTTGCAATGGTTCCTTTCCCAACAAAAGCTACATGTCCCTCTCTTCCTTTCAGAGTTGGTGCTCTGCTTCTTTGCTGGGAAATGTAGGCCTACACTACAGTACTCCCCAATCAGTTGAGTGGTAAGTAGCTCCTGGAAGTGCTTAAGGGTGATAGCTAGCATATTGAACATAACAGTACCAGTTTCAATGTCATCAATGGGTGATACTAAGGGAGATCTTCTATCTTCTAGTTGACTTATAACCAGAGTTGCATGTCTCATGATCCATATCTACATGACAAGAGAGTAATACATTGATACATATAACTGTACAGTTTTCTAGGTTCTCTATATCTTCCATATGTCTGTCAAACTCCTTGTCACTGCCTCCCAAGATCACTTCATGAGGGTCATCTATTTCCAAATCCTCCTCATGCTCCATCAGGGACAATACCTCATCCAAAGAAAAATTTCTATAGCTAAAATCATATTATATAAAGTATTATTGTTGTTACATGAACCATAATTATTAGCCTGTATTACTCTAAATTTTGTTATGTAAACTACAACTAAATTTTAGCGCTAAATAAACTTACATGTCTGCTACGTAACCACAATAAAAGATCCTATGCTGGAGAGCTTCCGCTAGCTGCAGCTAACAGGAAAAGTAGCTGCTTATTTTTTGATGCCAATTGGCGTCTACCGCTCTTCGGAGCACGCTAGCGCGTGACGCCAATTGGCGTCTGAAGCCTAAAATCCTAGCTGTCTGGAGACTGTGGCAACACTAATTATAGTCAGTATCAATAACAAGCAATCATAGAAGCCCCGAATATAATAATAGTGGTCGTGTTCCTGTTTCTTTCCCTTCATTGAATCCTCGAAGCATCTCTGACGCACAATGGTGGGATGGATTGGAAGTAAGTGTAGATATACTTAGGTTGAGTTGTCTATAGCTATACAATTTCGTTAGCTAACTCAGGTGAGACTTGTATCTGCCTATAATCTCTCAATTTCTTTCTTTTAAGTTTCTAGTGACTTGGATGTAGGTGGTAGCTACCCAGTCATAGTTTCTAACAGTTCTTAAACTGCTTTGTTTGTCCTTTCCCTTCATATTACCTAGCTATTCTCCTTAAAATGTTTATTACATGTTCCTAATATCTTTAGGTACATAATGATTCATCAACTATTGGTCAGTGTGAAGAGATCATAGACATACTGACTGAGTCTGGTACTGTTTCTGAAATAAATTTTTGTCCAAAATACACGGTGTATTAGGAATAGACCCTTCCCATTACAAATAGAATCTCTCTGTCTCCTAAAATAGTTAACTAGATTATGAATACCCTCCCTATTCACACATACACTAATGATTATGGATATCATTCATTAAGAATGTCATTATGGGTTGTCTTGTATACCCAAGTCTAGTGTTTCAGAACTTGCATGACACATCCCTCACCACATGTCTTCCCGTGAGCTACATACAGGTCATAAGCAAGAGATATAAAGAAAGGTATTGACCCAGACATCCTATAGGACAAATTGTTAGAGTAGTAACATCACTTTGGGGAGTACATACAGCAGAGCCTCCAACTTGAAGTGAATAACTTCAATACAAAAATTGCTCACTTTCCGTATTTTTGTAGCAAATTCCGTAGAGCTAGCTAGTTTAATGACCTGCATCATTCTTAATTATTATTATTGTTATAAGACACACACCTAAGTGTAGTATCTTGTGATTAATAATGAGACTAGACTGTGAGCTAGAATTGAGAGTCTTAGCTATCATAGTGCTTGACAGGAGACACTGGAACAAGCTATAGCTATATAAAACTTAATAACAATGCATCAGTAAACAAATTAACTGACAATAAATATACTTACCTGTTTTGACTGTTTAGACAACTCTTTAAGCCTCTGGACAATGTTATTTCACAGCTGTTCTGTTAGCTAGCTATACTTCCGTATAAATTGAATCAATTTCCGTAGTCCGTATTTATAGGTGTAAATCCGTAAAAATACCGATAAATCCGTGTGGTTGGAGGCTCTGATACAGCTAGGAGACATTTGAGTGTCCTTTGCAAGTGTGTGTCTAGATCCCTAGGTCTTAGTATCTAACTATTATTCCAGACCTCACTATGATCAGCCCAGGGCCTTCGGGTTACTTTGTTTGTTTGTTTGATTGTTTGTTTTGTGTGTGTGTGTGTGTGTGTTCTATATAAAATATGCCCATTGCACTGAACCAAACCTTTCAGTGAAATGGCATCCTTGAAAATCCGATAAAATTTAGCTCTATCTATTAAACTAGCCATGTCAACAATCCTCTAATCAAACAGAATTTATTTCACTTGCTTAACTATGTAACTAGTAGCATCGTTGGGTGAGTGAAGCTAATGCTAAAAAAATAATAATAGATATGCTATTGAGCCAAGGTCATTTAGAGGACATCAACCAACATTTTACTACTGACTAATAAACAGATTTTTTAAGACAACACATGTTTAAAGAAGCTAAAATGCTTAGTTTTAGTTTTAGTCAATGATCATAATCATTGCATCATAATAGTTCTGGTGATAGTATAATTTAATTGAAACCCTAGTATTTTTAGTTTTGTGACTAAAATACGTATAGTTTCATTTTAGATGACAAAAACAACATTACTAAGTAGCTAAGTGATCAACCAACTGCTTGCTACCTTTTACATTAATTACACTTATTATGCTGTAAAATATAAATATTAGTGTCCTAATGGTTATGATATTTTTTCTTAGATATTATATATACAGTGCACGTGAATACACTATTTAGAGGATTTTCAGTACTTGTGATGATAGCAATAATTGTGGTGATAACAATTGTGACACAAACTTTTGATAGTACTCCTAAACCCTATCAGTTAAAGATTCAACCAACTACTCTAGGAAAAAACATCAGTACCGAGTTACCAACTATTCCAGGAAGAGCCATTAGTGTGGAGACATCAACTATTCCAGAATCTAAATATAAGCCAATTTGTAATAGGTCCTATTCTAAAGGAGATTTTGATGTTGTTCCTAGGAGAGCCTACTATGACACCAGACTAGCTCATAACATCATCAAAGTTTTAGTCGAAGTCCATGATGCTTTTGTGAGAACCATTCTTGCGTGTGAGATTAATGGATATCAATCCAAAAGTGTAGCAATAAAGAAGCAAAACTTAGCATGGGTCAGAAAACATCGTCCAGGCCACACCCACTGTGTGGTAATTGTTCTATGTCAAGGTCTTCCTCAGAACTCTATTCGTAATCACAGTATTGTAGAAGTCATTTACAAGAAGAAGAACGATATCTGCTATTCTCGAGTAAGAACTGAGCAGCCTATGAACATGCTGAACCCCAAAGGATCATCACAATTTTCTAGGGGAAAAGGATCGGTAGTAGTTTGTTCTACATTGTTTGATCATCCACCAAGATTTAATGAATGGTTAAAGTATCAGAAAGCCATTGGTGTAGACATGGTGCATTTGAACGTCCATCCAAGCTTTTTTGAGAATGCAACAGTCATTTATTCATACATAGAAGAAGCTATCAAAAGTGGTTTCTTAGTTATGGAAGAGTGGAAAGACATTCTTGGAAAGAGAATGTATAGGTATGGTCAGTTTCTCAAGTATCAGGACTGTGCATTTCGGTATGTAGGTGTGTTTGAATATGGAGTCTTCTGTGATTACGATGACTTCTTTACTCCTCTAATTCCAGAACATAAAGACATCCACTATTATGTAAGGAAATTATTCTCAAGTAACAATGTTGGTACTGTCCGTGTTCCATGGCAGCAATACCTATGTAAGGCTATCGAAGAAATTTACAAGAAATTACCAGATGGTAATCTTACTAAAAGCTTGAGTGGATACGACTCATACAGACGTTCACAGCCTAAGTCTATTCACAGACTCTTGGCTCTTGAGATGGTCGGTATACATGAATCAGAAAGGCTTCTACCAGGATTTAGTAAAACATTAGGCAATCCTAAATTAGCAAATTTTGCACACATTAGGAAAAGTTATAAAAAAGATTGTAGGAAATCTCTCACAACTGGCAAACCTCTATCTTATATGCAACATTAAAATAATGTATACATACGTAGCTAGAATTTTTCTACCAAATAGAAGTTATTTAGCTAGCTAGCTTTTCCAGTTATGGTTGTTTAGAACTATTATGAGTTGTATGGTTGTTTTGACTATAACAATGTTGGGAGAGCACTCTATAATAATCAAGCATTGGTATTCCACATACATGGCGAACAACTATTAAAATTTTAGCAACTGCATAAATCATTGCTAAAAATCCTCCCACCAACCACATTCGAAACAGTATAGCTAGACTTAATATCCATATTCAGCAGACTTAGGGTGCCTGATTTTGAAAAATCATGTAATATTGATTATAGCTCCTACATAGAGGAATTTGACCATCTTAGCCCCTATTCAGGCTGTGTTACCACTGCAGCTCTGCTAAGTGGTTTACATAACCACAGACCACAGTAGAGGCAGTAGAGTATCTGGCAAAGTCTAGCTGGTTTTACACTATTCTGGATGATGGTGGTGTCCTTGCTGAAAGAGTCCACCCACATGTAACTTCGCTCATGTTATGACTTCATTGTATCCACACAGAAGCCATATTAAGGCTTGAACCAGTTCTCCCTACCCAGTGTGAAGAAGTAAAACCTGTTGTGGATCTGTGGATTTATCTGTCTATTAAATTTAGCTAGAATTTGGAATTTTTTATAATAATATTTTCTTGTATAGATGGCAGATGAGACAATTGAGTAGGGGAGGAGGGAAGGGGGTTTAAGCTATAACTAATGCAGTGAAACTGCATGTATCACCTCCCAGCTCATTTGCCTTAACTAGCTACACACCTACTCTATGTGGATTCTGCTCATAGTTTGCTCTATTATGTTATGCTGCAATAAGCAATTAGTAAAAAGGTGCCAGTTAGAGAGAATGTGTGTATGAGAGGGTGTAGTTGTAGGACTGAAACTAGGCCTTTGTAATATGCTCAAATTTTTGCCCATTATTCTATTATTGTATTCTCAAATAATGTGCCCATTATTCTTTTCAAAATTTCCCATTATTCTCAAATTATTTTCTAAACTTAACACTTCACTATTGTTGGGTTTCGGGTCCTTCAATTGCCGGCAGGTACGTAGGTAGGTATTAATGCATGATGTAATGATAATTATAAGTGTGCTCTTTAATCTTTGTCACTGTTGTATTCGTTAAAACTAAAATGGATAATAGTTCACTAATTTCTTCACTACTAAAACTAAACTAAACTGTAGTTCACTTACTTGCCAAAACTATAACTAAACTAGTCACATCATATTGCAGCAAAAACTAAACTAAAACTAACGAGAGCAGAGATTGAATCTAATATTAGTTGAGCACACCTCCAGCTGGCCACACCTCTACCTCTGATCGATCAAGTTATACATAATTATTGTTTGTAGTTAGCAAGCAGCATTCATCCCATGGAAGCAAAAAATTACATTTCCAACTAACTTAAACTAAGTTGATTGCCCCAGAATATATAGCTACCATGGTCTTGCAACTAACTAGAACTAAAACTAATGTTAGGCTCTTGAAACTAAACTAAAAGAAATACCAGGCTCTTATAACTAACTAAAACTATACTAAAAGAAATACCAGGCTCTTATAACTAACTAAAACTATACTAAAAGAAATACCAGGCTCTTATAACTAACAAAAAATATACTAAAAGAAATACCAGGCTTTTGTAACTAACTAAACTATACTAAAATGTTGTAAGATTCCAATAACTAACTGAAAACTAACTAAGAGTCCAAAACTACTAACTAAACAACAATACATAATTGGTACATTTTAGGAGCATAATTGGTAATAAATGCAGCATAAAAGAATAGCACAATTGGTCAAAAAATGAGCATAATTCAATTGGGAAAGCACTAGTGCTCAAGCTTAATTTTCCAGCTGCACTGCATTGCATGTCAGTGCTCAAGCTTTTCCAGTTGTTCATCATTAACTTTATAATGTTATTCATAGAGGGTATGACACGATTTAATTGGTGGGTGTGGCTTGTCCCGGTCAGACACTTGGAGAAGTTGGAAGCTATGGTATTAACATACTTACGATAAAGATGACTGAAAACTGTCTAAACAACTGCATTCTCCTTGCTATCCATAAGAAATTTACAGATAATTTGGACTTATAGCTATTACACTAAAAGAAGATAGGAAGAAGTATTTTGGTACATTCACTATTTTGTAACTTATCTCTATAATATTATATAATTTTAAGAATACTTTAGCATGAAGTAGTGTGCCTTGGAAAGTTGCCCCCCCAACCAGAAGGGCAGTGAGCCTCCCCTGAACACTAAACAGTATTATAGACTACACACCATTCGCCAATGAAAAAAAAAAAAGCCTATTATGCATTATTATGCCCCGAAAGGGATTAGGCTCCAATGTAGCCTATTATGCTAAAAGAATTTGCAGCTTAATTTACTCATTGATAACACAACTGTAAAATGGCCTTCTCAGCTGAGCTGAATCTTTTGAGGATATTCTCTATAGAAACATCCATATCTCAGTTCAACTCAGAAAATTCGTTGACACAATGTTCAATATAAGGATAATAAATATTCCTATGTTGAAGTATGCTTCAGCACTGTAACTACAGACAGAGTTGTCAGTTAACTGTTGCATAATTTAATGCATTAGTTTTACAATAGCAAAAATCTACTCAGGCAAAATGCCTCAGTTGCCTCTACAGTAGCTATTCTTTTAAACTTCTTGAATTTGTACAACACAGAGGTGTTATCATCTGTAGCTGCTTCTAAACAACTAAACTTTTGTTGGAACGATCTAACAAATTTAATGGTCTGTGTCATTATCAGCTACTCTGGGATGTTTTTCAATTCCAGGTCAAAGTACAAGTTATGCTATAACCATGCCAGGCTCTATCTAATTAGCATTTTATGAATATTTACATGTAAAGTGTAAGTTTTTTACACTGTTTGTGGCCCAGCTACACAAAACAATGTCTCCGCCTCTGTAGAAGCACCCTGCAGACGCTGCCATTGCAATAAATCGTGGTTGTACTCCAACACATACTAATACTTAACTATATGCAAACACGCGCATGATGTCATTAAAAATTACGTAACTGAAAAGGGTCTATTAATAGCGCAGCGTGAAGACCCATTATCACACGAGTGAGAGTGCAAGAGTGGGTGAGATGTCTAGAAAGCACCAAAAGGTAGAATACTTACCCGTCGAAGTGAGCGACCTTAAACAGTTACAACCTGGTAAGTAGTTAGCTAGGTCTTTAGCATTATTAATTAGGAAGCTATGGTAGATTTTTCTTGTTATAAACTAGTAGGATATAAAGTAGCTAATTAGCAATCTTATTCCATGGACTCAGCTTAGCTAGAGTATAACATACTTAATTTTTACCTGCCTATGAATATTTAATTATGGTTGGGTGGGCTGTTCAAAAATTTTTTTTTTCTGTCTAGGCACTTTAAGTTTCAAATGTGGTGGTGGGAGTAGTGGTCTGGGTGTGGAGTGTTAGTAGCTCCTTCATTAGAGTGTAGTGTGTTAGCTAATGTAGCAACATAGGAGAATTTTTATACCAGAGGGATTGAAATTTGGCTTGGCAGATCCCATTCATAACATGAGAGCTAGGGTACAATTAGTAAAGAGAAAGCCAGGAATGTTGATAGTGATGGGTATTACTACCTGTGTGTGGTTCCTATTGTCATTGTTTCTTTTTTTCTCTACAGGTGATCACATAAGGGATGTAGGAATGATTTATGATCACCATATGCTGGTAGTAGAGGTCATTGATAGCAGCCATTTAAGAGTGATACACTATAATGGAGGTGAAGAAGGGTTTCTTACTGAACTCTTCAAGGATTCTCGACTCTCTCACGGAAGGGTCAAGGAAGAAGTGAAAGAGATAAACCTGAATGAGCAAAAAATTCAATTGCTTCAATATGGAGAGGGAGTTGCTCTGTATACTGGAATGGATGCAGTTATTAGAGCTCGAACAAAACTGGAGGAAGAGAAGTATAATGTACTTTGGAATAATTGTGAATCTTTTGTGAATTGGGCCATTACTGACAAAAATCAAACTAATCAAGGTGATCGAGCTACTGTGGCTACTGTAGGAGTAGGTATTGCACTAGGTGTGGCAGCTGTAGGGGTAGCAGCATTTGGAATATGGACTGTATCTCAAGGAGGTCAAAAAAGGGGTAAAAACAGGCACTCTTAATATAGCTATAGCTACACACTGACCATGGACCTTTATCACTAGAATGAGTCATCCATATTATAGCTAATTATTTTTTTTTGTTTGTGCATGGCTAAGTCTGACTTGATTTTATTGTTATACTTCATTTAAGACATAATTATAGATAATATTCTGATGAACCGTCTGTTAATATCTAATTTGAGTCCAGATATTGTGGAATTATGGGTGTGGTTATAGCTACCTCTCATCAAGAGGCTCAGTGTATTGTTCTGTAACATGAAAAAAAGTGCCTCAAAGTACAAAGGCAATCAGATGGATATGAATAGTGCTACATCCTTGACTGCTAATGGACAGCCAAGTTGCAGTTATGGAATTCCCCAGGGGAAAACCAAAGTTGGATGGCCTATTGCTAATTGTAAACAGTACACTTCAGTGAGTATATATACCTTACAACCAGGAATGAATAATGAGTGAGACTGAGTTAGTAGGTATTATTTTGTGAGTGAGAATACAACAAAATGAGTGAGATATAGCTACTTACATGTAGACCATATTATACTATTATGAAACTAAACACATAGCATAACAGCAATTACTAGTTTTATACTCATAACTGTTCAGTATGCCCTGTAGTGTTGTACTAAGTATTTTCTCTGGATCACTCATGCAGACTGTAAACAATACATTTTTGGGCTTGTATATAAGGTATAATGAGGAATGTTGCAAAGTAAACAAGTGGAGGTAGCCATACTACTATTGACTGTATCTATAATTTAAAATTGAGATATTGTAGTCAAATTTGGACCAAAGTGCTGCTGGTATACTGCAGAAAACATTTCAATACATTCACAGTTCAAATTTTGGTGAAAATCGCTATCCTAATTATAGCCTCCCCAACAATTATTTCTATCCTCTGTCTATACTCTAGAGTATAATAATTTTTGAGGTAGTAAGACAGGAGAAAATGAGACTATATCTGAGGAAAGTAGCTCTTTGGGAGAGATTAAAGAAACTAGTACTCCTTGGCCGACAGAAGCTCTTAGGGAGAAATTTAAAGAAACTATATATAGTACTCCTTGGCCGACAGAAGCTCTTAGGGAGAAATTTAAAGAAACTATATATAGTACTCCTTGGCCGACAGAAGCTCTTAGGGAGAAATTTAAAGAAACTATATATAGTACATTTGGCCGACAGAAGCTCTTAGGGAGAAATTACAAAAGAACTCTTTGGGGGAAATTATAATAATCCTAGGACAGAAGCTCCTGGGGAGAATTACTCCAGAAAACAAAATCCTTGGAGGGAGATTATAAATCTATATGCAAAGCTTGTAGCCTAAAGACAGAAAATACTCTTTTGTGGTAGAGGTGGTGGTTGGGGGGAGGGGGAAGAAAATTTTCTGTGGCTGGCTCAAGGCCAAATAGTAGAGTTCAGTGGATTTTTCTGCTTATTGTTCAATTAATCTTTGTGAAATTTCTTTCTAAAATAGTGTCCCTCTGTCTAATGTACATAACACTCAGTCAAACAATCATGGTTTTCCGTGTCAAAGTTATGATTAGAAAAGGGTGAAATTTTGGTTTCTGGGGCTTTGTGAGGGAGGAAGCACATTCTCCTCCCCCTTGCAGTGACAATCAAGTCCTTTTTTATTCCGTAAATCTTTTAGACTGCAACCTGGCAATGTTCTAGCTGACTATGGCACTCTGTGGTTGTGGTCTCTGCACCAGCATTTGGTTACGTTATGTGGGCGGGCCTACATAACAGAAGTTATGTGGGCTTATGTAAGAATTTAAGTAGACTGCAGGAAACACTAAGAAAACCAGGGTAGTTGGCAACTATAAGGTAATTCACCAGTAGCCAATTGAGGTAAACACGCCCATTTCTGGTTAAGACCACACCCACCATGAAGCACTACATTTATACTTAACTCATTCCTTATATATCACAGGGTCATAAGTACCCTACAACAAGTAAAGCTTTTGAATTGGTCATAACTTTATCATTTTTATTCAAAATTTAATTTAACTGCATAATTAGATAGAGCATGCTCCAGAGAATACTATTTCAAAATTTTGAATAGTATGGAAGTTTTTGAGAAAAATGGCTAGCAATCATTTTAATGCTGAGAAGCAAGTCTGTGGTTAAAAGTATGTATGGGAAATATGATGGTTGCTATGGTAACAATTATATAAGCAGTATGTAGATCAGATCATGACCTTTCAGATGATATAAAATGTACTATTTAGAGGTTTCTTATGTATTGAATCTGGTCAGTGTTTGGGGTGTATGGTAGCATCTGCTGGCCCGAACCTCAGAACTTCATCTAACCTTCCTAGGTAGAAGGGACAAGGGACAGTAGCTAACTCAAATGGATGAGGATATGGGTGTATCCATGGAGTGTTGAAGACTTCATTCCCTTCTGGTCCAAGAATAAATAACCTGAAATTGAGATATTATGTACTAGCTATGTAGAAAATGCATACAGACTCCTACACAACCTAATGGGGCATGGCATTATTATAATATTATCATGTCACATGACTTTGACGTCAACTTTGTGACGTGTGTGTACCTACTTAATTAGCGATACCCTTAAATTAATAATAGGTAATCAAAAAGTTTATTTCGGTTCCTTTATTTCGGGGCAGATTGAGAGCTTGTTGGTGCTGGTTTCCTTACGATGGTAAAGTACTCTGTCACCTTAGTGAAGGATCTTAAAAAATTACAACCAGGTGAAGTGGTTAGGTCTTTAGCATAACAATGGCCTAGCTATCTAGCTATTAAGCTAGTAGGTAGTCTCGCTGGCCAGACTCTATCACTTTTTCTCTTTCACACAATACTTCACTCGGGGGAAAAAGTGAGATGGTCTGGTACATTACCGTAGAGCAATCCGTGCAGGCCACGACAGCTTTTGCTCGCCGTTTGTGGCCACCTCAACTACTGCAAAGTAAACTGACAACAGCAAGCTCACGAAAATTTCCCTGTGCATCCAGGTTGTCTGTTTACTTTGCGGTTGTCGAGGTGGCCACAAACGGCCAGCAGAAGCTGTGGTGGTCTGCACTGATTGCTCTACGGTAATGTACCAGACTCTCTCACTTTTTCCCCCCAAATGAAATTATATTGTGTGAAAGAGAAAAAGTGATAGAGTCTGGCCAGCGAGACTAGCTAGTAGGAGTGATATAAAATATCAATTCCATGGACTCAGCTTGCTAGAATAAACTTGGTTACTGCTGTGAATGTCACTCACTGGTGGTGTATCATACCTAGTGAATGTTTACCTGCCTAGATGTTACTATGTTTGGAGTGGGGGTATGGATTTTCATTATGGTTGGGTCTGTTTGTAGGAGCTGTTCACACTTATTTTTTAGGGGGGTGGTGGTCTGTTGTGTCCTGGGTGTGAAGTGTTAGTACATAGTGGAGTGTGGTGTGTTAACTATATGTAGCAAGTTAGGAACAGAATAATAGGGTAGTATGTACATTGAAATCTGGCATGGCAGATCCCATTCATAGTAGCATGAGAGCTATTAGTATGAGAAAACCAGGAATAATGCTACTACCTGTGTGTGGTTCCTATTGTCATCATTTCTGTTTTTCTGTATAGGCGATCACATAAGGGATGTAGGGATTTATGATCACCATATGCTGGTAGTAGGGGTCATTGATAGCAGTCGGTTAATAGTGATACACTATACTGGAGGTGCAGAAGGGTTTCTTACTGAACTCTTCAAGGATTCTCGACTCTCTCAGTCAAGGAAAAAGTGGTAGAGATAAACCTGACTGAGAAAACAATTCACTTGCTTGGATATCCAGAGGGTGATGCTCTGTATACTGGAATGGATGCAGTTATTAGAGCTCGAACAAAACTAAATGAAGAAAAGTATAATGTACTTTGGAATAATTGTGAATCTTTTGTGAATTGGGCCATCACTGACAAAAATCAAACTAATCAAGGTGAATTGGCTATAGGTATTGGAATAGGTGTGGCAGCTGTAGGGATAGCAGCATTTGGAATATGGACTGTATTTCAAGGAGGTCAAAAAAAGAGTAAAAACAAGCACTCTATAAGATAGCTAGCTACACACTGACCTCATGGACCTTTATCACGACTTATTCATAATATTATACATTTTTGTTTGTGGCTAAGTCTGACTTGATTTTGGCTCATGTTTCATAATTATAGATATGGCTATTGATTATTGTCATACTTCATTTATAATATTCTGATGAACCATTGATGGATGTTTATATCCAAGTAAAATTATACCTTTGAATCCAGATATTGTGGAATTATATGTGTGGTTATAGCTACCTCATCAAGAGCTGTCTTGGCTAATAAATTATTTTGCTGTATATTGTATAAACTTTTATGAAGAAATATGGTGAAAAGTAGGTGTTGCAGACACTTGTGAGTAAAGTCATAGCTAACAGGAAGTGTTTATGTCCACATCCGACCCATCTGATTAGCTATGACATAACATATCAGTTCTTCTCTATGGAGGTTGGCAACCCTGATTATGTGTTAGAAAGAAGCTGTGCCTATTGTTCTGTAACATAATAAAGTACCTCAAAGTACAAAGGCAATCAGATGGATATGAATAGTGCTACATCCTTGACAGCTAGTGGACAGCCAAGTTGCAGTTATGGAATTCCCCAGGGGAAATCCAATGTTGGATGGCCTATTATATGGAACATAAAATTAGCTATTATAATATTATTGTAAACAGTACATTTCTGTGAGTAGACCCTTACAACCAGGAATGAGTAGGAATGAGTGAGTTAGTAGATATTACAACAAAATGAATGAGATATAGCTACTTACATGTAGACAATATTTACTAGCTATAAACACATAGCATAGCAGCCAATACTCATAACTGTTCAGTAGCTATGCCCTGTTGTACTAAGTATTTTCTCAGGATCACTCATTCAGACTGTAGACAGTGCAAAAGAGCTAGATAGTAGACAATCCACAAACTTGTATGAAAAAAATTATAGTACACAATTTTGAGCTTATAAGGTAATGAGGAATGTTGTAAACAGTGGGGGTAGCCATAATACTATTGACTGTATTTAAGAATTTTCTATCCTTAATCTCTTCCCTGGAGTAGGGTTCTATGTAGGATATAGCCTTCCCCAAGAACTTTCTATATACCCTTTGTCATCTATAACCTCTCTACATGGCTAAAGTAAGGCCAAGTCAGACTTTTGTTGTTTCTTTATGAGGTGGGGGCAACTGTAACATTAAAACATTAAATTAAGTTAATGGTCCATTGAATTTAACCAGAGAAATTTTAACTAAAATGTTGGTAATTGAAATACCACTTCACAGCAAAATTATTACAATACGTGTATGGTTGCTGAATGGAATGGTTTTTATTAATGGATGTTAACTTGACCATCTTGTGAGTTTTACAGCATATCCAATAGTTCCTGGGGAGAGACCATATTCAAGGAGAGAGAGAAACTATTTTGAGGTAGTAAGACAGGAGAAATAAGACTACATCCGAGGAAAGTAGCTCTTTGAAAGAAATTAAAGAAATTAGACAGAAACTCTTAGGGAGAAATTATATGAAAGAACTCTTTGGGTGAGATTATAATTCTAGGATAGGAGCTCCTGGGGATAATTACTCCAGAAAACAAAATCTTTGGAGGGAGATTATATCTATATGCAAAGCTTGTGGAGAATATAGCCTAAAGACAGAGATTTTTTTTTGGTGATAGAGGTGGTGGTAGTGGTGGTGATGATGAGGGAGGAGGAGGGGAGGGGGAATTACTGGGAGAATTATTATACAATAGCTCCTTAGGAGAGACTCCTTGCATGAGAAGAGCTCCAAAATTTAGCATCATCCATGACTTACCATCAAAGTACAGCATCAAAAGTAACGATTTCTTCAACACTCCATAGATACTGTCGTCTTTTCTCTTTTGAAAACAGCTTCCTTCTTTGCATGTGGTTAGCTATAACCATTATTCCAGTAGAGGTAGCATTACTACATTAATATGCATTCTACTTAAACATTCTATATAAACTTTAGACCATCCACATTCGGGAGTTAAAGGTGAATCACCCATATCCTAATTCATTTGAGTTACAATCCCTTCTACCTACGAAGGTTAGATGAAGTTCTGAGGTTCAGGGCAGCAGATACTACTACTACTACTACTACTACTATCAGGGGCGGATCCAGAAAATTAGAAAGGGGGGTGCACAAAGTCATGATCACTAGCTATAGGGGTACTCCAAGAATGCATAAAATAGATAACAGAGGTATACACGACTTATAATTGAGGTCACAGAGATATCTTAGCTAATTAAGAGTAACACAAATCTTTAAGATGCATCTTTCGACTGTTACAAGTGGCAAATTCATTGACAACAACTTCAGGATCAAGCTCAGTGGCCAATTTTCGATGGATAAACATCATTGCCAATGCATTCATCCTGGAATTTGTCATGGTAGACCACAATGGTGATTTAAGAAACATATAGACCGTTCACATACAACACTAGTAACTGGTGAAGTAACAGCAACATGAAGTAATGTATGTAAATTGGGAAAGATTATTTTGTCAGCTTTTGCTAATGCTTTGGGTGCTGTGTTGTGTTTCAAGCTTGTAGCTCAACATCAATAGCGTATTCTGATGGCAAGTCATCAGTATAGCAGTCAATAATACTAGCAATATCACACCTTTCTACTTGATATGTTCTTGAAAATCTCACTAGGCAGCAGCTTTATGAACTCCATTAACAGTTTTGAACTTACAGAACTGCCATCAAATCTCTCTTCAAGTTGTGAATTGAGGTGATCCAGGATAGGAATAGTGATGGTAAGTCTATAAAAATATGTGGTGAGTTGCTATCAGGATTTGCTCGATGACTCTGTCTTCCTAGAAAGGTACATGGCATACATTCCGACACACCCACTTTTGCAGCTAAAGTCATAGCTACATTATATACACGTTGATGAAACTGCTCAACTTTGTTTCGATTCTCTGTAATCTGTTTCTTCACCAGTGATATATCATTATATGCTCATACCATATACACGTATGTACCTTGAAGTTTGATGCTAAGTGCTTTAGTAATCAGCAGAACCTCTCAAGTGATAACTAGTGCCACTAGCATAGGAAATCGTAACAAAGAATGCAACAAAGAATGCAACAAAGAATTAGCATCTTGGCGAGTTTCCCTGTTCCAGTTGGAAGTTTCCAAAACGATTGTCTCAAGACAGTTGACTAGTGGCTTGTACAAGTTAACAAATACCTCAAATGAATCATGTCGCTCCACCCAGCGAGTGTGGCAGAGTTCTTTAAGCTTCTTCCGCTTCTCATTATTACCACTTCCAGACATGTTCTCGTATCAATACATTTCTCTAGAAAAGTTTGGCATTTGGGTGAGAACTTGAAAAATCGAACCACACTATCTGCACAGTCCATTGCATTACTCACTTCACGAATTGTACAGCATTTTACCACACAGAGATTGAGCTGGTGTGCAGCACAGTGTACATAATGAGCCTTGGGGCATTGTGCCATTATACGTGCAGCAGCACCTTTTACTGCTCCAGACATAGCCCCAGCCCCATCGTAGGCTTGACCACGCATATTTGCTGCTTCCAGTTGCCAATTGTTCAGGTTTGCAAGAATATTCTCTGCTATATCTTTGCCAGTAACACCAGAGGTACACTCACTGTAAGTTAGAAACTTTTCCTGGGGCTGACAGTTGCAATCAACATATCGCACACTAATGGCTAGTTGTTCATCATTTGCACAGTCAACAGCTTCGTCTGCTATAACTGAATAAAATTTAGCTTCACGAACATCATCCAGGATACGCTTCTGGATCATTTCACCACAAATACTGATTAATTCGTTTTGTATTGTCTTGCTAGTATACAGAGCATTCTTTGCTGCTGTCTCAAGATGCTTTTTTAGCATTTCATCCCCTCTTCGAGCTCTGTACCAGAGAAGTTCTAGTAAGTTGCCATGATTAGAATCAGCATTCTCAATAACATCTCGTCTATCATCACGATGGCCTCGAAATGAAATGCCTTGCTTTGCACATGTAATAATGCAATCAACAATAGAGCAAAGTTTTTTCTTGTTTTCTTTGACTTCTTGGGCCCTGGTAGACTCCAACTGATAAGAAATAGGTGAAGTGTGACCAGATATAGTATCATAAAATTACTGGCAATTTCAAGTGACAAAGCATGGTACTTCGTATTACCAAAATGATCATTTAATTTTGATGGTGCCTTTTGCCAATGAGTTAAGGGTTGATTCACTAAAACACCAAAATCAGTAATTCTGGTATCATGATTTGCTGCAAAGAGCACACAATACTTGCAAAATGCACCATCATCTTTAACAGAGTATACTAGACCTTGTACTTTTTGAGCCATGAAGCTTGAAAAGATCTATGCCGTCCTGAATACATTTTCCTTGGAAAAACAAAAGCACTACTTGGAACAAAGTGATTAGTTAGCAGATAATATTTTTGACCAGATGTCAAAGTTTGAGTTTTTATTAGATCGACAATAACTCCAAAATCCCCACTCCTGACATCAGATGATGCTTGAATTGAATTACTGCATGCAATAAAGTTAAGCTATTAATCAATCTCAAAAGGGTGTCTGGTGAAAAATGGTCAACATTTTACAAGTGAATTGCACTGTCAATGATGGTTCAAACAAATTTAGTTCTGTTTGCTCAGGTTATCATGGCTAACACACAACTCACTTAATAGGCTGATGAGGTGTTGAGGATTCTTCAAATTCAGGACCCACCATTACATATGTCTGATTGGGTGTTGCAGACTCCTGAAGTTCAACATCAATTGTTTCAGAAGGGTTAGGTGCTTCAGGATCAGGTGCCAAGAAGGAAGACTGGCATTCACTCCCACTATCAACAACCTGTGACTCAAGTCTTAGTGACCTACTAACAGCAAGAACTCTATGCTAAAGCTATCATAGATACTTACAGTTAGCATTTACCTAAAGTATGATCCAATAGATGTATATTTAACCCGTTTGGAAACAGGCAGAGACACACTCGGCCCATCTGCTTTCCTCTTTGGGCGGTCAGCCATTATTGCTGAGTCAGCACACTAGTGACTAAGTAACTGCTTAGTCAGCAGGTAGGCTTTATAATGTGCTCTCTGGAGGTGAAGCGAAGACACTGACAGACTGACACTGACAGTTGCTAGCTTGAAGTATGTTATATAGCTAAACAAAAGGGGGGTGCACAGGCAATAGGTGCACCCCCTCTAGATCCGCCTCAGACTATTATTATTATTATTATTATTATTATTATTACTCTCGTACCGCTCAGAACAATGGGTTGTGGTCCGTCAGTTCTCAGATGTTTGACCACAGGGAGGAGCTGCCTTTGATCTTCCTTTGATGTTCACTTTATATGGACTTTAAAAAAAAAAAAAAAAGGAAAAGAAAAGGAGAGTGGCATAGTGCATGGGGCAGTGCCGTAGAGGATCGTCGGTGTGAGAGAGGCCACAAGCAGGCCAGCAAGAGTCTCCAAGGAGCTCATTCTTTGTGCCTTGATCTGCTAGCCGCCAGCATGACGTCACGCCGACCTGCGCGACCTTTTGCTGCCTGGGGCGCCGGCGCCTAGTGACGACCAATGCCAAATCCAAAAAAAATCCAAAATTAGTGTAGCGAAAGGGTTATATTATCATGTCACATGACTTTTTTGACGTCAATGCCTGCGACGTGTACGTGGCGCACGTGCGTACCTACTTAATTAGCGCTAACCTTATTTCGGTTCCTTTATTTCGGTTCCTTTATTTCGGAGCAGATTGAGAGCTCCTTGGTGCTGATTTCCTTACGATGGTAAAGTACTCTTTCACCTTAGTGAAGGATCTTAAAAAATTACGACCAGGTGAAGTGGTTAGGTCTTTAGCTTAACAATGGCCTAGCTAGCTAGCTATTAGCTACGCTAGTAGAGGAGTATTATATCAATTCCATGGACTCAGCTTGCTAGAACAAACTTGGTTACTGCTGTGAATGTCTACACTCACTGGTGGGCATTTGAGTGTATCATACCTGGTGAATGTTTACCTGCCCAGATGTTACTATGTTTGGAGTTAGGGTATGGATTTTCATTATGGTAAAGTCTTTTTGTAGGAACTTATTTTCTAGACAGTTAAAGTTGTGGGAGTGGTGGTCTGTTGTGTCCTGGGTGTGAAGTGTTAGTACATCTATAGCTCCTTGGTTGGAGTGTGGTGTGTTAACTATAATTATGTAGCAAGTTAGAAACAGAATAATAATATTATACAAGAAGGTAGTAGCTACATTGAAATCTAGCATGGCAGATCCCATTCATAGTAGCATGAGAGCTAATATATGTAATGAGAAAGCCAGGAATAAGTCTGATAAGTATTACTACTACTACCTGTGTGTGGTTCCTATTGTCATCGTTTCTGTTTTTCTGTACAGGTGATCACATAAGGGATGTAGGGTATATTTATGGTCACCATATGCTGGTAGTACAAGTCATTGATAGCAGTCGGTTAATAGTGATACACTATACTGGAGGTGCAGAAGGATTTCTTGCTGAACTCTTTAGGGATTCTCGATTCTCTCATGGAACGATCAAGGAAGAAGAGATAGAGATAAACCTGACTGAGCAAACAATTCACTTGCTTGGATATCCAGAGGGAGATGCTCTGTATACTGGAATGGATGCAGTTGTTAGAGCTCGAACAAAACTAAAGGAAGAGAAGTATAATATACTTTGGAATAATTGTGAATCTTTTGTGAATTGGGCCATCACTGACAAAAACCAAACTAATCAAGGTGATCGAGCTACTGTGGCTACTGTAGTAGTAGGTATTGCACTAGGTGTGGCAGCTGTAGGGATGGCAGCATTTGGAATATGGACTGTATCTCAAGGAGGTCAAAAAAGAAAAAAATAGCACTCTTAAGATCGCTAGCTACACACTGATCTCATGGACTTTTATCACTATAATAATGAGTTATCATTTTTTGTTTGTGGCGAAGTCTGACGTTTCATAGTAGTTCAGATACATGTATAGCTATTGATTATTTTTAATGTATAATTACAATAATATTATATTGGTCATACAGGGGAGTAGGAAGATGATTTTAGGTGGTAGGGGGGAGCACCATTTAAGCTAAACCCCTCCCCCCTTCTTACCCAGTCATCTGAGATTACATTTTCAGGGTGAAGTTACAAATTATAGAGAGTTGATAAAATTTTTCCAAAATAAAACTAAGATGTAATCTTCAGCTATTTTCTCTAGGTTAGCTGGGTGCATCAGTTCTTGCTGTGTGAACAGATAGTTCAGCCTACAGTGAGTCATTGTGCTTCTCAAGTATGTCTTCAGTCTCATCAGAGGAGAAAAGGACCTTTCAGCAGTCACATTTGTCACAGGAAATGTGAAAATCTTCAACACCTTATCTACTTCACTCGGCATATCCTTATAAATAGCACTTTGCTCTATTTCTTTATGTGCCATGCTATTTTCGTGTTCCTGAAAGTGCTGCAGATCCTTTCTCCAGGTTCCAAACCTTAATGTAAAACTTTGACACTTGCAGGAAGTTTTGCCACGGCGGTGTATAGTAAAGAAATATTTTGAACTTAGATGTGCAAACACTTATCCAGGAATACTTTTCATACCAACTAGGCTTTATTTTCCTTAAGTAAGCTTTAAGCTTTCCTTCTTTATATACTCTTTACTCTGATGTGCGTGACTCACCTTGGAATCAGACATATCCAATGGATGGTAAAAATAGTTAACTATGTATATTCATACAGCATTGACAATCACATTTACAAGGAAATGAAGGAACACAAGAGGAAATACCACAGGGTTGCCAATCCCCAAAGAAGACTTTTACGTAGGAAGATCACTAATTCTATAGTTATTATGAGTTAAGTTGTTTCTAAGTGGCTGACTTGCTCAGCCGGAGTAGTTCATCACTTGATTACTGCTCATAACAATATCTGTCAAAATTCACTTTGGTTGCTACTAAAGCAGATAGAGTTGAATTATGAAGAGAATCAGTTTTTATTGCTTTTACCATACCGAAAATACATTCAGCTGAAGCATTGCTATGAGGAAGTGACAGCATCAACTTAGGCAAATGCTTGAATCTTTGAGATCCACCTCTAGTATATAGCTAAGACAGCAATAATATTAGTGAAAAAGGAGGTTAATAGTGAAATATAGTAGTGAAAACAGGAGGCCAGGAGGGGACCCTTAAAATCAGGAGAGTTGGCAACCCTGATACTATGGTTTCAAATCTCTTTCCCTTAAATTCACACCATGCAAACACTTGAAGGTTCTGACACAGAGGTTCAGAAGTAGAAGCCTCTCTTGTACGTATCAAAAAAAAAGAAGAAAAAAAAAGAGTTTAGCTTCTTTTGAGCCATGTCATGTGAGCCTTAAAAGTTACATGTATATATGATCATAGATTTTGTGGTTAGTATGTAGCTACAAGTGAAGTGTAAAATAGTGGAGTATTTACTATCACCACACACATGCACACATAGTGACACACACTATACACAACTGCAAAGGTCTGTGAAAAGTAGGGGAGGCACCATCCTTGGTGCCCCCTGCTTCCTACCCCCTGGTCATAGATAATAATTATTATTCTGATGAACCATCTAATATCCAAGTAAATATTAGGACTAAGGTATTGTGAAATTATAGGTGACTGCGTGGTTATAGCTACCTCATCAAGAGCTGTCTTGGCTAATAAAATTATTTTGCTGTGTATTGTATAAACTTTTATTAAAAAAATATGGTGAAAAGTAGGTGTTGCAGACTAGGCCTGTCTAAATTTTTTGCCTAAAATGCTATTCTATAATTCTCTGGCAAGTTCCTATAACTCTTATGAAGTCAGCCTATAATTCTTGCCAAATCACCTATTATTCTTTTACAATTAATCAATATTTTTACAAGCTAGCTAATTAGAATTGTATTGCAACATAACTGAAGTTTTAATGTAGTCCTCCAATGAACATATTTGTCTGTTAGTAAAACAGACAATATTGAAAAAATAAAATAAATAAATAAACAAACAAACAAACAAACAAACAAACAAACAAATAAACAAACAAACAAATAAACAAACAGATAAATAAATAAATAAATAAATAAATAAATAAATAAATAAATAAAATATTCTGTGGTAACAGAGGATGGCTACACAAGCAAAATATTCCTGCATGCCTGGGACCAGTGAGGGAGATCATGCTCATTTTTTCTTCCACTATTCTAACTTGTCCATTTGAGGCGAAATGTCTTCAGCTGTTGCTAAGTTCAATTTTTAACTCATTAATAATTATCGAATCAGAATCAAGAGAAAATACAAAGTCCTTCAATGTCACTTGCAAAGGGCATAATTTCACTGGGGTCATTGCTGACAATGCTGTGTTGGGCCAGGTTCATCATGTTTTTTTGTCAATTTTTACATGTAGGTTTTGGGACTCCTCACAGGCAAGAAAGGACACTGGAGAACCTTTATTGGACTCATATGTGTAGTTTAATCTAAGCATATTCTGTTTTTTGTGAGTGTTTGTTGTTAGTGAATATATGGTAGGCAATCTTAAAGACACACTTAAAAAGTGAAAAATTGAATAGCACCGCTAATGCAGTACCTCTGGAGCTAAGATTTGTAGGGGAAATGAATTAACTGATGGCCATCTAACTTTTCTCAGAACTCATTGTTGGTATAGCTGCTGTAGGGATGGCAGCATTTGGAATATGGACTGTATTTCAAGGAGATCAAAAAAGGAGCAAAAATAGGCACTCTTAAGGTAGCTAGCTACACACTGATCCCATGGACCTTTGATAGCTACCTATAACTGACTTCATGGACCTTAGTCTGACTTGATTTGGCTCATTCAGATATAGCTATTGATTATTGTCATACTTCATTTAAGACATAGATAATGTTCTGATGAACCATCCGATGTTTATATATCCAAGTAAATAGCTACCTTTGAGTCCAGATATTATGGAATTATAGTTGTGGTTATAGCTACCTCTCATCAAAAGCTGTCTTGGGCCCTTGGCTAATAAATTATTTTGCAGTAGCTGTATATTGTATAAACTTTAAAAAAAAAAATATGGTGAAAAGTAGGTGTTGCAGACACTTGAGTAAAGTCATAGCTAACAAGAAGTGTTTATGTCCGCATCGATCCATCTGATTAGCTATGACATAACATATCAGTCCTTCTCTATGGAGGTTGACAACCCTGATTATGTGTTAGGAAGAAGCTCAGTGACTATTGTTCTGTAACATGAGAGAGTGCCTCAAAGTACAAAGGCAATCAGACGGCTATAAATAGTACTACATCCTTGACAGCTAATGAAGGTAGGTTGGAATTCCCCAGGGAAAATCCAAAGTTGGATGGCCTATTAAGCTATAGCTATAATGTAAACAGTACACTTCTGTGAGTAGACACTTACTACCAGGAATGAGTGAGACTGAGTTAGTAGATATTATTTTGTGAGTGAGAATACAACAAAATGAGTGAGATAGAGTAGGTGTGGCATATATGAGACACATAACTATTTTCTGCCACTGTTCCAAGCTGGGATGAAACAAGAAACTGATATTACACAGAAACACTAATGAGGACATACCCTTACCACATGTACAACTATGATACACAGAGAACCGTTTCTTCAGGAATAGTGCATCCAATTATCTCATAACTATACCATATAGTTATGAGACAGGACATACGTTATGAGACATCTTTAAATTCATAACCAAAGTAAATTAGTAGTCAATAAAACACTACCAAAAGTACATTAACAGTCACAATCATCACAATACCATGTTTCTGGAACATTTCCACTGTCTATATTGGCACATTTAGAATCATACCATGTGTTACAATGGTCACAACATACCCACAGAGAATCATCATCGTGGTACACTAAGCCACACTTCGGACACTCTGCATCACTTTCATCAGCACTATCATTATCATGACTACTGTTGTTGTCATTGATGGCCAATGCTTGAAGATCACTGACAACAGACTTGGACCGTGTCACCACCGCACACACCGTCTTCCTTTCTGACAATTTTTCTCTTTTCTTCTGTTCCTTCTCTTTCTTCTTTTGCTCCTTTGTTTTTTTCTTCTCTTCTCTCAGTTTCTCTCTTGCTGCTTTCTCCTCTCTTTTTTGCTGCCTTTTCTCTTCTCTTTCTTTTATCTTTTGAACTTTCAATGCCTCTTCTGCAGCCTTCTCTTCTTCTTTTTGTTTCAAACTCTCATAAACAATCGTATCAGTTAAAGGAACAGTCTTACAGGTGTTAACAGCATCCTTCCTCTTTCTCTTTTTGACAACTGACTCCATATCAGGAAGTACTAGTACTTCACTCAACACATCTGAAGAATTGCTGCTGATAACACCAGAAGTAGTGGTAGGCAGAGTGTTGTGAGGGACAGTACTGCAGCTTGACAGCACAACACTTGCAGATGAATTAGAGCCACCCACACTACAAGCGCTATCAGGATGATGAATACGTAACCAAGAGAGATAATTGGGGTCAGGTATATCATATCCCTCTTTATAACGAGTCTCGTAAAGGGAATTCTCTTCTGGTGTAAAGGCGAAGGCACTTGGTGATTCAGGGTCTTTAACTTGATCAAGTGCATTATCACTTTTAGAGTGTGACAAAGGTGGATTACTGGCATTAAAAATAATTGTACGGTCACTAACTGCACCAGGGTTTAATGGATATACACCACTCTTTTTAAACCCACCCATTATATTGATGGGAGTTACAGACTGTGGCCAAGCCTCTCCAACAAGGGATGCAATAAGATCCGTAGTAATAACTCGACCTGGGTTGCTTACCACATACTTATGGCAAGCCTTTGAGAAAAAAGACTTGAATGATTTAAAGACCCCAATGTCCAATGGATTGAGAATATGTGTAGAATGGGAAGGTAGACATAAAAGATGGACATCTTGACTCCTGGCTAACTCAATTGTTTCTATTGTAATATGTGATGAATGTCCATCTAGAATTAATAGCACAGGCCGCATAGGGGGTATATTGACAAGAAAATACTGAAACCACTTTGCATATATATTCTGATTTATCCATCCTGTTTCGCTATTTTCAAATGCAGTTCCAGGAAGTGCATTTTTTTTAAATTATCGGGAATACCCTTCTTTCTAGGATATATTATCATGGGAGGTAAGACGAATCCACTGGCAGACACACACGTAACAATAGTATGCGTTTTCCCTTTTTCTCCAGAAGTAAGGGACCAAACCATCCTTCGACCAACTTGTGCCACTACTTTCCCTACTTTGTGAACTATAGACACAGAAGTTTCGTCCATATTATATATTAACATAGGCTTTGATAGAATATTAAGACGAGCATAAATTGCACCAAGCTTCGCAAAAAAATCTTTAATAACATCAGCATTGCCACCGAGTGCTCTATTATACGACAAAGGCTGTGGTGTGCGGAGCATAAGTTTGGGATGGCGTGCTCGGAAGCCATCAAACCAACCCCTCCCTGCCATGCCATCTTTAAAGGGGTGTTTCTTACCAGTCTTCTCAGCTATAACAAAAGCCACATGCATAACGTCTTCTCGAGAGAGACCAAAGCCCATCTCAACCATTTTAACAATATAAAGTGCTAAGGCATCTTCTTCTTCCTTGCTTAAAACTGAGCTGGGACCAGGTCTACAGTCTATATCCACACTTCCATTGACTCGCCTTCTCAATGTTTCCAAGGGTATGTTGTACATTCTTGAGGCAGCTCTAAGACTCATTCCGTCTTCCACACTCTTAATAGCGCCCACCATGCCTTCATCACTCCATAATTTTCTCCTTTGTAGACATGTACAAGGTTTAGCAGACATTGATCAATCTGTAAAAAGTTCATACCAGCTATATTAGAACTCTAGCTAATAGCTATAATATTACCCATGCCATAGTTAATAAGTAATTTACTACTTTATTAACACTCCAGCCACCTAGCTAGCTAATAACTAACCTTATTCCATGCAAAGAGAGGCTCCAAGACAGAAAAAACTCTGGAAAATCACACTACAGCTCACGCATAGAATAACTTAAGAGTTCAAAGGTCAATTATAGTACTCAGAATTAATTTTCTGTTACTTGCTTCTGCAGCTGTATGATCCTGAATAGTTCCTTAGTTAATGTTCAAAATTTGGTTGCAAAAGGATTAAGTGACCCATAATACCCACCGTCTCACATTACCCACACCTACTCTATAGCTACTTAGCTACATGTAGACAATATGTATTATTATGAAACTACTATTATGAAACTAAACACATAGCAATATACTCATAACTGTTCAGTATGCTGTACTACAATAGTATTTTCTCCAGATCACTCATGCAGACTGTAGTGCAAAATAGCTATTATAGCTAGTGTGATGGGGATAGACTCCACATACTATTTACCTGTGTATGTTATAATAATAATTATTATTATTATATAATAGCTATACACATTATAATAATGGTACTATATTATTATATAATTATTATGTAACACTATTGGTCATTAATTTTGTTGCCTGCCATTGGTAACTTGTAAAATACACTTACTTACTGTGTAACTTGAAAATACTATTATAACTAGTACTACTTGCCTGAGACATTCCTGTATTGTTGTTTAGTTAGTAGTTTTGGACTATTAGTTAGTTTTCAGTTAGTTATTGGAATCTTACAACATTTTAGTATAGTTTTAGTTAGTTACAAGAGCCTGGTATTTCTTTTAGTTTAGTTACAAGAGCCTGGTATTTCTTTTAGTTTAGTTTTAGTTAGTTACAAGAGCCTGGTATTTCTTTTAGTTTACCATGGTAGCTATTTTGGGGCAATCAACTTATACAATCATATTAGTTGGAAATGTAATTTTTTGCTTCCATGGGATGAATGCTGCTTGTTAACTACCAACATTAATACAATAATTATCAGCTGGAGGTGTGCTCAACTAATATTAGATTCAACCTCTGCTCTCATTAGTTTTAGTTTAGTTTTTGGTGCAATATGATGTAAATAGTTTAGTTATAGTTTTGGCAAGTAAGTGAACTACAGTTTAGTTTAGTTTTAGTAGTGAAGAAATTAGTGAACTATTATCCATTTTAGTTTTAGTTTTAGTTAACTAATACAACAGTGGCACAACACCTAATGCACTTATGGACAGATCACCTTGATTACAGTTAAATTTCGCTAGTGATGGCCCAATTCACACATTTCTCTTTGTCAAATCTTGTACAAACTTTGTCCATTCTAGTATACCTATACAGAGCATCTTTATCTGAATATCATAACAAGTGAATTGTCGCACAGCCAATCAACTTCCATATAACTTTTCCATGAAAGAACAGTAAAACTAATGTTGTTTTAGTCAATTAAAACTAGTAGCTACTAGGTATTATAATATATCACAAAACTAAAAATACTAGCTATAGTGTCTCTATTATGAAGTGTCTACCCGCTTGCCCAGATAAGCCAAGTCAATATCTTTTAATAAATATAATTATACTACTCTTGATACAGAGAACAAGAACTAGACTGTCTACAAAATCAGAATGACACGTGCGTGTTTCATAATGAGACAATGATGACAATGAGCCAATGAGCATGCTCAGATATGAATAATATGATGTAATCATGATTAATATGAAATATACTACATATTAGTCAAAACTAACTAAAAGCTCAAAGTGACTAATATTTTGACCAAATTTATCAAAAGATAATTGAATTCATGTGATAATTATCACCAGACATCTCTCTCATTAATAGATATTTGAGCAAAGTAGTTTACCTTCTCGTATAATTAGCATTACCAAATCAAATGATGAGAGAGTGGAAAGGGAAGATTTAAAATTTTGTAGCAAGTATATTAGCCTAGACAACCAACATGATTCCATCCAGATCTTCCATATAACTAGTTCTAGAATTATACATGGAAGGAAGAGTGTCAACTTCTATTTAAGGGGTTCAATAAGTCTTCATTTGATGGGCATGTCCAGCATCTGTCAGGACCAAATGAATGGTATACTCAAGTTGATCTAATGGCATACTATCATTCGGAGGTTACCAGGCAATCTCTGATATTGTGAAGTGTCAGAAAGTGATCCACTCACTGCTGCTCATCAGCCTTCAAGTCATTTTGAGTTTTTGTACTGGTAGCATACACTTTGACATTATAGCCAGGGGCTTAGGAAGGGGGGTTAAGGGGGCTGGAGCCCCCCCAACATATATGAAGCATATTTCATAAGCCACCGATTAAAGGTGTGCATTTTACAGGTGTAACTTGTTATGTGTAAAAATGTACACTATGTAGCTGCCTATAGTGTCAGCATGCAATAACCATAGTGTTTTTGAACAACTTAGCTGCTAGCATGGCCAAACGGCTTAGACAGTCAAGTCTTTTTGATTCTTTAAAGAAGCCAAGGAACAGTGAAGTTGCTGGAGTGAGTGGATGTATGCCAGAATCAACTAACTCTGAAGTTGAACAAGATGAAGCTAATGCCAGTGAAGAGCTTGAAGATCAGCCTCTAGATCAGAGTGAGTGTTTTTCTACATGTTGTGCTGACAAGACGAAGGCATATCAGCCTACTAATAAAATTATTCTTTCAAGTATGGCTAATAATGGAAGAAATTTCGTGGATAAATGGTATAAGCCTTATCCATAGTTAACTCTATGTTCAACTAGAAAGAAAGCATTTTGTTTTTATTGTAGAAGTGTAAAAAATCTGGGAATGTTAACCTTTAGCTCTAAAGCTGAGACAACCTTCACGAGGGAAGGCTTTAATAATTGGAAGAAAGCCATAGAAAAGTTTCGAAATCATGCAGGAAGTAATGCTCATGGTGAGGCTGTTTTAAAATGGCAGATACTCCAAGCAACACCTGTGAGTGAGCAATTAAACACTCAACTAAGGCAAGATCAAGAAGATAGACGGCAAGCTTTACTTAAACAGCTCCACTGCTTAAAATTTCTTCTCCGCCAGGGCCTAGCCATTCGTGGGCATGATGAAACTGAGGGAAATTTGCAACAATTGTTAATGATGTGGTCTGTGTATGATTCCAATTTAAAAAAAATGGGTGAAAGAAAATAAATATTTATCTCCTGTAATAATTAATGAGCAGATAACCATTATGGGGTTAGAGGTGCTACGTTCATTGTTAGTCAATGCTCTCCTGCTTGGTATGCCATAATAGCTGATGAAGCAACTGATATTGCAAATAGGGAGCAACTGAATTTGTCTATTAGACGGGTAAATAGTGAGTATGAAGTGAGTGAGGACTCAGTTGGTCTATACTGTCTCCCTAGTACTACATCAAATGTCCTCTATACTGTAGTAACAGACATTCCTACTCAATGCGATCTTCCACTAGCACTCTGTAGGGGCCAAGCATTTGATGGAGCTTCCAACATGCAAGGAAGACGAAGTGGACTTGCCACAAAGATAAGAAATGAGGTTCCTGCAGCAGTCCCAGTGCATTGTTTAGCCCACTGCCTCAATTTGTGTTTGCAAGATGCAGTACGGAAGCTTCCATTCTTGAGAGATGCTTTAGACACTGCCAGGGAATTAGCTCAGTTGATTAAGTTTTCTCCTAAAAGGGCACATCTTTTTTCAGAGATATTAGCACAATCTGACACCAATGGTGTAAATATTATAGCATTATGTCCTACAAGATGGACAGCTAGAACCATGGCAATAAATGTAATATTATGTGATTACAGTGTTTTAATGGAGACGCTATATGAAGTACATCAGACAACACATGATGAATATGGTTTTAAAGCTGCTGGTCTTTTATCTGCATTGGAGAAATTTTCAACATTGTTTGGATTAAAGCTTAGTTATTTGGTTTTTGGAGCATCTGAAACACTCTCTAACACCCTGCAGGGTAAGGAAACAATCTTGCAGGAAGCAATTTCAGCAGTTAATCTTGCTAAAGCTTTTTACAGAAGACAGAGGACAGATGAAGCTTTCTGCCTTTTTTTTGATGATGTGGTTCATATGGCTGAGGAAGTGAACATTGGTGAGCCTCAACTACCTCGCTACAGGAGAGTACCTATGAGACTTGATGAAGGAAGTCAGCCACACAGATACGATTCACCAAAAAATTATTACCGCCATCTGTATTATGAGGCTTGTGATTTGCTTCTTCGAGAATTGGAAGATCGATTCGACCAACATGATGTATTAAAACCAGTACTGTCACTAGAAAATGTTTTACTGAAAACTGCAAACAGAGAAGAATTCAAAGAAGAGCTTCAGGCTGTCAAACTTTCCTGTTATAAGGATGATATTGATTTGGATCAGTTCCAAAAGCAGCTTCCCCTGTGTATTGATATGATTCAACAAGCTCTACCTGGTGTGAAACGGGTTACATCTGTGCGGACCATATGTGAAGCAATGAACACCCAAGATGTTTACAAGTCAATGCTTTGTGAAATACATAAAGTGTTGAGATTGTATTTAACTGTTCCCATAACATCTGCAACAGCAGAAAGGTCATTTTCTACTTTGAAACGAGTACTCACTCATCCACGATCTTCTATGATAGAGCAAAGACTGAACAATTGTGTGTTACTTCATATTCATAAGCAATTAACTGATTCATGTGAAGTAGTTAAAATTGCAAAAGAATTTATAAGTGTGAACGTTGAGAGAAGAAATTATTTTGGTGTATTTACTTAGCAATTTTTATATACTTTTTGACTATGATACAGCTAAAAAATTCTTTTACCAATATGTAATGCAGTCTCTCAGCCCCCCCAATATTTATGACACCCCTGATAGCTACTTCTTCAAGACAATTAACCAAGTTCCTCTTTTATTCATATTCCAGTAATTTGTATAGAATAATGTTGAATGTTATGCACCATAGAGTGATTTTATGTAGCTAGCACCCACAATCAATACTCTCCCGGACCTTGTCAAAATTAATTATCCCTTTGAGTACAATTTTTTTTTTTTTTTTTTGGCATTGGTCGTCACTAGGCAATGCGCAGTGTAGCTAGGTAGCGCGCGCCCCCGAGCCAGAAGGTTTGTGTGCATGCGCAAGGTCGGTGGATGGCGGCAGAGATCAAGGCTGAATGGATGAGCTCCTTGGAGACTCTTGCTGCCCTGATTATGGCCTCTCTCACACCGACGATGCTGTACGGCACTGCCCCATGCACTATGCCACTCTCCTTTTCTTTTCATTTTTTTTTTTTTTTTAAAGTCCATATAAAGCAAACATCAAAGAAACATCAAAGGCAGCTCCTCCCTATGGTCAAACATCTGAGAACTGATGGACCACAACCTATTGTTCTGACTTCCGATGCCGACAGTCAAAGGTTGGCGGCAGGAGGACGTCCTGGTGCCGACGGGGTCCGAGTAACGGACGGTTAAAAAGTGTGTAAAATTACACTCTTTTGGGAGCGAAAGGGTTATTGGAATCGACCAAGCAGGCGCGGTCTTCAATTTAGCTACATACTTGCGGCATTCCGGCCGACCACACACATAATTATTATGGGGGAGGGGGGGGGGGGGGGGGGCGGACCAGCCGGCATCGCCCTCCAAATATTAAAAGGCACTTATAAGCTAGCTAGTTAGTTGGATCAAGTAATTGTGATCTGTATCTAGCTGAAGTACGGAGCAGATTGAGAGCTCGTTAGTGCTGGTTTACCCTTACCAATTATTATGGAGTATTCGGTCATCGTAGTGAGCGATCTTAAACAGTTAAAACCTGGTGAGTGATTACCTCTTTAACATAACAGCTTATAGCTGCCTAGCTTTGTTTGTTTGTTTGTTTGTTTATATTACTAATTTTATTAATAAGCTAGTAGGAGTGGCTTGGAATAGCTAGTTAGTGGTCTTTTGTAAATTTCATGGACTTGGCTAGCTAGAGCTTATTGTTGTGAGTATCTACACTGGTGAACATTTCAATATGCTATGTTTGGGAGTGAGGGTATGTATTATGGTTGGGTCTGTTAGGAAATGCTCACACTTGTTTCTGTATTGGCACTGTATGAATGATGGTGAGGGGTGTGTCCTGGGTATGGAGTGTTGGTGACTAGCTCCTTCATTGGAGTGTTGTATGTTAATGTAGCAACTTAGTGTAAAATGATAATTATTATTATTATACAAGATGGTAGTACATTGAAATCTGGCTTGGCAGATCCAACATGAGAGCTAGGATACAATTAGTAATGATAAAACCAGGAATAGTGATATTACTAGCTATCTGTGTGCGTTTCCTATTCTGTTTTTTCTTCTGTACAGGTGATCACATAAGGGATGTAGGGAAGGTTTATCATCACCATATGCTGGTAGTAGAGGTCATTGATAGCAGTCGGTTAATAGTGATACACTATACTGGAGAATTATTCAAAAGTTCTCGTGCAACAGTTGTGGAAGAAGGGATAAAGATAAACCTGACTGAGAAAAATATTCACAAGCTTCAATATAAAAAGGGAGTTGCTCGGTATACTGGAATGAAGGCAGTTGATAGGGCTCGAACAAAACTAAAGGAAGAGAAGTATAATATATTTTGGAATAATTGTGAATCTTTTGTGAATTGGGCTATCACTGGCGAAAATCAAACTAATCAAGGTCGGGCTGCACTAGTAGGAGGTACACTATTAGGTGTGGCTGCTGTAGGAGCAGCAGTATTTGGAATATTGACTGTATTTAAAGGTCCAAAAAATAGTAAAAACAGTGACTCTTAATGCTGACTGATGGACCTTTAACTATCATTGATGAGTTTTTTTTTTGTTTGTTTTTTTGTGTCTATATTATAAGTCTGACTTGATTTTGGCTAAGTTCATCAGATACTATTATAGCAAATAAATGCCACACTTCATTTTATCTACACTGGCTATAGATATTGTTATTCTGAAATTATAGGTGCAGCTAACGCTCATAAAGAGCTGTCTTGGTCAATAAAATTATTTTGCTACATAGTATATAAACTTTTAAGAAAAATAATTATTAATAATATGGTGAAAAGTAGGTGTTGCAGCACTTGAGTAAAGTCATAGCTAACAATAATTTTTTCATTCTCCACATCGCTCCATCTGATTAGCTATGGCATAACAAATCAGTCCTTCTCTATGGAGGTTGACAATCCTGATTATGTGTTAGGAAGGAGCTCAGTGTATTTTCAAGCTTGTTCTACTATAACATAAGAGAGTACCTCCAAGTACAAAGGCAATCATGGGATATTGAATTAATGTGTAATAGGATGGCTGGCTTGTGGGATTAACCCTTTCGCTCCCAAAAGAGTGTAATTTTACACACTTTTCAACCGTCCGTTACTCGGACCGTCGGCACCAGGACGTCCTCCTGCCGCCAACCTTTGACTGTCGGCATCGGAAGTCAGAACAATGGGTTGTGGTCCGTCAGTTCTCAGATGTTTGACCACAGGGAGGAGCTGCCTTTGATCTTCCTTTGATGTTCGCTTTATATGGACTTTAAAAAAAAAAAAAATGAAAAGAAAAGGAGAGTGGCATAGTGCATGGGGCAGTGCCGTAGAGGATCGTCGGTGTGAGAGAGGCCATAAGCAGGCCAGCAAGAGTCTCCAAGGAGCTCATTCTTTCTGCCTTGATCTGCTAGCCGCCAGCATGACGTCACGCTAACCTGCGCGACCTTTTGCTGCCTGGGGCGCCGGCACCTAGTGACGACCAATGCCAAATCCAAAAAAAATCGAAAATTAGTGTAGCGAAAGGGATAAAGACCAAGCTTCTTTTTGCCCTACACGAAATAAATCACGTGATCATTGGTTAGCCACACCCTCTAGAGGCAAAGGGTCTATAACGGACTAACCAGGCATCTGGCTCGTTAAGAGCTGCTATAATGATACTAAATGCGCATAGTTTTTTTTAAAGCCTAGTTAGGTGTTACAGGAGCCTTGTAGGTTCACCCAGAAGAAACTCCTTGGGTTCGTTCTAGTGGGGGTTATCCCAATAGACAATATTGCCAGTGTCTTCAGATCACATGAACTAAAGGAGGGAAACTATAGCTCAGTATGAGACTCCAACCTCTGGCTATATCATCCACCACTACCATTTAAAATTCTGACAGTACTGTGATCTGTGGCTACATAAACCACTTAGCAGAACTGCAGTGTGAACACAGCCTGAATAGAGACTAAGGTGTATGAGCTATTTTAAGAGTATAATCAATACAACAACATCATTTTCTAAATCAGGCACGCTAAGTCTGCTGAATATAGCAATTAAAACTGCTGTCTCCATAAAATGAATGTGGTTGACAATAGAGGGTGGGAGGAATTTTCGCAATAATTAGCTAATGCAGTTGCTAAAATTTTAATATGTGTCCCCCATGTACGTGGAATACCAATGCTTGATTATTAGCTATAGGGTGCTCTTCCAACATTGTTAAGCCAAAACAACCATAACTGAAAAAGCCAGCTAACTCCTATTTGGTAGAAAAATTCTATGTACATTATTTTAATGTTGCATCTATGATAAAGGTTTACTAGTTGAGAAAGATTTCCTACAATCTTTATGACTTTCCTTAATGTGTGCAAAATTTGCCAATTTAGGGTCACTTATGTATTATTAAATCCTGGTAGAAGTCCATTTGAATTAGTATACTGACCATCTCAAGAGCAAAGAGTCAGTGAATAGCCTTAGCATCTACATGTCTGAATGAGTTGTATCCACTCAAGCTTTTAGTAAGGTTACCATCTGGTAATTTCTTGTAAATTTCTTCAATAGGCTTACATCTGTATTGCTACCATGGAAGACGGACTGTACCAATATTGTTACTTGAGAAAAATTTCCTTACATAATAGTGGATGTCTTTATGTTCTGGAATTAGAGGAGTAAAGAAATCATCGTAATCACAGAAGACTCCATATTCAAAAACATCTACATACCGAAATGCACAGTCCTGAATGATACTTGAGAAACTGACCCTTCCTATAATTTCTGTTTCCAAGAATGTCTTTCCAGTCTTCCATAACTAAGAAACCACTATTAATAGCCTCTTCTATGTGTGGATAAAGGACTGTTGCATAATTCTCAAAAAAGCTTGGATGGACATTCAAATGCACCATGTCTGCACCAATGCCTTCTGATACTTTAACCATTTGGTGGATGATCAACACTGTAGAACCTACTACCGATCTTTTTCCCCTAGTAAATCTATGTTCAAAGGTTGCTCAATTCATAGCAGGTATCATTCTTAGTCGAGGACCTGGCTTTTAGAGTTGTATGCATTTAAAATATCCTAGGGTAATTTGACCTCAAGGAATAACTTGGTGTATGTGCCAAAATGTCTATCCGCTGCGAACATGACCACACCCATTTTTATCGGAGGTGTAACTTTTAAAAAGGCCATATTTTCTGAACCATTAGGGTTACAGGTTTTATGAGGTACTTCAGAATGGCCATGTTTGGGGGGGTCACAAACTTCTAACTTGATATTTTACTAGTAGATGGCTCAAAGGGCTTAAATATAACACCCTGGGTGCTGCCTTAACACCCTTTTTTTTAACAGTGTGTGTCGATGGTTTTTACAGTCATCACTTCCCTTGCACTTGCAATACTTGCAACACTATCCAGCTACCCTGTGGCAGCACACATTCTGGCAAGCACACTTGCCACATCGGCAGGGATCCAGCAAACCTTCAGGTTTGGAGAGAACAATTTCTGGTAAAGCAGTATGGATATTATGGCATTTTATAGATCATGATTAGAATCCTCCTGTTTTGAAAATTGGAACACATAGGCTCCAACTTTTTGAAAACCAGTTCCAGGACACAGGCCACACCCACTAATCACGCCCAAATCATAGCTAACCCCAACCAAACCACACCATCAAAAACCACACCCATTAAGCATAACAAAAAATCAATAGTCCCTCTCTGAGTCTATATTTGATGATAGCAAGCCTGTCAAAACTGTGCATGCATGCACTGCATACATCCCAACCATTCAAGATGATATAGAGGGACAAAATAGAGGAAAATGTGGGATTTTGAGCAAAAAATAGGGACAGGTCATCGAAGTTGTAAAGATGAGATGAGATGTCGAAAGCATGCCCTTTATCATTCCATTCTAATCTATTTTTTTTTTATTTTTGTAGGTGGCTGTGCATGGTTGGTCTCCATGATTGGCTACTTCTGACCTCTTAATTTAATGCATGAAAAATTAGCTATATACACTATCATCATTATAGCTATTATTGAATTTTGAACAGTTAGCTGTTATACTCCATTGTTGCAGTCTTAAGAGTGCAGTTGGTGTTGCTAGTTCAAAACACTTACTGTCATTGTTAAGCTTACAAGCAACTAGAGCACAGAGTGTATGTTGTTCCAGTTGAGATTGATAGCTAGATACATATAATTAATACTTTCAGTTCAAAATCACAGTGAGTGAAATTTTCCCCTCTTCTACTAGCACTGGTCCCAGAAGATTTCCACTCTGTCTGGTAGCTACAATCGCTTTTGGCTCTGGGTCTTTTAGCCTCAGGATGACCATCCAGGTAGCTTGTAAAATGATTGATCAAAACTGGGTGTGGCTTATGTGGTATTATTATAATTATATTATTATTAATGACCCTTAATAACCGTTGGCTGCACTGCCTGCAGCTAGCTTTAGCCAGTGACCGACTGAGTTAAGTGCCTGACTGCTGGGAGAGAAAGCGGGACTGAAGTGAGCTAAATCGGGATAACCGGACATAGCACAAATTTCGGGACTGTCCCGCCGAAATCGGTACAGTTGGGAGGTATGGCACTGTAGCCACTACAATGTACTCTAGTCATAGGAAAACAATAACTAGATCTACACTACAGATCTAGTAGTAGTTTTCATAGCTATTGCAGTCAGTGTCTATAGACATACAGGGGGGTAGGAAGCAGGGGGCACCGGGTGCTGGTGCCCCCCCCCACTTTTCATAGACCTTTGCAGTTTGTGTATAGTATTATAGTGTGTGTGCATGTGTGTGGTGATAGTAAGTGCTTCACTATTTTACACTTCACTTGTACTACTAATCACAAAATCCATGACCATACATGTAACTTTTAAGGCTCACATGTAGGGATGTCCACATTATGCTCACAATTTTACCCATTATGCTATGCCAGCAATTTTACCTATTATGCTCATAGAATTATGCTCCCACATAACTACAATATGCTTTTAAAAATTAATGATTATAATATTATCGTAAAATGATACTAGCTTCAATGTAATCTTCCAGTGAATTGTTCTGTTGGTGTGTAGTGAAAAGACATGTTCAGCAGCTGCTGAACTAGGCTGCACAAGTATGAAAAACAGAGGCCCAATTAGTTAAATCCTTCTCATGATTTTTCCACCAGGTAGTACCCAGCCTTCTAGGACAGGCAGGAAGTAAAATACACATTATAGTTAATTAACTCCCCCCAAATGCCAGCATAATTCCTAATGCTCACTTAAACCTATTATGCTCCAGCATAATGTGGACATCCCTACTCACATGACATGACTCAAAAGAAGCTAAACTCCTTTTTTGATACAAGAGAGCGAGGCTTCTACTTCTGAACCTCTGAGTCAGAACCTTCAAGTGTTTGCATGGTGTGAGTTTAAGGAAAAGAGATTTGAAATTCCAGGGTTGCCAACTCTCCTGATTTTAAGGGTTCTCTCCTGGCTTCCTGTTTTCACTACTATATTTCACTATTAACCTCCTTTTTCCTAATATTATTGCTGTCTTACTAGAGGTGGATTTCAAAGATTCAAGCGTTAGCCTAAGTTGATGCTGTCACTTCCTCATAGCAATGCTTCAGCTGAATGTATGGTAAAAGCAATAAAAACTGATTCTCTTCATAATTCAACTCTATCTGCTTTAGTAGCAACCAAAGTGAATTTTGACAGATATTGTTATGAGCAGCAATCAAGTGCTGAACTACTCTGGCTGAGCAAGTCAGCCACTTATCTTATAATAACTATAGAATTACATTTTAATATATGATCTTTTTACATAAAAAGTCGCCTTTTTTTTTCCTTTGGGGATTAGCAACCCTGTGATATTTCTTCTTGTTTTCCTTGTAAATGTGATTGTCAGTGCTGTATGAATAGCTATATTTTTTACCATCCATTGGATATGTCTGACTTGAAGGTGAGTCATGCACATCAGAGTAAAGAGTATAAAGAAGGAAAGCTTTAAGCTTACTCAAGTAAAATAAAGCCTAGTTGGTATGAAAAGTATTCCTGGATAAGTGTTTGCACACCTAAGTTCAAAATATTTCTTTACTAGCTATATGCCGTGGCAAAACTTCCTGCAAGTGTCATAGTTTTACATTAAGGTTTGGAACCTGGAGAAAGGCTCTGCAGCACTTTCAGGAACATGAGAATAGCATGGCACATAGAGCAAAGTGCTATTTATAAGGATAAGCTGAGTGAAGTAGATAAGGTGTTAAATTCACATTTCCTGTGACAAATGTGACTGCTGAAAGGTCATTTTCTTCTCTGATGAGACTGAAGACATACTTGAGAAGTACAATGACTCACTGTAGGCTGAACTATCTGTTCATACAGCAAGAACTGATGCACCTAGCTAACCTAGATAAAATAGCTGAAGATTACGTTTTATTTTGGAAAAATTTATCAACTATCTATAATTTGTAACTTCACCCTGAAACTGTAATCTCAGATGACTGGGTAAGAAGAATGGGGGGGATCTTTAGCTTAAATGGTGCCCCCCCACCTAAAATCATCTTCCTACCCCCCTGACATAGTATAGAAGTACTTAATGTGGTGTTTCCAATCAATAATTATCTGATGATCCTTACCAAACACAAATGATTATGATGATGATATAATATATTAATTATAATGATAATATACACAAACTACTAAGTGCATGTCCTGTACAGTACAATCCACCACATCTCCCTCACAAGCTAAACCCATGCTGGATTGTAACAAATTGGTGGAACAGATACACGACCACTTCGGGTGCATGAAGTTCCTGCTGGCTGAGTATCTGGAACTGGTCTTTCTGGAGGGTGAGTTACAGCAGACTCCACTGGTTCATGTTCAGTGATGGTAGACTCACATTTATTCATGCCAGATGACTGTTGAGTAGTCTGATCTGAGGATTGAGGTGAAGTCTGTTTCGTCTGACCTCTCCTGACTGAGTAGCAACTTGATAAGATCTTGGAGCAGTCTGCTCCACAACTGTACCATAGGTTTCTTGGTCAGTTATCCACACATCATCACCAGGTGATAGTGGCGCAAGGCTTGCAGCTCTGTGTCGCTGATCAAAATTGTCTTTCTGCTTCTGTCTAGCCCTGGTTTCTCTCTCTCTCACTAGAGACATATCAGGTACTGTAGGTTGGAGCTGTGATGGAGTAATTGGTAGGGATGTCTGAAGTCGACGGTTCATAAGAAGCTCTGCTGGGCTGTACCCATTTTGCAAAGGAGTGGTTCTATATATCAAAAGAGCTCTGTAAGGATCATCTGCCTTTCTGCATTGCTGATGGAATGACTATTCAGCTCCCTCTCATCAGGAGACCTTCCTCAATGGATAGCTGGGAAGATACGGGCAAGTATTTCTTTACAGGCCCTTTTAGAAGTGATCTGTGTGGCCACCCTTCCTTGCAAAATTGTATCAATTGTTGGCACACTTCATCTCTGTCCTTGTGAGTTTTAATCTCCTGTAGTCATTTTTCTGTTGCTGGAATGCTTTGTATAATCATCTGAACATATGCATCAGCCTCTTGCTGTAGCAAGTCATCTTCTGTTGTAGGATAAGATACTGGAGCTCTCAATAGGGTATCTACAATTACTAGATGTTTGCCAGGAACATGTGAGATACTGAAGTGAAATCTCATCAACCGCATACGAAACCGTTGAATTCTGACTGGAAGTTCATCCAAAGTCTTGTGGCTGAGAAGAGGAATCAATTGCTTGTGGTCAGTATGAATGTGGAATTGCTTTCCAATCAGAAAATCCTTGAATCTCTCACATGCCCATGTGATTCCTAAGGCTTCTTTCTCGATTTGTTGTTCCATTGATGTTAGTGACCTCGAGGCATACATCACTGGTTTCCATTTGCCATCCGACTGTTCCTGTAGCAGCACACCACCCAATCCATAAGATGAAGCATCAGCAGATACAATTGTCCCCTTCTTTGAGTGATACAAAGCTAGTACTCTTTCTGAACTGAGTTTGTTTTTCAAGTCACGAAAAGTTTTACGATGTATCTCTGACCATGTCCACATGTTCTTCTTCTTGAGGAGGGCTCTGAGGGGTTCAGATAAATCTGCCAACTTTGGAGAAAATTTGCTAAGCTGATTTGCTATGCCCAGAAATCTCCTGACCTCTGTGATGTTTGTAGGCTCTGACATGGATGTAACAGCTTTAACTTTGTCTGGATCTGGGTGAAGACCATTTGCATCTATTACATGGCCTAAGAACTTCACTGTATTCCTTGAGAGTTCACATTTTTCCCTGTTAAGAGTGATTCCTGCTTTTTCTAACCGTTGCAATGTCTCCTTCAATCGCTGATCATGTTCGTTTTTATTTTTGCCATGTACCAGAATATCATCCATTAGACATACTGTTCCTTTCTGACAATTTAGGATGGCTGAGATTCTTTTTTGGAAATATTCGGGAGCTGAAATTATTCCAAAGGGAAGTCTTTTGAAGCAGAATCTGCCAAAAGGTGTAATAAAGGTTGTCAAGAGAGCTGATTCTGGAGCTAGCTTTATCTGCCAGAATCCAGCATTTGCATCGAGTTTATAAAACATCTCCCAGTTGTGCCAGAGTGTGTTCCACGGACGGAAGAACATGCCGTTCTCTCCTTACATTTTCATTTAGCTTTGTCATGTCTACGTATATTCGAACTTTACCATTACTCTTGGGTACAACGACCATTCCTGAGCACCAATCAGTGGGTTGGTTCACTCTTGTTATGATTCCTATTTTCTCCATAGCTTCCAGTTCTTTCTTAACTTTCCACATGAGGGTAATAGCTACCCATCTGGGGGTGGAGAGTGGAAATGGTGTGGCATTTGGCTTCAGCTCAATGTGATACTCCCCCTCTAGGCTCCCTAGACCTTTGAAAAGCTTAGGAAACTCTGACATGACTGTGGAAGATTTTTCTTCGATATTATTCACTCGACTCAGCAACCCCAGTTTTTCAATAACTGGGCATCCCAATAGTGGGGTTCTCAAATTTTGAATGACATATATATCCTATGTCACTTTCTTCCTCTTCAAGTGATCACAGCTGTAAACTTAACCCTGTACAGCAAGGGTATTACTTCCTGGGCCTTGTAGGTTCTTTTTTGACTGCTTGAGGGATGTTATTATTCAGTAGAGACTTGGGTACAACACTTACGTCTGCCCCTGTGTCAATCTTGAATTCCACTGTAGCACCATTAATGTGAAGGGATACATGCCATGGGTTTCTGTGAACCTCTTGAACGGTATCAATGTGATGAGTCATCTTCTATCACTCCAAGGAACCCTTGGTCTATATCACTGTCTGAGTCTGAGAACACTTCTCCAACTGTATTTTTGGACCTACAAAATGCTTGAAAATGCCCCCTTTTTTGCGCATTTGTGGCATGTAGCCTCTCTTGCTGGACACTGGTGCTTTGGGTGTGATGGGATTCTTCCGCATCGTGTGCAACTTTTCGTCTTTCCTGGCTTGTTGATGGGAATATCTCCAGACTTTGTCACCTTTGGTCTCTTCGATTGTCTTTTCGAGCGAACTTCTTGGATCTTATTACCTCCAAAAACTGTGTGGCACTATCCTGGCCTCTCACAACTGCTTGTTGTTTTTTGATAGACTCACTTTGGCGGGCAGTTGAGATTGCCTTTTCTAGGGTCAATGCTTCATCCATTTGTAGCCTTAGAGAGAGCTTTGCATCATGTAGTCCCACAACAATACGGTCTCTGATCATCTCATCCCATAACCCTCCATAGTCAAATGTTCAGCAAGCTGATATAGTACAGTAATGAATTGATCCACTGTCTACCCCTTTTCTTGAATTCTTTGGTTGAACTTTGCACGTTGAAAAATTACATTTCTCTTCTTGATGAAATAGTTTTCGAATTTCCCTTTTACTACATCATATTTCTTGCTGTCAGCCTCATTTAGTCCAAATGAAGCCAAAATATCGTCGGCTTCATCTCCCATAGTGTACACTAGAGAGTTAATTTGGGAAACTTCACTTTTTGTGGTAAGTCCAGAGACTTCACGAAAGCGTTCAAACCTACGGATCCATTTGATCCACGCTTCTGGTTCTTTGAAATCGAACTTTTCTGGAGGAGAAATCTGATATGTAGCCATATTAATGCACTAAAAACTTCTTATCCCAAGACAGCTGCCACCATGTGGTGTTTCCAATCAATAATTATCTGATGATTATTACCAAACACAAATGATTATGATGATGATATAATTATTAATTATAATGATAATATACACAAACTACTAAGTGTCCTGAACAGTACAATCCACCATACTTAACTCTACTACTCCAGCATCCAGGACAAATGGCAGGTGAATCCAGGACAAAGGACAATGTCAACAAATCCAGGACTGTCCTGGACATTCCAGGACGGTTGGAGCCTCTGGGAACAGAATTCATCCTTGAAATTTTAGTTTAATACTCTGTATAAAAATATAGAGGTCACATATGCACCACCTCTTATATTACAGTGAGATCTGTCTATGGTAAGGTTTTTAAAACATGGGATAGGTTTCTAATTACACACAATTTAGTAGTGATAAATTAATTTTTTATCTTGGTCATTTTTGAACATTAGAAAGCTTTGGAGAGAGGAAAGATCAAATTTTATTGTCAAAATTTCATGGCAATCTCCTCCATTGTTTGATCTATAAATGCACCAATTCCTAATAATACTTACTTGGAGGTAAGTACTTAAGAAGTATGAAACAATTGAATAGAAGTAAGTGGATCAACGAGTCAGACAATAAGCTGCATGTTCATGCAGATCTTTACTATCTGGTGCAGCAATGCAGAGGAAACAAAAATGATTCGTTTTTAGAGTTCCTTTCAACGATGTAAAATGTGTGGTGCTATCTCTTCCAACAGGATTAAAAGTAGCTAAACATCTTTTTACCATTTAGAAATAAATGTGTGTGGTGACTTGCTTTCATGAATTTGATTCCAAGCTTTTTTGCATCAAAAGGCTGATTCTTAATGAAGTGTGGTATATTATAGTGATATCAATAAATTTACCTTATTTTTAAGACAGAGCCACACAATAGGTGAAATTGGGCGACTATTTGGTGAGAGTACAAATGGTCCATGTAACAGCACTCCTACTTCAACATCAATTGACACATCTACTGTGACAGCTAATGGTGGAATCTTTATAACGATATCATATGACTTTATGCAATATTCCTTTCCAGTATGATTGACTTTAAATTCTGTATCCTACGTACACTGCAAAGGAAGCAAAGGCTCACACTTGTGATATATGGTTCCTGGTTTAGGTCTTCTGCATATTGTGGTCTTATTATCTTTAAAGGCAAGTGCATCTTCTTTATTGATGATCTTCTTTCCTTTATTTTCTGGCTTTCTAGAGCATCAAATTCTTCCCTTATCGGTAATTTTGATGGTCAGCTAGCAAAAGTGCGATAGAAATGGCGGAGACACTTTTGGTCAAATGCTTGAGACCATCAACAGACATGGAGAGACATTTGATGACCTTCGTCTTGCTACATTTAACAACCAGATGGACTTTGAGAAAACTCCTTGTACTTCTACAAATAATTATAAAGAAAAATATCCAAAGAGCCTATTATAAACAGCAGTTATGGGTCCACGCACCATTTGGAGATGCCTCCTTGACTACAAATGCTGAGTCTTGCGGTTATGTGAGATGTGGGGGGCTGCTTATGCCAGAAACTGTTCTCTCCAAACCTGAAGGCTTGCTGGATCCCTGCCAATGTGGCAAGTGTGCTTGCCAGAATGTGTGCTACCACAGGGTAGCTGGGATAAAGTGTTGCAAATTATTGCAAGTGCAAGGGAAGTGATGACTGTAAAAACCGTATCATCGACACACACTGTTAAAAAAGGGTGTTAAGGCAGCACCCCGGGCTGTTATATTTAAGCCATTTAAGCCATTTACTAGTATCAAGTTAGAAGTTTTATACTCTTTTGTGACCCCCTAAACATGGCCATTCTGAACATTTTAAGTACCTCATAAAACCTGTAACCCTAATAGTTCAGAAAATATGGCCATTTTAAAAGTTACACTTCTGTTAAAAAAAAGTGTGGTCATTTTCAGCATGTTCGCATCAGAGAGACATTTTGGCACATACACCAAGTTATTCCTTGAGGTCAAATTACCCTAGAACAATTGAGATATTCTCTCCCTTTTAAATGCATGCAACTCTAAGCCAGGTCCTAGACTATCTTCTTCAACAGATGGAGCACCATCTTGCAAGTCCAAACTTGTCTCCTCTTCTGAGTCAACACTAAGAGATGTCATCACCATAGCTAATAATAATGAGCAAAATAGCTAGCTACCTAGAAGCTGAAATTTACTTTTCACTCCTCACCCTCTTTCTGCTAAATTCAAAAAGTGATCTTTGAGACATGGCTTTAGGCTACACCAGCACATATCAAGCACATGGTGAATGGTCTTTATTCATTTTTAACACTTTGTATAATGCTAACCACCTTGAAAGTGCACTAGCCAGTGTGTGGTTAGCAACAACAATGTGTTGTGTAAAGGTCATGTACTCTATAAAAAAAACTGTGTACACTACATATGTACAACAAGGGAGTAGGATAGCTAAAAGTGAAAGGTGACAAGGGGGGCACAAATGATCCAAAAATTTTCAAGGGGGGGGGGCACGTGCCCCAGGTGCCCCAGGTGCCTGATGGTTCCTCCGACTAAGGACAAGAGCTGCACGACACGGGGAGTGGTACAAACCACTGTACAGAAAGTTAAACTCAGTATTATTTTTTTGAGAATAATAGGTATGAACTAGCATTTGAGAAAAATGATAGCATTATAGGTGGAATTTGTCAATATTTTGGAGGGAATTTGATGATTAAACGCTACAGAAGTGTGGTTTTACACACACACACAGGCTGACACATCATTGTCAGCAATGACTCAGTCAAAAGTTAGTATTATGCCTTTTGCAAGAACATTGAAGGACTTTGTATTTTCTCTTTTCTTGATTCTGATTTAATATTACTGAGTTAAAATAGTACTTAGCAACAGCCAAGGTCATTTTTACCTAAGTGAGAATGGTAGGAGAAACATGAACATGATCTCCCTCACTGGTCCCAAGCATGCAGGACTGTTTTTCTTGTGCAGTCATCTTCTGCTACCTCAGAAAGTCTAACTGTTTTACAAATATGTTCATTGGAGGACTACATTGTAACTTCAGCAATACAGTTCTAATTAGCTAGCTAGCTTGTAAAAATATTGATTTTTATTTTTATTGACATGTTTGAAAAGAATAATATATATATAGGTGATTTAGCAAGAATTATAGGCTGACTTTATAAGAATTATAGGAAATTGCCAGAGAATTAAATTGCTTGAGAATTATAGAATAGCATTTAAGGCAAAAAATCTGGCATAATTTAGACAGGCCTACTCAGTATCCAGATTTTTATTTTACACTGTGTCTAGAGTCATGGTACCTGTGTCACAGGGTATGGCCCCCCCAGGGTGGGAGCTCCCCACAAAAAATTGCCCCCTCCCCCTCTCCCCCCCCCCCCCTTCTCCCCCTCCCCGAGTTAATATCCTAGGGTATAGCCTCCGCCCCAGGGTATTTTCTCTGCCTATGTTTTGGTAAGAGCAGCAGGTGGTAGCTAAATAGTAAATTAATAGGCTAGATCCAAAGACAAAAACTCCTAGTGCAGAAACTCCTGGGAAGATTATAGAACAGTGTAAAAAATTCTAGGGGGGAGGCCATACCCTAGGACTGGTGCAGAAACTCCTGAGAAGAGATTATAGATGACAGAGTAGAAAAATCTATGGGGGGGAAGGCCATACCCTAGGACAGAAGCTCCTGGTGCAGAAACTGATTATATATACTCTATAGATGACAGTGTAGAAAATTTTATGTAGGGAGGCCATACCCTAGGACAGAAGCTCCTGGTGTATAAACTCCTGAGAAGAGATTATAATTATACTCTATAGACGACAGTGTAGAAAATTCAATGGGGGGGGGGGGGCTATACCCTAGGACAGAAGCTCCTGCATGGTGCAGAAACTCTTGAGAAGAGATTATAGATGACAGTGTAGAATGTAGCAAATGCAAAAAATGGTACCATGCAGAATGTGTTAACAATATCTAATAAAACTCTACATGATGAGAACGAAAGTTGGTTTTGCCAATCATGCACTAAATTTCAGTATACATAGCTATGATCAGATTGCTAAAGAAATCAAGCTGCTCAAGGTAATTCAATAGATAATTGATGTGATAATAATAATATTATTATTATACTCTTTATAGCCAGTAATGGTGAGCATAATGACTGGCAAAATTACATCAAGGCATCATGAAGTTTTCCACAGTGGTTCAAGAACTGGGTAACAAGTATGGACCTATTAAAGAATGGTCAGCAGAAAAAAAAAGTGAACATCTTTAATTTTATTATGCTATGACAAATTATATCTACAGATTACAACTCTTATAGAAGAAGAGATCCTCCCAGTGGCCCAAAAACATATAGAATGGCATATGTATTGGATGTCTTGCTACCAGAAGTAAGAAACTGTTGTAAATACCATTATTATATCTACCTTTACTGAATTAAAAGACAGAGTATAGCCTCCCCCCTAGAATTTTCTATGCTGTCGTCTATCTGCACCATGCAGGAGCTTCTGTCCTAGGGTATAGCCTCCCCCCACATAAAACTTTCTACACTATCATCTATAGAGTATATATAATCTCTTCTCAGGAGTTTATACACCTGGAGCTTCTGTCCTAGGGTATGGCCTCCCCCCCATAGAATTTTCTACACTGTCATCTATAATCTCTTCTCAGGAGTTTCTGTAACAGGAGCTTCTGTCCTAGGGTATAGCCTCCACCCCATAGAATTTTCTACACTGTCATCTATAGAGTATATAATCTCTTCTCAGGAGTTTCTGCATCAGGAGCTTCTGTCCTAGGTATGGCCACCCCCCTAGAATATTCTATACTGTCGTCCATAATCTCTTCCCAGGAGTTTCTGTACTAGCTAGGAGTTTTTGTCTTTGGATCTAGCCTATTAATTTACTAGCTATTAGCTACCTCTACTACTCTTGCCATAGCATACCTCTGCTGCTCTTGCCAAAACATAGGCCGGAGAAAATACCCTGGGGGCGGACACTATACTCTAGGGATATTAACTCCGGAGAGGAGCTCATATCTTAGGGCAATTCCTCTGGGTGAGCTCCCACCCTGGGGGGGCCATACCCTGTGACACTGGTGTCACGTAAATATGGGGACCTCCGTCCCTATATTTGCGGCGGGAAATGGGGACCCCCTTGTAAAAATACACCCCCCCCTCCCTCGCCTGCGAGGCGAATCGAGAGGTTTGGAAGATTCACCTATGATCAGCTCTTCAACTATAATTATTAGGGAGGATGCTTACCTAAAAGGCTGGAGTAAGGAGGACAAGGAGGCTCTGAGGAATTTTGAAGGGATCTAACTTATAGCTACGTACTACATGTATGTACCTAGTAAGCTCATTAGCTACTAGCAAAGCAAAAAAACTCTTTACTGTTCTCACTATCCACTTGATAAGTTTAAGTATGAATTTTTTGTAATTGTAATTTGTGGTGCCATTGTCCCCTTATAGGTACTTCCACTTTTAGCTTCTCCTATTAGTAGTAGCCACATAATCGAAATTAAAAGATGACGCAACTTTAAGCTGGTAATTTTAGTGTAATGGGTGTTTTGGTGGATATATAAAGTTAGTACTAAGAGTTAAGTTGCTGCAGCAATGTGTTAGTAGTTAAGACCAATGTGTCCCAGATAGTAGTTGAAAACAAAGACAAACCAAAAAGGGTCATTTCGATTGTTCAAGGTTCCAATCATCTTGGTGTTCACACAGGATTAACCACCTTGCATCAAAGAAGTACTACTGGCCTGAAATGTAGCTACAAGGATATATGATTGGCTACTATGGTCCATTAGCTTGCAGTTACATGCAGTGAAACCTCAAGTAGCCTGATTATACACCTATCTCATTTTCCAGTAAATATAAGACATATCAGCATAAAAATGCAGTTTACTAGCTCAGTGCTCATAGTTACACCAGTGAATCATGGTAATTAGCTATTACATTTAAGTAGGAACATATGAAAAACGTCAGTGTAATAATATACAGCTAAAAAACCCTGCAGGATCTCTTCATCCTATCCCAGTTTCTTCCAACTTTGGTGTCAAGTAGGAATGGATATTGTTGGACCACTTCCAGAAATATTAAAGGGTAACAAGTACATTGTTACATTAACGGATAGTGGGCTGAGCTTCCAAGTAAATCAGCTGAAAGAGTAACAATTTTCATGCATAGTGTGAGTATGCTTACTGAAATTCTTGACATTGTCAGTGGTAGCTATAGCTAGCAGTAACTATATCCTGTAGGAATTATATAGGAGTCCTTGTGCCCCTGCAGAAAATTAGCATAAGGTAGCTACATGTGGACAATATAGCTACGTACATTGCTAAAAACAAACAAACAAATCATATCTATATTAATTTTATTCTTGTAGGTAATGTCTAGATTTGGCTACCCAAAAGTAGTGATTACAGATCAAGGGTGGGAATTTGTTAATGACCTCTCATCCAGGCTATAGCTACCAAAATGATTTTATCAGAAGTGCATGTGGGAAATTAAGTATGCACTTGTGAAGTAATTATAGCTAGTGTTCTTATAATGTTACTGTTCCCACAAGGAAGACACTAATGCAACCAGGTGTATTTCTGACTCACAATTTGTTTGTGTAGCAGACTTTTTGATATCTTGCTGCAAGAATAAAGGCTATCCCAAGGTGATTACATATTATCATGACAGTGGTCTATTGCAATTACATGCAACTGCTCCATACAGCCAGAAGAGTGTGTATTGAAACATTTGTATGAATGTCTTGAATTCCCTCTTGTTAAGTCAAAGTAGATCAGCTGTGAAATCTGAAGACTACATTGAACTCTTTTGCACTAATTATTGTCACATGCCTGAAATTCTACCAATGGTGGAATGCAAGAAATGACATCATGTTCACTGCACTTATGTTCCACAAGCAGTTTACAATGGGGTCCCCATATTTACTGTAAATATGGGTACCATGGGTCCCTATAATTACAATGGGGTCCTCATATTTACTGTAAATATGGGGACTTGGGGTCCCTATTTTAAAGGAAATTTGAGGACCCTGGGGCCCTAAAATAAGGGGTCCCTATTTTTTCTTGACACCAGCTCATAGTGCTCCTGCAACTTCTCAACTTGATTGCACCTTCGAAGTAAGTTCCCAACAAACTCTTTGCTTATATAAAGGTAGCGGGAGCCACATTAGCAAGCAGAATGGAACGCTTCATGTCATCATCAGTCACCTTATTTGCAGTGAAATAGAACTTCAACTGTTCGATCCAAGTGCTCCAGTCCTCCTTGCTAGGATCAAACTTTGAAATAGTACCGTGTATGAGGAAATTCTGTCCCCCACTAAATTTGTCCATTGTTCCCCGGACAGAATTTCCTAGAATAAGTTGTCCCCTGGACAATTTTTCCTAGGATAAGTTGTCCCCTAGGACAAAATATCCTAGGACAGTTTGTCCCCCCCTAGTATTTATTGTCCCCCCCTCCCCCGGGGGACAAAAATTCCTAGGATATTTTGTCCCTTGTATTTTTGTTTTTGATACAATAGAAGGTAGCTATTATAGGCTTCGTCAGTACTTAATCTTCTTTCCTACACTTGTTACACATTCATTCATTCATTCATTCATTCATTCATTCATTCATTCATTCATTCATTCATTCATTCATTCATTCATTCATTCATTCATTCATTCATTCATTCATTCATTCATTCATTCATTCATTCATTCATTCATTCATTCATTCATTCATTCATTCATTCATTCATTCATTCATTCATTCATTCATTCATTCATTCATTCATTCATTCATTCATTCATTCATTCATTCATTCATTCATTCATTCATTCATTCATTCATTCATTCATTCATTCATTCATTCATTCATTCATTCATTCATTCATTCATTCATTCATTCATTCATTCATTCATTCATTCATTCATTCATTCATTCATTCATTCATTCATTCATTCATTCATTCATTCATTCATTCATTCATTCATTCATTCATTCATTCATTCATTCATTCATTCATTCATTCATTCATTCATTCATTCATTCATTCATTCATTCATTCATTCATTCATTCATTCATTCATTCATTCATTCATTCATTCATTCATTCATTCATTCATTCATTCATTCATTCATTCATTCATTCATTCATTCATTCATTCATTCATTCATTCATTCATTCATTCATTCATTCATTCATTCATTCATTCATTCATTCATTCATTCATTCATTCATTCATTCATTCATTCATTCATTCATTCATTCATTCATTCATTCATTCATTCATTCATTCATTCATTCATTCATTCATTCATTCATTCATTCATTCATTCATTCATTCATTCATTCATTCATTCATTCATTCATTCATTCATTCATTCATTCATTCATTCATTCATTCATTCATTCATTCATTCATTCATTCATTCATTCATTCATTCATTCATTCATTCATTCATTCATTCATTCATTCATTCATTCATTCATTCATTCATTCATTCATTCATTCATTCATTCATTCATTCATTCATTCATTCATTCATTCATTCATTCATTCATTCATTCATTCATTCATTCATTCATTCATTCATTCATTCATTCATTCATTCATTCATTCATTCATTCATTCATTCATTCATTCATTCATTCATTCATTCATTCATTCATTCATTCATTCATTCATTCATTCATTCATTCATTCATTCATTCATTCATTCATTCATTCATTCATTCATTCATTCATTCATTCATTCATTCATTCATTCATTCATTCATTCATTCATTCATTCATTCATTCATTCATTCATTCATTCATTCATTCATTCATTCATTCATTCATTCATTCATTCATTCATTCATTCATTCATTCATTCATTCATTCATTCATTCATTCATTCATTCATTCATTCATTCATTCATTCATTCATTCATTCATTCATTCATTCATTCATTCATTCATTCATTCATTCATTCATTCATTCATTCATTCATTCATTCATTCATAATGATAATAATAATAATAATAACAACAACAACAACAATAATAATAACAATAACAACAACAACAACAGCAACAATGAACAAAAGCATGCAAAGTGACCAGCACTAAACACCAAGGAACAAAAGAAAACAACAATAGTTCTAAAAAGAAGAATAGCTAATAAAGGTGAATTCAATACAGGTCAATGACTATGAAATTTTTTCTTTCCAAACCACGCTATACTTCACAATTGATCCTTTGTGAACTGAATATTTTTTTTGTCTGTGGAAAATTACTGATTACCCTACTTGTTAGAAAATGATCAGGTGATTCCTTATGTCACCTTGTGTGTAAGTTATATGAACAGGGTCAAGACCAAGGCAAAGTGAAGTGGCGAATGCTATGGAAAAAAGACCACAATCAGAGGCACCACTCTGACACTAATTAGTAAACACCTATTTGCTGCTGACGTGGTTGGCAAATCTCTACTTGGCATGCTATCAAAAAACATTAATACAGTCAAATTGTAACCCAGTGGCTACCTCTAACATTCAATGAACTTCTGATGTACAATAATATTATAAGTGAGAGTATGCTTGTGATTTGTATTCTGAAGACCACCAATCTTAACTGTTATGTTGTTTCAATAATATTCTTTGTAAAGTCTGATTAAACTGTTCTGTGTAGGCCATTGCACTGAGGGTGGTAAGCAGAGGTCACCTTATGATTAGTTTAAATAGACTCTTATTATTAACAAACTATCCAAAATGATAGATCTTGGACAATCATACCTAAAACAACAATAATAACTCCACAGATGCATCACATGCAGCAGCAGGAGCTAGCTAGTCATTAGATATCACATATTATTATCATTCTATATAAATAGCCAGCCACAGTTTCAGCTTTCTTGTTTTTGACTGGTTCGGCTACTGGCCATTTGGAAAAAATGTGATAATTATTATTGATTGCCATTAAGGGATAACTGAAAGGGGACCAAAATGTCAATACCAAACTTGTGCATAGATATAGACTGTCAGACCTCAATTACTTGTATACCACATCTGTTGTCATATTTCAGGAATCGGGTGAAGGAACTTAGCATCATTACAACACTGGTAAGTGCCACACCTTTTGACATAAATAGAACCCTTATTTCTTCATGGTTTTATCCCTTCCTAAGTGTCCTCCTATCAACAGAGAAAGTATAAAAGAAGCTACAGACAGTCAAGGTATGTTAATCTTCTGTACTAGAATAACAACTTCCTAATGTTCTTACAACTTTCTTCCACTCAGTCTTCCCATCTAAGGTGATCCCTTCTTCACCTTGAAATGATCTGTTGCCTTCCTTGTAATATGCACCTCTGAAATAGCAATTAATAATCTGCTATTTCCTTGTACAATTTCACAGCAGCGGCCATAGCTTCAAGATTTTAAAGCGGGGGACAATTGATCCTACGGGCAGACAGAAAAACCTAGGTAAAAGTGTGGGGGAGGGGACATTTTTTCCTGGGGGACAGAAAATCCTCGACACCATGGGTAGTCATTCTACAACTCATCGCCTATGTAACAGTCTAACAAACCCTTTTCAAGGGTAAACTAACTTTCATTAAAACAGATAAAAAAACTGAATGAATTAAGATTTATGTATGCATACAATCACAGGAAATGATGTCACTATAATTATTACTATAATAATGTATTAATAATGTCAATAGTTAGATTCCATTGTCCATAGTTAGCACACATTTGGTATGAAAATTCTATGTACATTATTTTAATGTTGCATTTATGATAGAGGTTTAACAGTTGTGAGAGATTTCCTACAATCTTTTTTATAACTTATCCTAATGTGTGCAAAATTTGCCAATTTAGGATCACTTAATGTACTTTTAAATCCTGGTAGAAGTCGATATGAATCATGTATACTGACCATCTCAAGAGCAGAGAGTCTGTGAATAGACTTAACCTCTACACGCCTGAATGAGTCGTATCCACTCAAGCTTTTAGTAAGGTTACCATCAGATAATTTCTTGTAAATTTCTTCAATAGGCTTACATCTGTATTCCTGCCATGGAAGACAGACTGTACCAACATTGTTACTAGAGAAAAATTTCCTTACATAATAGTGGATGTCTTTATGTTCTGGAATTAGAGGAGTAAAGAAGTCATCGTAATCACAGAAGACTCCATATTCAAACACACCTACATACCGAAATGCACAGTCCTGATACTTGAGAAACTGACCCTTCCTATAATTTCTGTTTCCAAGAATGTCTTTCCACTCTTCCATAACTAAGAAACCACTATTTATAGCCTCTTTTATGTATGGATAAATGACTGTTGCATTCTTAAAAAAGCTTGGATGGACGTTCAAATGTACCATGTCTGCACCAATGGCTTTCTGATACTTTAACCATTCATTAAATCTTGGCGGATGATCAAACACTGTAGAACAAACTATTACCGATCCTTTTCCCCTAGTAAATTGTGATGATCCTTTGGGGTTCAGCATGTTCATAGGCTGCTCAGTTCTTACTCGAGAATAACAGGCATCGTTCTTCTTCTTGTAAATAAGTTCTACAATACTGTGATTACGAATAGAGTGCTGAGGAAGACCTTGACATAGAACAATTACCACACAGTGGGTGTGGCCCGGATGAATTTTTCTGACCCATGCAGTGTCTTCCTTCTTTATTGCTATACTTTTGGATCGATATCCATTTATCTCACATGCAAGAATGGTTCTCACAAAATCGTCTTGGACTTCGACTAAAACTTTGACAATGTTATGAGCTAGTCTGGTGTCATAGTAGGCTCTCCTTGGAACAACATTGAAATCTCCTTTAGAATAGGACCTATTGCAAATTGGCTTATATTCTGAAATAGTCGATGTTTGTGTCACAATTGTTATCACCACAATTATTGTTATCATCACAAGTACTGAAAAGCCTCTAAATTGGTTGAGATGTGTATTCATGTACACTGTATAAGAAAAAATTATCATAACCATTAGGACACAATTTAAATTTTACAGCATAAGTACAAATGTAAAATGTAGCAAGCAGTTGGTCGATCATGAGACTGTATGAACTCAAAGAAAATCAAAGAAACATTAAGTAGACTTAGGCTGACTGACAAAATTAGGTGATGACTCCACTTAGCTACTTAGTAATGTTGTTTTTGTCCAACCAAATCTAAAACTAAAACAAATCTTAGTACAAGTTATCATATTTTAGTCACAAAACTAAAAATACTAACACTATGTATGTATGTATAGGGTTTCAATTAGTCAAAACTAACCCAAAAGTTGTTATACTATCATCAGAACTAAAACTGGTGATGCAATGATTATGATCATTGACTATATAAAACTAAAACTAAGTATGTATTTTAGTTTCTTTAACCAAAACTAAAAGAAAGTTATCACAATCACATAACCACTGATGATTACATTATAATTTATATAGCATGCACACTTACTAGCTACTGGCTAGCAGACTCAGTTAATATGTCTATAATCTATTCCCACTGACCTACTTCCAATCTAGAGGCACTTCTAGTATTCATTGAAGTGTAACAAAACACTAATGTGTATGAAATGCAAGAATTTTCAGGAACATACCCACAATTAATAGCTATAAGCCTACAACAAACCTGCTTCTAATTCATATGGTTGCATAATACTGACTGTAGGTCTGTTTTGATGAGGTGATTGTAATAGTGATGTTAAACCAACTGATAAGCTGTGGTTGGTGATATAAGTGAAGTTGTTAGTGGAAAGGATCCTAGGGTCTTCCTAGCCCAATAGACTGGAGATGGAAACCTTCATGGACTACCCTACCAGAAGCTTCTGAGTCTTGTCAGGAGCTCATTCACTTTGGTTGTAAGAAAGGATATAGCTAGAGGGAAACATAGCTAAATGTCTGAAGGCTGTTACTATGTGCTTGTCCAGGAACATATGCTAAACACGATCTACATTATCAAAAGTTACAACTTCAGGTTCATTAACCACCTTTTGAACTGATGGAGATATGGACATGATATAAGTATAATATATATCAAATAGCTATAATATTGCATTGAGACCTTTAATTTTGATATTGGAATCCATGATATAATATTTCATGGTAACACATAAATTCTTAGAGTATAGCTGTGGTTGAATAGAACACTCATTGGTCAAAAAGAGATCCCTAAATTACTTAGAGCCCCCAACATAGAACCTAGAATCCATTCTCTGGAGTCATAATCTTTCAAGGCTCTTATTTAACTTGCTATGTTACTTTTGTTGACTATAATTATTATAATAAATATATTACTGTGAGTGTGGTTTTTGTTGTTGATGTTTACTTTAAAATACCATTATCACTCAACTGCAAGTCCTGGTCACATTTTTGTGTCAGTGAAGAGCAATGAAGAAATAAAAAAATCTTTAAGAGGTCAGTCATGGCATCCCTAAGGGATGCTATTATGATGGAATATTAACTTTCATGCATGTTCATCTGTTGTCTCACAATTCAGTCAAAACAATAAAAGTCACTAGTAGAAGTATATATGGGTGGGGCTAGGGCTGACTACAACTTGCTTCCACTCTTGATATAAATTTATCTAATTCTAGTGGTTCCGGACACAGTTCACCAACTTCGAGGTGCTAGGGCTAAGGCTCTCCTAAAAACAACATCAAAATCTCCTTTAGAATAGGGCCTATTGCAAATTAGCTTATATTAGATTCTGGAATAGTCGATGACTCCACACTAATGGCTCTTCCTGGTACGTATAGTTTGTAACTCTGTACTAATGTTTTTTCCTTTTCCTGGAGTAGGAATAGGGTGGTTTCAGAGTACTATCAAAAGTATGTGCCACAATTATTGTTATCACTACAATTGTTATCATCACAAGTACTGAAATGCCTCTAAATAGGTTGAGAAGTGTATTCACCTGCACTCTATAGAGATAAAATAATAATACTCATTCAAATTTTGCAAGTCAATAAGTCCAATCACATAAGGATAACAAAAAGCATAATAAGCACACTTATGAACTCAAAGAATATCAAAGAAACATTAAGTGACAAAATACTGACAATCCAGACTTAGGCTGACTGACTCATATTATAGACAAATTCGGTAATGACTCCATTAAGCTTAGTAATATTGTTTTAGTCAACTAAAACTAATAGTACTATGCTATTTTAGTCACAAAACTAAAAATACTTAGTCAAAACTAACTAAAAGTTGCTATAGCTACTAAAGCTCAAAGTGACTTAATTTCATTAACCCTCGTAACACGGAGGGCATGTTTATCTGCATTATAATCTACACTACACGCAGTGTGGGCATGTTTTATGTGCGCACCGGATGTGGTGACTAATCGTTTATATAACACCTTGGGGAGACGGGACTAAGATACAAGCTGACCGATATGGGTTAGTTAATCATACATGTAGCTGTTAATAATCATTTTTGTTGTAAGACTACATCTCTAGGACCACTGGATAAAGAATGATTTTGAAGGATATGCTGATAATGAAGAAATACAGTTATAATATGGATGAATGTAATTAAAATGATTCTTCTTTGTCATGATCCATCTCCACTGACCTATACAAAAAGAGAAGACAGATTGAATAAGTGTGGTGGCCAAGTCTCAGCCCTACAGCTAACACACCCACCTTCCAGTCTCTCTCACACACTCTGCACCTTGCTGGGCTTATCAGACAGGTGTTTAAACCTCCAATTTTATAACTGACACCTTGCTGGGCTTACCAGACAGGTGTTTGAACATCCAATTTTAGCTCACTATCTAGGGCTATGCTTACTATTCAGCCACAAATTACAAGACAGATATTGTTTTCAACAGCTAAAGGTTTATTAGCTAAGTTGCTTCTTGTTTCAAGATTAACTAGCAAATTTTCTGACCAAGGTTTTTAAGCTTTGATAAACAATGGTTGGCACCCAATTTAGGCAGCACAGCCCTACATTTTAGCTTTAGCTAGCTATACTACCGCTTACTCACACTTGTGCACAGCCCTTATGTTTAGCTCACGCTAGCCTGTCTAGTTAGTTCACCCGACAAAATTAGCTAGCTAAAGCTTACCTTAGAGTTTTCTGGTTGCTAGTATCCTGTTTTCAATGGCCTGCCTTCCCGCATCTACCAAAATCACTCGTGGGTATGGACAAAGAGCCTACAGCCATCTTACTAAAGATCAGGTAACTTTAATTAATTAAAGCCTACTGCGCGTGAGTGTAATTAATTAATTTTAGTAGCGCGGTACGAGTCAGAGTTAATGGGTATAATCATTATAATTGACATGTTTTTTCAGTAGCTCTATATCCATAGACTTGTGTAACAAAAGATCAAAACTTCTGGTCAAGCATGCTCTGAGTTGTGGCTAGCCAAACTTTGAGTTTTTACAGTACATCCTGTTGTAGGCGGGGCTTGTTGATGACGTACTAACGCACTAGGCAATATGTGGTTTTGGGCCAGTTGAAAGTAGGCTAAGTTAGGTACATAGATAATGCTCAAAATTTCCCCATTATTCTATTCTGCAATTGCTAAAAAAAGTTGCCCATTACTCTTGCTAATTCATCCATTATTCTCACAACATTATTGATTATTCTTCTTTAAAAGAACAGTTACCATAACTGCAGCATTACTTTCTGACATAATAGCTAGCAGATGGACAAGTGGTAGAAGATAGTTCTACTGGATACTAGCTGAACTAGAAGCCATTTTTGGCACTATCAAATTACTAAAATACTGAAGCATCATCACTTTGAAGCTAGTAAAACTAGCTATATTTTTGATCAAAAAACCTCCTGGCTAATTCAGGCTGCTAGCTGGCCTTAAATTCATTGGATGATTCACCTGACTTTAAAGGAGTGCTAAACCACTAACTTAGAGATTCACAGACATGGTACTAGCTACTAGCAATTAGGCAAGAAGTCAATTTTAAGCAGCTTACCTGTTAACCATTAGCTACTGTCATGGTTAAATAGTGTTTACCAAACCACTACAATGCACATCATATGCAGTTAAAAATAAAAAATAACTAAAGAATTAAGCCAGAGCCTGTTAAAATCTTGGGGCTCCTAACCACCCCTTGTCTACACCCCTGCTAAACATTGTGTCAATGAACATGTTAATTGCTAAAAGTATGTTACATCATTTTTATGACTAGCTCTCACAGTATATATAAACACTAAGGAATGCACAAATAATATTTATGAATATCATTAACTAACTTGGAGGGGGGGCTCCCGGGGCTTCAGCCCCCAAAGCCCCCTCCCTGGATCTGACACTGCATTATTCTAGCATTATGCCTGATTCCATGCAGGCAGTCCCTATTATTCCTAAAATTATGCCAGCATAATTGGAAGGTAAGCTGTTGCTAGGATGAAGACCTACCTGCCAACCATTACACATTGGGCATGGTAATCCACTCATTAGCTCTTTTCCATGCATCCACTCACGCTCAGCAATAGCCCCAAGCATTATTGTCCCATCAGCACTCTTTTTTTGCTAGTCAGCAGAGTTGCTACTAGTTCTGCATTATTTAAGGAGAGATAGGAATGGATCACCAAGGTGAGTTGAGTTAAAAGGTTTCAATCTTGATAGTTTGATACAGTTAGCTTGTTTCTAGCCAGCTAACCATGATAGGAAGCTATTGTTGGTTTTATCCTTTACTATATGTTACACTACAGTGTACTATATGTTACACTACAGTGTACTATAGAGTGTTTATAGAATTAGCTAGTAGCTAGTTCATTTCTGGATCAATGGAATTGGCAGTGCATATAACCATGATGTATAGCTAGCTAAAATTTCACATGCAAAAAATATATTCTCTCCCTCTCTCTTTCTCTAAAGATGTAGCCAAGTTCCAATTCTAGCTAACTACTTGAGAGGAGGGGGAGGAGGCATGGCTGCATCATTGTTACTGCAATGGAAGCTTGCCAAGTCATTCAGTCATCACTCATGCCAAAATATTTTCATCCCATTCAAAGAAAAAGAATAGCATTCATGATTGTTTTGTAGATAGCTATACCTTTTCCAAGCATTTATTGCATTTTACAAGCATTTTTGGTCTTAATGTTCATCTTGTCCAAGCATTTATGACATAATTGTTGGCAAGTCTGTGAAGTATATCTGGGAGTAAGCTTAGTAGCTTAACTTTGAGTCAGCAAGCTGATGATAGTTAAGGCTCTAGTCAGTGGCTAATCCAGATAATTTGGGTTTTCACCTGAATTTGTGGTTGCCACAGCCACTTTTTGACTTCCATGGTGTGGTTTTTAGAAGTTTGTGACAAATTTCTTATTGCTGATACTAATGTCGCATCATGAAAATTATGAATATCACTAAAATTAAGTGGAGGGGATGTGATATGTCACCCTATTCACCCCCCCCCCCCTCCCTCCCCAGGCCCTGCCGGATTGTGCTAGCATCTTTTCTAGAATAATAGGGGTTCATAGGCATCCTAGAATAATTCTAGAGTAATTGACCTATTGAGGGAACAATAGGAAAATGCTGTTATCTAAGTGACTGGGCTAAGTAGCTACAACATGTAAAGTACACTAAACACGTGCAAGCCATGTGCATGCTTAATGCAAAGTCTGGCAGTTAGAATAATAACTATCTGTTTTGGAATAATTTAGAATAAGAGAATAGAATAATTAGCCAAAATAGTAGCACAATCCAGCAGGGCCTACGCCCCCCCCCTCTGGATCAGCCCTGCTAGTGATGGTTCATTGATGCCAATGGCATACAGTTTCAAACTAAGTGGGACTGATTCAGGGAGGTCCTCAAACATCCAGTGACAACTCTGAAGACAGACTTTCCAATACTTCATGGTAAGATGCTAGCTAGCAACTGTAGAATTTGTACAAGAGAGCTAACATCATTCATAGGTTCGAATGTGGCCACTGTACAATCATGGCAGCAAATACAGAGTGTGTGTGCTGCAGAGAAAGTGCACCCATTCTGATCAACACCAGAGCCCAGCATGCCCTATTTCATTTCGGTACATAGTTGCCAATCTTTCAAAACTTAAATTACATAACCACACTGATGATTACACACATTTAGCATAATATGACTGGGTACTATCATTTACATTCAAGTCACTAGAAACTTAAGAGAAAGAAAAAGAGAGACTATAGGGCCACAAGTTAAGTATCACCTAAGTAGCCCTAGCCCTAGCCCTAGCCCTACACTTACTTCCAACCATTGTGTGTCAGAGATGCTTCGATGTTACAGCGAAGGGAAACAAACAGCTATTTTCAGGAACACGCTTATTATTATTATGTTCAGACTTCTATGACTGCATGCTACCATAGATACTAGCGCTCTAGTATGTAGGCACTGACTGTAATCAGTGCTGCTAAAGTCTCCTAAATGCTCACATAGGCGGAGGAAGCTAAGCATTAGTGGCTAGAGTTCCGGTACCGGTGTCACAGGGTATGGCCTCCCCCCGGGTGGGAGCTCCGCCGGAGGAATTGCCCTAGGGTATGGCCTCCCCCCGGAGTTAATATCCTAGGGTATGGCCTCCGCCCCTAGGGTATTTTCTCCGGCCTATGTTTTGGCAAGAGCAGCAGAGGTATGCTAAGGCAAGAGTAGCAGAGGTAGACGGCGGTAGCTAAATAGTAAATTAATAGGCTAGATCAAAGACAGAAACTCCTAGTGCAGAAACTCCTAGTGCAGAAACTCCTGGGAAGAGATTATAGACAACAGTGTAGAAAATTCTATAGGGGGGAGGCCATACCCTAGGACAGAAGCTCCTGGTGTAAAAACTCCTGAGATTATAGACGACCGCAGAGAAAATTCTAGGGGGGAGGCCATACCCTAGGACAGAAGCTCCTGGAACAGAAACTCCTGAGAAGAGATTATATACTATATAGATGACAGTGTAGAAAATTCTATAGTGGGGAGGCCATACCCTAGAACAAAAGCTCCTGGTGTATAAGAGATTATTATTATGCTCTAAAGATGACAGTGATAGAAAATTCTATAGGGGGGAGGCCATATCCTATAGGACAGAAGCTCTTGGTGCAGAAACTCCTGAGAAGAGATTATATCCTCTATAGAGGACAGTGTAAAAAATTCTATAGGGGGGAAGGCCATGCCCTAGGACATTGGTGTATTTAATCCTGAGGCTATATTCTAGGACAGAAGTTTCTAGAAACTCCTGAGAAGAGAATATATACTCTATAGACGACAGTGTAGAGAATTCTATGGGGGTGGGGGTGGAAGAGGATAGAAGCTTTTGATTCAGGCGACAGAATTTTACATTGCCTGCTGCATTCTATAATTAATTATTAAAGTGTGTGACAAGAAATGAAAAAAATTGACATCCCCTATGATATAGCTAGTTACTAGCTAGCTATCGAAAGTGTGTGACACGAAATGAAAATTTTGATACCCCTAGCTATTGTCTGGTTTTTGGAGTAAGCTTTTTCTTGCTCCTTTAATATTATAATATTGAATTTTGATATAATGGCAACTATAAGGAAGAGTTTGACGACGCTATTAAACTTGTAGTGCAAAAGGAAAAAGTACACATTTTCTGTAAGTGTAGGACGATTGATGATGGACGATGCATGGTGGAATTTAGCAAATGCCAAAAATGGTATCATGCAGAATGTGTTACTAAGACTCTTCATGATGAGAACGAAAGCTGGTTTTGCCAATCTTGCACTAAATTTCTGTATACATACGATCAAGTACGTAGCTAAAGAAATCAAGCTGCTCAAGGTAATTCATCCATAATAATAGCTAATTGATGTGATAATAATAATATTATTATTATACTCTTTATAGCCAGTAATGGTGAACATAATGACTGGCAAAATTAAATCAAGGCATCATGAAGTTTTCCACAGTGGTTCAAGAAAAGAAGGGCAAAATTGAAACTGGGTAACAAGTATGGGCCTATTAAGGAATGGCCAGCAGAAAAGGTAAGTGAATTAACATCTTTAATTTAGATATTATTATGTTATGACAAATTATATCTACAGATTACAACCCTTATAGAAGAAGAGATCCTCCCAGTGGCCCAAAAACAAAATAAAAGATATAGAATGGCATATGCATTGGATGTCTTGCTACCAGAAGTAAGAAACTAGCTGTTGTATATACCATTATTAATTATTATCTACCTTTATTGAATTAAAATTATAGTTGGTGATCAGAGTGATGGCAAAAGTTGAAAAAATTACTTATGAAGAAAACTTTTTGACTAGTCTGTACACTAACTTTAAAATTAATAAATTATTATAGCTACTAACTATCTCAACAATTAATATTCTACTCTTTGACATAAGAGTATATTTATTCCCAGGAATTTCTGAACTAAAAGCTTCTGTCCTAAGATATAGCCTCCTCCCCCCACCCCTAGAATTTTCTACAACATCATCTATGAAGTATATAATTTCTTCTCCGGGGTTTCTGCACCAGGAGCTTCTGTCCTAGGATATGACCTCCCCCCTATAGAATTTTCTACACTGTCATCTAATAGTATATAATCTCTTCTCAAGAGTTTCTGTTCCAGGAGCTTCTGTCCTAGGGTATGGCCTCCCCCCTAGAATTTTCTCTGCTGTCGTCTATATCTCAGGAGTTTCTGCACCAGGAGCTTCTGTCCTAGGGTATGGCCTCCCTCCCATAGAATTTTCTACACTGTCATCTCTAGAGTATATAAACTCTTCTCAGGAGTTTCTGCACCAGGAGCTTCTGTCCTAGGGTATATAGCCAACCCCCGTAGAATTTTCTACACTGTCATCTATAGAGTATAATAATAATCTCTTATACACCAGGAGCTTCTGTCCTAGGGTATGGCTTCCCACCCCCCTATAGAATTTTCTACACTGTCATCTATAGAGTATAACAATAATCTCTTATACACCAGGAGCTTCTGTCCTAGGGTATGGCTTCCCACCCCCCTATAGAATTTTCTACACTGTCATCTATAGAGTATAATAATAATCTCTTATACACCAGGAGCTTCTCTCCTAGGGTATGGCCTCCCCCCTATAGAATTTTCTACACTGTCACCTATATTCTTCTCAAGAGTTTCTGCACCAGGAGCTTCTGTCCTAGGATATGGCCTCCCCCCTATAGAATTTTCTTCACTGTCATCTATAGAGTACATAATCTCTTCTCAGGAGTTTTTGGAGCTTCTGTCCTAGGGTATAGCCTCCCCCCTA